>OX411310.1:136167927-136767927 GCA_948150685.1 Rhaphigaster nebulosa | reverse complement strand
AAATTAAAATATTTCGTAATATAACAGGAAAATTGAATTGAATAAGAATAATAGTTATGACATGAAAAATGTCTTTGAACTAAAAAAGATATTGAAATAGAAGATAATGAAAATGGACAAAATGAATTTTGATGTCAAGGTCTTATTCACTGAGGTAGCTACTGATGATTGTTTAAAATTATAGGAAATTCGGTCAAATTAGTTGAAAATTTTGAAGATTTTGCCACTCCTCCAATAAATTGTTGCGGCAACGTCCCTGCCTGAACCCTTAACCGCCGCTGTAACAATAATCACTCAATGACTACAGAAAGGTGTAGTGAAACTGTTCAGGGTCACGTGATCCGAATACTGTGGTGCGATTAGCTCCAGTTGAGGGTCACGTGATCCGAATACTGTGGTGCGATTAGCTCCAGTTGAGGGTCACGTGATCCGAATACTGTGGTGCGATTAGCTCCAGTTGAGGGTCACGTGATCCGAATACTGTGGTGCGATTAGCTCCAGTTGAGGGTCACGTGATCCGAATACTGTGGTGCGATTAGCTCCAGTTGAGGGTCACGTGATCCGAATACTGTGGTGCGATTAGCTCCAGTTGAGGGTCACGTGATCCGAATACTGTGGTGCGATTAGCTCCAGTTGAGGGTCACGTGATCCGAATACTGTGGTGTGATTAGCTCCAGTTGACCTGGCCATATTTGAAACTAAGCACTTGTGGAGCTGGCCGTTTTTTGTAAAGAACTGCATATTTGAATGCATTTTTAACATGTCTGTGGTCGTTTATTAGATTAAAGAGCTTTAGCATTGCATAAAGAATGAAACCACCTGATGGAAACAAATCCACCTCAGGATTCCCTGTAAATAGTCATAGTTACAGGGAACCTAAGACCCCAGAAAGCGTCCCCAATTAGGCTTAGTCCGTTGAGGGCTAGGATCACCCTATTTCTTAAGTAATTCAAGTGAGAATTAATATTGAACCTTCTACCAAACCTCACCTCTAGATAGATTACTATCTCACTTGGGCATATCCTTATTCATGATATATGGCATATTTATGATTACAAGGTGAGCCATAGTAATTGTACATTTCAGGAGGATGGTCTGGGTTTTTGCAGCAGCCATTCTCATCCTTTTCCTCTTGCACCATTACCCATGAGGTTGGCTCTTGTTTCAAGTCGGCTCTGCTGCTGGACGCCACTACTGTGTCCAAATCATTGACGTAGGCCATTCAGAGAACCGTTCCTCTTCAAGCACTCCCAGTAACTCGTCAAAGACTAACTTCCAGAGGGCAGGACCAAGCACAGAGCTTACTATGTATCCTCACTCATCAATCCTCTAGTTAACTTCTTAAGCCAGGTATTCACGGTCCATGTAGACCTACATTGGATATCGGACTATCATTGGTTGAGAATAGAGGTGAGGGACAACATAGGGTGCGTTACTATTATAACATAAATTATAATCTATTATGTAAATATACATTATTATTATATCAAATGAATAAAATGTTTTATTTGATATTACATATACATTGTTTGTGTCATCGTTTTGTATATGTTTTCAGATGTTGATTACTCTGGTGGTTTTGTAGAAGATAAGACTGATGAAACTGAGTCTCCTAGTAAGTTCAGTCTATATATCACTACTATATATTATTACGGTAGTATTAGATCCCTTTTCCGGCTCTCAGGAGCGATGGATTTTGATAAGTGAGGTATCAAAAGAAAAGGAATTTCACGGAGAAGTGACGAATCCTAATTTCAATTCCTAAATTCTTACTAGGGCTTAAATAAAAGTGATGAAAAAACAGGGATGTTTCAAAGATTTGATGACAGAGTCGGCGGATCGAGACGGGATAAGTTGGGTTTTAAAGATTTTAACGCGGACATCAAGATCATATGTGCTTCTACGGAGCGTATTGGTCTAGCGTTTTAAAGCTTAAAAACCTACCATTTTCGAGATAACGCAGGATATAGGTCCGCACGGGCCTCATGCCATCTTGCGTACGTGCCGTTGTCAAGGCAACTTTATATCAATTTGAGTCTGTTTACAAAAACTTTTAATTAGTGGGAAATTATATACTGTTTCCCATGTTCAACCCTGAAGGGCACTGTTAAATTTGAATACTACACATAGAAAATGGTATAACTGAATCTAATTGCCCAACTGCTAAATTGAAGAGATGTTTTCCAGTGGAGTAAGCTAATTACTTATTAAGAATGAACTGTAACTTCAACATTGTCATTACAAACTATGTAGCTTCACCAAATCTGTTTGTTAAATAAACTTTTTGGTAATATTATATGGTTTACACGAATAAATATGTTTCCCTAATATCGCTTATACTTCTAAAGTATTAGGATCTAATGAGAGAGTTCTCGCTCGGGTATACTAGTATACTTATATATTTATAGAGAAATATAAATGGTGATGATGTATATATTTTAATTTGCTAATGTTACATAGTGTCTTTTGATTATGGTTACAATTTTCCAAGACGATGCCCGAGACAAAATAAATTTTGCAATAGCTGTGTATTATTTAATCATTACAAACATTCCAACCATTTTATTGTTTTTTCTCAGGCAAACAATATAAGTAAAAATTGGAGATACACACATAGAAAATATAGACAGGAAGCAGTGAGTAAAAAAAATAAGGGAATATATCTGAAAAGCAAAATATATTGTTTAAAATCACACAAATATGGTACAAAAGTAAATGATAAAAATCAAAATATGTTATGAG
Source organism: Rhaphigaster nebulosa (assembly GCA_948150685.1). Lineage (NCBI taxonomy): Eukaryota > Metazoa > Arthropoda > Insecta > Hemiptera > Pentatomidae > Rhaphigaster > Rhaphigaster nebulosa. Next base: position 136,765,185 of record OX411310.1, on the reverse strand, counting down.
TACAGAGAGGATAAACATTGAAGTGCTAAAAATAAAAGAAATACACATAAAAAATAATATTTTTTTTGTCATTTACTTTTATATTTTCATTTATTTCATATGATATCAACATTGGATAGCATTCCTTATCTTTTTATAATTCTATTTACATTTGTACTATATTATTATTTTTTTTTTTCATTTTATATTCATGTTATTTTATATAAGTATTATTTATGTTTATAATTTCTATATGGGTATGTAGAGTTTTTACTTATTGTTACAATATTTTTTTTGTAGCTCTGAGGAAGACATAATTAGATAGCAGAGATATAATTTATTTATATCTGCTGTCAACAATCAAAATTATGAAACTATTATTTTTAATTTCATTATTTATTGCTTATAGGTGCAGAAGATTCCGTCCATCTTACAGGTGGGAAGCCTTATCAATGTTCTCATTGTGAATATAAAACTATAACAAGTGGTCTTTTGAAATCACATATAATTTTCCGTCATAATGTGGAAAGGCCTCATCAATGTCCTAACTGTGAATATAAAGCAGTGCAACTTGCTCATTTGAAAAGACATATAATGTCCCGTCATACTGATGAGAAGCCTCATCAATGTCCTCATTGTGACTATAAAGCAGCACAAGTTAGTAATTTAAAAAACCATATAATGTACCGTCATACAGGTGAGAAGCCTTATGAATGTTCTTATTGCGAATATAAAACTGTTACAACTCATGAATTAAAAATGCATATAAAGCGCAGACATACAAATGAGAAGCCTTATCAATGTCCTCATTGTGAATATAGAACAGCACAAGTTGTTAATTTGAAAAATCATATAATGTACCGTCATACAGGTGAAAAGCCTTATCAATGTCCTCACTGTGAATATAAAACCGTAACAAATGGTGATTTAAAAAACCACATAAAGCGCCGTCATACAGATAAGAAGCCTTATCAATGTCCTCATTGTGAATATAAAGCAACACAGGTTATTAATTTAAAAAACCATATAATGTCCCATCATACTGGTGAGAAGCCTCATCAATGTCCTCACTGTGAATATAAAACTGTAACAAATGGCGATTTAAAAAAACATATAATGTACCATCACACAGGTGAGAAGCCTTATCAATGCTCTCATTGTGAATATAAAACTGTAACAAGTGGTCTTTTAAAATCACATATAATGTACCGCCATACAGATGAGAAGCCTTATAAGTGTTCTCATTGTGACTATAAAGCAGTAAGAAATGCTGCTTTAAAAATACATGTGAGACGCCATCATACAGGTGAAAAGCCTTACCAATGTCCTCAATGTGTATTTAAAACTGTAACAAATGGTGATTTAAAAAACCATATACTGTACCGTCATACAGATGAGAAGCCTCATCAATGTCCTCATTGTCAATATAAAACTGTAACAAATAGTGATTTAAAAAAACATATTATGTCCCATCACACAGGTGAGAAGCCTTATCAGTGTTCTCATTGCGAATATAAAACTGTAACAAGTAGTCTTTTAAAATCACATATAATGTACCGCCATACAGATGAGAAGCCTTATCAATGTTCTCATTGTGAATATAAAACGGTTACACGTCGTGAATTAAAAGTACATATAATGTCTCGTCACACTGATGAGAAGCCATATCACTGTCCTCATTGCGACTATAAATTAGTAACAAATAGTGCATTAAGACAGCATATAAAACGCCGTCATACAGGTGAGGAGCCTTGTCAATGAACTCATTACAATGCAGAGCCGTTACAGGTTTTGATTTAAAAAAATATGTTAGCTCATCCCTTACGGCAAACACGGGCGTGCTGATCAAGTCCATACTCATCACATGTATACCTTAAAGTGAACGACTTTGTTGCACTATGAAAATTACATCTTTAATTAAATGGGATTGGTTACTATGCTGTTACATAGCAACCTCTGATGTATTTGGGCTTCATTACTAAATAAATGAAATAGTTTTGCTCTCTCATTGAGACCTCAGCTCAGTTAGACCTTATTACGTTCTTTATCTCTATTTCTCTCTCTTTGATATATTCTAGGTTAAAGGTTATTTTGTTTTATTCTTGTGATCCATTTAACTATTTGATTTGTTTTCATGTCTGAATATTTCCTGTTTGTAATGTTAACTGAAATATATAATTTAAGTACTTACTTTTTGTATTTTCTTTATCAAATGATAGTCCTAGCATCCGATTTTTTTTTACATTATTTTTTTCTTTAATTTAACTTGGGTATAATGTACAGTTTCTTGGCATATAGATCGTATATGACATCAATCTCTAAGGAAACAAAAAGTGTCTTTTTAGTTTGTTAATTTTAATAATAAACCTTCGTTATCGACCAAGAAAAAAAAAAATGTAATACCCACAAAATTTATGGTTCTAAGTTTCAAGATAAGTTAAAATCTAATTATTAAAAATCCATCCATCTCCTGTCTGCTTTTCGCCACTTTTGGCACCAAATTCACAGGTCATCCCAGGTTGATCCTTGGAACTCAGCATTATCATCAGCCATTTTGTTTCTAAATGGCAACAAAATTAAACAAATAAGAGGTTTCTAACGCCCATAGAATAGTCATTATATATATATATATATATATATATATATATATATATATATATATATATATATATAAAATCATTAGTTTTAATGCTAAATCAAGGAACAGTTTTCAATAAAAAATCATACGATCATAATGGGCATTGTTTTTCTTTATAATGATTTCATTGTAATTAGCTATACAATAAAAATAATACAATACATTCCAAACCAAACTATAGAACTGTTCATAAATCTTCTCTTAATAAAAACAGTTAAGGTGAAATGCCATCTCTATTATTAGATTACCTTAATTATTATATGCCAGTGTTGCCACTTAATGTTTGCTGTGATTTTAAGCACTTCAAGAACATTTTAAGATGCTAAGTATATGATAAATCATAAAAGTTTAGAGAGCTAATGATAAGATACCGAAAACATATGAAAATCTATTCTATTTTTGTTATACATTCTTTAGATTCTGGAGAAAATTATAAGGGTTTAAGGTCATGGGAAAAGGCATATGCACAACCTTTCTTCACCTGGGGCCCAAAACATTAAAAAAAAAAAAAAAAGAAGAAATGATTCAGAAATATAAATTACCTATTCACAAAACTGAGATTATAAAAAGAAAAAATAAGAATGATGATTGACATAAATATATTTAAAATGTTAAAATATTAAAACTCTAGGTCCAGGCTGGCAACGAACTAAAAGTTCTTCCGATCTCGGTGTTTTATTTATCATGAGAAAATTTTCTATCCTCTGGATCATGAATAAAAAAAAAAATTCTATATGAAAAGTATAACATAAATGGCATGCAAGGTTCACCATAAATGTCACCACAAAAATTTCTGGTAAATGTTAAGTTAAGCCAGATATTGAGTAGTGTTGTTAGTGGAGTTACAATTTAAGACAAATTAAACTCTTTGAAGTTGAAGGCGGATAGGAGCTTCTTTCTTATTAAGACATTGCACACAATTGATGATTGTGAAGTAGATGCTGAACCGGCCACTTCGTTCTCTAGCATTGTCTCGACCGCACACAATAGCAATCTGAACACCCTAGTGATGATGTAGAAGCGGCTATTAAATACATTGTTCTCTTTCATTGACTTAGTCGCACACATACGCTATCTACTAGTGATGGGAAAAACTGTTTATTTGAAATATCAGTAGTAACTGTTTCTAATACTTTAAAAAAAACAGATACAACTGTTTCAAACTATGACAAGTAAAAAAAAAAAAATGAAATGTTGAAAATCTTATTGTGAAATGAAATTATTTTCATCTTCCAATACTGTTGACGTTTCGGTAGGGTTCCCCCATTAAATGAAAATATTTTAAATTAAACTTGAACTTACTAATACATCTGGCACTTCAATAATATTCCTGTTTATCAATAATATTTATAAATTTATCATTCAGTCACGTTATTAAAAACATTGCCAAAAGCCTTGTCATTGGCTCAACTTGTCTGCTCTGATTCAATTATGGAACAAGCTATTTGTACTCTGTCATCTTTAAGTTCTTTACATAATAAATACTATATGGTCTAATTATCATCAATGAAAACCATTGTTGTGAGTTATAAAATACAATATTATTATTACTACTTCAATTGGATCACAACTATCGACTTACGCTCGCTAAAAAGATAAACAAACTCCCAACGTATGGGAGTTGAGTTGAGTTCGGGGGGGGGGGGGAGGAGGAGAGGAGTAAATAAGATTCAATATATGATGTCAGGTTATAAACTCAGCATTTAGACGACTCTGAAGTACGTAAGTACCAATTTAATTACTATTGTTACTATGTTTATTTTTTTTGTTTCATGTTTTCATCCATTATATAATTATTTAAATAGATTTTACTGTTATAATTAAAATATAACAAATGTTTTATTTCACAAAAGAAGTAAGAACCCATGGATATTAATAAAATGGTAAACGGATGTGTATAGATCTTCTAGGGTCTCGGCTCAGGAGAGACTGAGAGAAGAACTTTTTTTAACTTTGAAACTCTGAGGTATTGGACATCCGAGAGTCGTTTCAACTATTATTTTTGACTTACAAGGGTAGTGCATATTGGATGATTCTACATTGAAAAAAGTTTACCCATATTCTTCCGTTATATCCAATGGGCCTTAGGAGCTGAGAAAAAAAAAAAAAAAAAAGCATTCTGAAAATGCTTCATTTTATATTTTGTGTTTGAAGAATGATTTCGACATGATTTTTTCAGTAGAACATTTGTTTTTTAGAGTCTATTAAAGAAAAAATATAAACATAAAAAAATAATTAATTTTTGGTCAAATAAATTGTAAAAAGTATTTAAATTAATTAGTAAACCAGCCTTATGGATTTTTTTTAAACCAAAAATGATTGCAGATTTGGATTTAGCACATCAATAAATCTTAATGTTCAAAAAATCATCGAAAACAAAATTTATTTATTTTTCAATCCCAAGTGTGCACAAAATTTTTAAAGCCACAAAATTATGTTTGGGTTTGAACCTCTGTATTTCCTTTCCAGGTAACATATCGATGTCTTTGGACTTGTTAAAAAGGGGGGAGTTTCTTCTACCCATACATATAAGAAACTATTGCATTATGTTAGATGGTCTGGGTAAAAAGAAGTTTTCTTTAAGTATATTATATACATCTATTTTTATTGTGTTTTTTTAAAATAATGTAAAATGCAGAGTAAAATAAATTATGATTAATGATTCTCCTGAATTTAATTATATTTTGAAATATTACGTTTTGCAAATTGACTGTCATGTACTTAGTCATGTTATTGGTCTAGGAACGCCACAGATCATAAGATCGAATTGTTGATTCTGGAGTGACGTTAATGGAATAGTATCGATAATTAGGCACTGTTTCATTCCGGGAATGAAAGGGATTGGAAAAGGTACAATAAAAATCGGGAACGAGATTTTTCTTCTTCTTTTTTTATTCCTCCTTATGCCTCTCAGCGTGGAGGTGTATCCAGTTATCGCAACCAGGTTTCTCGGTTTCTCGCCTTCATCTGCTAGATTTTTCAAAGTTGCAAAATTATTTATATTTTTAAAGTAAATCACCTAAGACATCAATATTGCAAGTTTTGTGAAAAATACTCTTATAAAGAAATCTATTTTAAGAGCTAATTAGTTTTTACTACTGTTTCTTTAAGAAGAGAAGGGGGAATGGCATTTTATAAAGAACTGAGAGAATTAATGACATAGTTGCTCGGAGATCTCAAATTACTATTCTCTTTGGAAATAAGATCATATCTACCGATTGTTTATAACCTCCCTGGCTCTACTGTTAGTATGTGACAGCTGTTAGGTTGTTGATAAGCAATGGAAGAAGTTGGTAAGGGAATCTTAGATGTTGTTTTTATGTTGCAATAAGCGCGTTTAACGTTTAATTAGAAATCTTAATTATGAATCCCAAGATAAGGTTCTTTTTATTATAATTTAAAACCATTTAATCCTTTATTAGTTTGGCTTTATCATCAACTTTTTATTTCATGGATGTTTTACTACTGAGGCAAATAATGACTTGAAGATGCTTCAGTATTGCGTTGAGCAATGTTTATTTAAAAGAAATATTAAATTGTTTTAATAATTTATTTTAAAATTACTGCCTTTCATGGGACTATATTTAGTGAAATCCTGTGCTTTTGTTCTATATAATTGGTATCTTGCAATGTTGGATAAGATACTAATAATATTGTCCAAGGAAATTAGTCTTTTGGTTTGTAATACAGTAGTGAATTAGTATCTTTTAATCCTAACAATTGGTTGGACATGCTGTTAGCATTTATTAATCAAAATTAATGAGATCAGAAGATACAGAGTTATTATTGATGTAAGTGATGATGATGTTGCCTTAGTTAAATATATGGTGGTTATAGCAGTTGATATTGCAATTGTTCTGTTCTCATGAATTAATATGTGATTAATTGTATGACTGCTAATCATAATAACTTGTATAATATTGTGAAAGCTCTTAGTGAGAGAGGAAATACAATAAGTAAAGACAAATAAGAAATTTATACATATATTGTAACGCTCTAAAAATAATACTAGTTTTGGCGAGGATAGAGGTCCTTATAACAAAAATAGTCGGTTTTAACATTGATACAGGCTTCGATAGATCCTGCCTTGTTGATAGATTTATTACCAAGAATTGAACGTACATTAATTCTTTGTCTTGAAGGCGGATATTTTTAATACCATATAATAACAAGGCTGAGCACATAAGGTTGGGGGTCCGGTAGTGGTGTAGATTAAATTTGTATATCTTCACTTTTCTACTTTGATAAGTATAGCAACCTTCAGATTGCTTCTTTCTGGCGTTGTGTAGAAGGATCAATATGTCCACTTGCCTAAACTAGGCCTATATAACCTTTACCATATAATTTTAATAGAAGGAAATGAAATTTCATAATAATGGTTGATAATTTAATAATTGGTTTTTGTTGCAGATCATATCCTTGATTTCAAACAAGAGGAAGGACCACAGATTTATTATGGTGAATCAAATTTTACATTAAATTGTCATCTTTTAATTATTCTCTAGAAACTCAGTTATGATCAAGGAAAATTAATTAATTATAATAGTTTCTTCTCATCACTTATGAGTAGACATTATCTTATTAAATTCCTTAAATGTGTAATGAAAAGTTTCTTTTGATTTTCTTTGTTTAAATATATTTTGTATCTCTATAGATGGGCTTATCCATGTGAAACAAGAAGAGGAAACGCTTGCCCCAGATCATGGTGAGAAACATTTACTCTATAAACCTTTGAGTGAGCAGGCTGCTGTTCGAAGCACAACAGTTTACATTTTATCTCATTTATCTTTGTCTCCAAGACCTTAACCTTCAACCTCTCCTTGTAATTCAAACTTTTGTTATATCTCTTTGTTAATAAAACCTTCGTTCCATTCTCTTTCACTTTTCTGGGTTTTCTTGTAGTATTTTTGATATATTCAAAGATAATGTCGAGCAATGATCATTCAGGGGTTCAGGTTATTTTTAGTCATATTTTCCCCGAAAAAAATAGACTATTGCAGTGGGTCGAAGGTCGGCGGTGAGCGGCAGGACTGCATTTTCTATCCGTTTCATAACCCTTAGAGCACGATTATGAAAGATTTGGAGATGTCTGAGATATATATATATATATATATATTTTTTTTTTTTTTTTTCTGCTACATTTGAGCACCTCTAGCAGCCCCCTTTGGGTCAAATGAGCTGAAATTCAGTATTTGGGGCTTTCTTCAAGGCAGAACGGTACCATTAATGAATGGGTAAATTCCAGTCAAAATTTCGGTATGTTTACTTGAAATTTCGGCGTTTTTTAAGTTTTGCGCATCGCTACAGCTCCACCATATTAGTTTAGAGGCTGAAAATTTGTATGTGAATTGAGTTGATGTTGGGGAAGTATCCTTTGGAGGTCTCGACTTTGTTCCCCCACCCCTCTGGGTTTTCCGTTTTTTTAAAACATTTGCGCACCTTTTAAACCCCTTCAAGTTGAGTTAGGGATCTCAAAACCTGTTGCGTTCAAAAGAAAATTAAATTATCTATAAAATAAAAGAAGTTTCATCGAAATTGGACGAGTATTAGCAAAGATATGGCTATTTCAACCGTTTCAATGCCTTATTAGTCATATTTTCCCAGAAAAAAGTAGACTATTGCATTGGGTCAAAGCTTGGCGGAGAGCGGCGGGACTGCGTTTTCTATCCGTTTCATAACCCCTAGAGCACTATTATGGAAGATTTGGAGATGTCATATATATATATATATATATTTTTTTTTTTCCGCTAATTTTTTGTGCATCACTACAGTTCCACCATATTAGTTAATAGGGCTGAAAATTTGTATGTGAATTGAGTTGGTGTTGGGGAAGGACTTTCTGTATCGAAGGCCAGCGGAGAGGAAGAATCATATAATAAACGTATGTGTAAATTTCGGTATGTTAGAGAACGTTTTTATATTTTTTTCTAACGTGAAAATACGACTTTAGTGACGGAGTTCTACTGCTCACAGATTTTTTTATTTTTATTCTTATTTTAAATAATAATCACCCGTTTCAAGTATTCATCGACAGTTAGTAAAATATATTTCAAGGGATTTGATGTATATCTGTGATGTCTCATGCAATTTGAGTTGTTTGTTGATCCCAGCACTTGATAGCTAAGTCCTCAGCTTGAGGGGAATTGCTCGTCTGTGGAGCTACCTGTTAGAAGTGTGGCGACCTAGGTCGCCACCTTGGATTTTCTTGTTGCATTGTGTTATTGGAATATTCAGCAGTAGAGTACTGACCATTAGGTGTTCGGATTAATTTTTATGTTGGAAAATCATTTATTTTTGTCCTTATTTTAAATAATTACCATATATTTCAAGTATCCTGATCATTAGCTATTTACAAGTTAGAAATTATTGCTCTTTATCATAATTTCTATAAAGCTTTAAGAATACTACCTCTGAAACATTAAAATAATTAATGAATGTGGATTTTAGTTTACTGGACAATGAAGTTTTCGGACAACTAACTAGCTGAGACATAAACATCTCTTTTCAATAACTAATTATGAATCTATGCATATAATTAATAAAAAAACAACTGTTAATATATGAATGAAATAAGAAAATATAGGAAAAATAATAGGCCTTAATAATTGTAGAAATGAGTGTATGAAGGTTTTATATTACAAATTTAAAGTTTTGAGAAAATTACAATTTTTTTTTCTGTATGCACTTTTTTAAAAGCATGGTCTCCAATCCCCTGAAAAATAATGGGATTAACCAAGAATCTTGGATTGTTAATGTCAGAAGGCGAAGATAAGCATATAACAATCTTCATTGATAAGAAAAAATCAACCTTCGATAATGTTTTACATACATAGGACTTCATCCATTTATGTCTTCAATCAACAGATGAATATAGTGAAGAACATAGATCAATTGTAACTGTTTCTTAAATAAGTATAGGTCACAATAATATTGTGAATTACTGTTTTGACTTGGATAAGGGGTCAGAGATACAATGGGAAGTTCTTTATTAACCCTTTGGCTGCGTAATACTCGTGTGATGGGAGGATACGATATGTTTTCCATCCTCCTTTTAGATTCGGACGGTGGACCAGCACTGGCGGAGTTAATTTTTCTTTTTATTTAAAAAAAAATTTTAATGTTTTTATTTTTTTTTTTTATTTTTTAAATTGTATTATTTTTAATAATTAAAAATGTCTGTGATATATCTAAAAAAAAACGGCGCTGGAAAAAGTGCTGTATTGCACTCCTGGCATTATATTTTTATTTGCCGCCTTATATTCTTCAGAATAATTTTTTTTCGACATATTTACGTACTTCATCCAAAACTATTCACTAGCAAAGCAGAAAATATACTAAAGCAGGGTGAATTTCAGAGAAACCGAACTTGGGCGTAAAAAAAGGAACGGAGCTGGTGGTATAAAGTTTGGCCGAGGAGAAGGAAGCTGAAAATGACAAAAATTAATTCCTATGCCCTCTATCGGCTTTGAAGGACACAAAGGCTACTTCTTTAAATAGTCTACAGACGGCGATAGTCGAAGAACTAATATAGAAGCTAATAGCAGTCAGACACTAAACAAACTATATGAGCTCATAGCACACAGGACACTGCAACCGCCCGACTACTATATGAGTTCATAGCACACGGGGCACTGCAACCGCCCGACTACTATATGAGCTCATAGTAGCGAAAGGGTTAAAACATCTTAAGCTTGGCATTCAAGGTTCAAGATGTAGGACTACATTAGATATCAGACTACCGTTGGGTTGTGAATGGGCAGTGAGGGACTGCATAGAGCGCGTTATATATTATATTATAATAGAGGTATTATCTTCATATACATTATTATAATGTGAAGTGAACCAGATATTTTATTTTATATTAAGGTGGATTTACACCTGAGATAATTTTGGTAATAATGTGAGTTCAACTTGTTTTTTGTTAATTCAACATGTTACTAACATTTTTCAAAGATTTGTTCTGAAAATGTCAATAACTTGCTAATAACGATTGTTAATAATATTTTTGCTGATAATATTTGATTATATTTACACTAATTTGTTGAAAATGTTAATCAGAATTTGCTATTGACTGGTGGAGGCATCGAAATTTTAATAACAAAAAGTTGTTAACATTTTGCTAATCACAATGTCACTATATTTATGTAAAGTATGTAAAATACAATGTAATTTTCCAAACGTAAACCCTCCTTTGCATACACATTATTTTCATTAGTTTTTTTTATATACATTTTCAGATATGGATTACTTTGGTGGTTTTATAAAAGAAGAAAAGACTTGTGATGCTGAGTCTCCTTGTAAGTTCAGTGTATATATATATATATATATATATATATATATATATATATATATATATATATATATATATGTGTTTATATTGTAATTACTTTAAGTTATTACTGTGATGTAATATATTTACTTTGTATTTCATAATTATTTTTTATTATTAATTGTAACCAATGAATGTGTTAAAAAAAATCATTTAAATGGCAAATAATTTTGCTGATTGTTGGCTATCATGTGATAGTGGAAAATAAAAAACAGTGGAACAAAAAAAATGTATTAATAACAAAACAAAATAATCCATTTAAAAATGTGGAAATTGAATAATCAGAAGATTCCAGAAAGTTATATATAAACAAGAATTAAAATTATTATTTTTTATTTAGAGATAGCCTAAAAGTGAAATGAAAGTGAAAATTTTCTGACTTTACTTTTCCTCCTATATTTCGTGTACATATTTTCACGGTTCATATGATTTCCCAACTGTTAAGAAGTAAGTTAAAAAGAAAACGAGTGTGAACAATTTTCCTACCCCTTAAATCGCTTGGACATTGAAAATCCATCATATATTGCCCATTCACAAAATATAAGAGGAAAAGTCGGAAAATATTTCAAACTTGTTTTATTTTTTCCCAGCCTCTAAGCAGTCACAAAATCGTTTGTACCTTGAAAATTCATTCACCCATTCATGAGATATAAGAAGAAAAGATAAAGAAAAGTCGGAATTTTTTTTAACACATTTTCCTTTCAGCCACCTCTAATTAGTCCAAAAATTGTTCGAACCGTGATAATCCATTCATCCGTTCATGAGTTATAAGATGAAAAGTGATTAGAAAGTCTGAAAATGTTCACAATTTTTTTTTCCATTTAGTCTTCCTCTAAATAATAATAATAATTAGAGATAGGAAAATTCAGAACAAATTTCACACTCGTTTTTCTTTTAGCTTTCCTCTAAATGGTCAGAAAATCGTTTGTACCGTGAAAATCCTTTCACGCGTTCACGAGATGTAAGAGGAATAACTCTCAGAAGCCCTTCAGTTCTCAGAGGCCACTTGTGGTCTGGATGCTGCTAGTTCCCCACCTATGCTCTGAAGACCCAACGCTGTGCCCGCGGGTGCCAATTTGCCTGCCTAGCATTACTGGTGTCCGTGGGCAAAATTGTGCCCACCTAACATAACCAGTACGGACGATCACTAACTGTTTTACATGGCTTACTGTAGATTAAAAAGTTTTCAATAAAATATTATATTTTATGTATTTTAAATGGTTAATAATTAATTGGAAATATATCCGAATTGTTTGAAAATAGTAACTTTTTTATACCGTAGCATTTTATGTTTTTCTGACAATCAATATCACTGTTTTACCTGGCCTTCTCTCGACCGATGAGTTTTCAATAAAATATTGTATAATTTATTTTAAAAATTTATAATAATTAATCGGAAACATAAGTGAATTGTTTTTGAATTTAATAATTTATTTATATAATACAATTTTATGTCAATCACCATTATTGTTTTACGTGGCCTGTTGCAGATCGACGAGTTTTCAATAAAATATTGTATAATTTTTTTTTTTTAAAAAGATTGATTAATTAACTGGATTTGATTAAAAATAATAATTTTTTATGTTTTTTTGTTAATCATCATTGTTGTTTTATTTATTCCGTTTTTTAGCAGTAATACAAATTTAATAACAGTGTTGATAATGCTACATTCAACTTTAGTTCTAACCTTTTTAAACCTAGTTCTATGCCCATACCTATTATTTTAAATTAATTTTCTAATTCTAATTGTAAAATGTGTGAATCTAATATAAGAAAAAGAATGTATACCTTTAAAAAAGGCAAAGTTTGTTGTGAGGAAGTAGCATTGCAATGCAAAAGAAGTATAATCTTCAGTGTCACTTTCAAGGTTTCATGCTTCTTTTAATATCTAGTATCTTCTTAAATCTGAACTGAGAAAGGAGAAAATAAATCAATTTAAGTTAACCCTTCCTGGCCAACAGTCTGTTTTCAATAATTCTGCAGTAAAATCTAAAAATGCTACTCTTGTTTCTTTCGAAATTCACTTGCTCCCAAAGAAAATAAAAGCCTAGATCAAGATGATGAAAAGAAGCATTTCTAACTGCCACTGATTGTCGTTCGAAGGATTTTACAACAAAAATGAAATGATGTCAGTAATAAGAGATTTGCAGTTATCAGATAACATTGTCACATGAAGAATACATGCCAATTCAAATGATTTGCATACACAATTAAAAAGTGACTTGGAAATATGTGACTGGTTCTCATTACAATTTGACAAGTATACAAGATTTATAAGATACAGCACAGTTACGAGTAATGGTTTTTAGTAATTTTACAGTGAAAAAAGATTGAAGTTAAAAAGAAGAACAACAGGTGCAGAAATATATGATATATTTAAAACGTTTAAAGTCAATAAATATGCCTCTATACAAGCTCTCGGCGAATATTACTAATGAAGTACCAGTAATGGTTGGTTATGTTAATGGGTTTATTGCCCTCTGCAAGAATGGTAATTCATTTCCCAAATTTATGCCGTATCATTTATTATCCACCTGGAAGTTTAGTGTGGTAGAATATCCTTCGAACACATTATGAAGTTAGTTTAAAAAATAGCAAATTTTATTCGAGCAGCTCCATTGCAGCACCGTATTTTCAAGAACCTTCTAGAAAATGAAAAAGTTCATGATCTCATTCTTCATAATAAAGTACGCTGACTCTACAGTAAAAGTAGAGTGCTAACAAGATTTGTGAATTTAATTGAAGAAATAAAAACTTTTCTATATATCAAAAATCAAATTTTTTTTGAGCTAACGGACTTTTGTTGGCTGTTGGATTTAGAATTTATTATGGATGTAATGGACATATGAAATTATTTAAACTTGAGCAATATATAATACTATAAACTTTAGTTGCAGAGAAAAAACAAACTTATAGGTACTGTAATAGGATTTACAGGATTAACGCTTATAGATTTACAGGATTAAGGCTTATAAAGCAAAATTAGTTTTGTGGACATCAAATCTGCAATCTGAATCATTGTTTTCAACAATATCATAAAATTGAAGTACATAGTCCAATTAACAGATGATTGCTTGACATCTTGATGATTGATTACGAGTTGGATTATCATCATATACTCTAAATTATGAACCAATGGCCAATGAAATGCAGTGCCAAAGATCGCATTGGCTTTATTTATTTATTAGATTAATACAGGCTATCTAAAAATCAATACTATCGATTTTTAATATAATACTAATAACAGTTTATTGTCTATTGCTAATATATTTGATATATAAAATAACATTAAACAAAAATAAATGCTCAAAATGAGAAATGATATGACTTCGATATTATTTCACTGTTAGTGAAGGTATTAGTTTACCGCTGTCACAATTTTTGTGTTTTACATTATTTGCACCGATATAATTAAAAACAAACAACAAAAAATAATTAAAAGCTTCTGCCCCACCATTTGCAACACAGACCCCTGTTTTGACACCCTACTGAATGGCCTATTAGTTAATTTCAAGCTGCTAAATTGTGTGAAAAGCTCAATAAAATGTTTCGTACAGATAGTGTTTTATTAAATTATGATTTTTTTTTATTTTTATGAAACTGTTACTTATAATAATATTATTTATTGCTTATAGATGCAGAACATTGCTTTAATAAGATGGAAGAAACCAATCAGTCTGGCTTAAAAACCAAGATGAAGATGGATTTGGAAAAACATATTGATCACCACGGAACAGAGAAGAATTATCAATGCTTTCACTGTGACTATAAAGCAGTACAATTACTTTATTTAAAAAAACATATAATGTACCATCATGCAAATGAGAAGCCTCATCAATGTTCTTATTGTGACTATGTAACTGTAGAAAGTGGTGATTTAAAAAAACATATTATGGCCCATCATAATGTTGAGAGGTCTCATCAATGTCCTCACTGTGAATTCAAAGCAGTATATTTTTTTCATTTAAAAAGACATATAATGTCCCGTCATTCTGATGAGAGGCCTCATGAATGTCCTCACTGTGAGTATAAAGCAGCACAATTTGCTTGTTTAAAAACACATATAATGTCTCGTCATACTGGAGAGAGGCCTCATCAATGTCCTCATTGTGAATATAAAACCGTAACAAGTGGTACATTAAATATACATATAAAGCGTCATCATACTGGCGAGAGACCTCACCAATGTCCTCACTGTGAATATAAATCTGTAACAAGTGAGGTTTTAAAAAAACATGTGCAGTCCCGTCATACAGATGAGAAGCCTTATCAATGCCCTCATTGCGAATATAAAGCCGTTACAAGTTTTACTTTAAAAATACATATTAGGTTCCGCCATACATTTGAAAAACCTTATCCCTGTCCTTATTGTGAATATAAAGCAGCAGAAGTTAATAGTTTAAAAAACCATATAATGTCCCATCATACTGGTGAGAAGCCTCAACAATGTCCTCACTGTGAATATAAAACTGTTAGAAGAGCTATTTTAAAAAAACATATAATGCACCGCCATACAGATGAGAAGCCTTATCAATGTT
The DNA here is from genome assembly GCA_948150685.1 of Rhaphigaster nebulosa. Lineage (NCBI taxonomy): Eukaryota > Metazoa > Arthropoda > Insecta > Hemiptera > Pentatomidae > Rhaphigaster > Rhaphigaster nebulosa. The sequence continues at coordinate 136,749,701 of OX411310.1, read as the reverse complement.
CTCATTGTGAATATAAAACCGTTGAAAGCCATGAATTGAAAATACATATGTTCCATCACACAGGTGAAAAGCCTTATCAATGTCCTCATTGTGACTATAAAGCAATAAGAAATGGTACTTTAAAAATGCATATAAAGCGTCATCATACAAGTGAGAAGCCTCATCAATGTCCTCATTGTGAACATAAAACTGTTACAAGTAATGATTTAAAAAACCACATACTGTACCGTCATACAGATGAGAAGCCTCATCAATGTCCTCATTGTCAATACACAACTGTAACAAGTCATGTTTTAAAAAAACATATTATGTCCCGTCACACAGGTGAGAAGCCTTATGAATGTACTCATTGTGAATATAAAACTGTAAGAAGTGGTCTTTTAAAATCACATATAATGTATCGTCATACAGGTGAAAAGCCTTATCAATGTTCTCATTGTGAATTTAAAAGCGTTACAATTCGTGAATTAAAATCACATATAATGTACCGTCATACAGATGAGAAACCTTATCAATGTCCTCATTGTAAATATAAAGGAGTAACAAATGGTGCTGTAAAAATACATATAAAACGCTGTCATACAGCTGAGAAGAGAAGCCTCATTGATGTTCCCTCTATGAATATATAGCTGACATACAGTTGAAAAACCTTTTCTCTGTCCTCATTATGATTGTAAAGCAAAATTGAATTCTGCTTTGAAAATACATGTAATGTGCCTTCACACAGATGAGTAGCCTTATCAATATCCTCCTTGTTAATATAAAACCGTTACAAATTCTGATTTAACAAAACATATAAAGCACTGTCTTACTGATGAGAGGCCTTATCAATGTCCTAATTGTGAATGCAAAGCCGTTGCAAGTTCTGATTTAAAAATTCATATAATGTTCAGTCACTCCAGTGAGAAGCCTTATTAATGTCTTCATTGTGACTAGAAGTATTGATTTAATCCTTACGCTGCTACAAGCTGACATATCAGTCTGGTGGTTGCTGCGCCCAATTACTTTTTATGGCATTTTTAATATATTTAGTATACTTTTAAAAAATGAAATTATGAATTTAAAGGAAGAAGTTGGTCGAGGGATGCGGTCAAAAAGTTACACTTTATTAAGTAATAATTATATATTTTTTGTGCCAACGTTTCGGCCTTCAGGCATCTTCAGGGCAGAGAGGCGTATAGATGGCCTAAAACTTAGGCTGAAACGTTGGCACAAAAAATATATAAGTATTACTTATTAAAGTGTAACTTTTTGACCGCACCCCCTGACCAACTTCTTACTTAAGATATACATCTACGGTCAGCCAAAACTCACTCCAATATGAATCCGTGCACACGGGGTCAACAACATGATAACAACCCACAACCCCGTCACAGTATCAGACTTTTTAATCGATCAAGACCACCTCAGCATCCGATGCCCTCATCACAACACTTCTCTTCAAGTGTCAGTTGGCACTCGACTACACGCCTCTCTGCCCTAAAGATGGCCTAAAACTTAGGCCGAAATGGCACAACAAATATATAAGTATTACTTTTTGACTGCACTCCCCGACCAATTTCTTCCTTAAGATATACATCTACGGTCAACCAAAACTCACTCCGAAATTATGAATTATATTATCATAATCAATATTATGAAACTATGCCAATCAAAAAACACCAAGGGTAGATGTTAATATTTTGTTTGAATTATAAAATATGTCATTTTTTTTATATATACTATATTTATACAATTTTGTTTTTCCATATCATTATATTATTTTTTATTGTATTCTTTATTTAGTTTTATTAAAATTTTATAAATTTGAACAGACGTTTCATTTACATTTCCGAATCATTACATTGCTTCTCTCCTTTTTGTGGCAAAGGGAAAATCCAATTCAGGTAAGATTATTTTGAAAAAGGTAATGTCCGACCACTTGTTCCTGTCTGGTCAACCGTTTTAGGACTTTTTTTATAGATAAAATCTTCTTCTTTCTTATAATTTTTTGGGAAGTCCCTGTAACTATTATATTATAGGGCAATATAGGATTCCATGTACATTCTACTCCTTTATTTAATTGACAATTCGAAGAAATATTTCCTCATCTCAGAATATTTTTTTTCTAAAATTAACAATCATTGCATCTGTTAACATATTTCATATTTAAACATACTCCTATTTGATCTTTGTACTTATCCTGTATTTATCTCTCTATTTTTCATAGTTGTTTGTTGTTTTGATTTTTAATTAGTATTTCTATTTCCAGCTGTTAAATGATTTTTTTTTTAATTTTAAAAAATATGTAAGTATAATTTAAATATATGACTATCAGTTTTATTATGATTATTTAATGTTAATTTTGTTGATAATATCTGCGTAATATGTTCCTAGGTATTTAGTGTCTGTTTTATAATTCACTATTGTTTTGTTGTTTTCGGTAATATGTATGGCTTTTAATAATTTTATATTATTCCTTATATGTGCGTAATCAAGTATCTTAGGATTTTTTTAATCAAACTTATGTTGCATTATTATACTATGTAAAGCCAGTGCAATTGGATTTATGTTGTGCTACTCTGGTTTTTAATTAAATGGTACCAAATTAAAAACCAGAGTAGCATATAGTAAATATGAAATATGTTAATAGATGTAATAATTGTTAATTATAGAAAAAAATATTCTGATGCTGAAGTATTTCCCTGAAGCGTCAATTAAATAAAGGAGTAGAGTGTGTATGGAAGTCATATATTGCCCCTTAATAAAATAAAATCTTAATTTTTAAGTTAGAATAAAATGGTTATAAAATAGCTAAGTTGATAATAAGCAGATTTCGTAAGTATATTGCTTTTAATATGTATTGCGCGATAGTATAATCAATTGATACTATATTGGCTACAATGAGCCAGACGTTGAACATGCCTTGACATCAGTTTATTTTATTGGCATTATACAATAAATCATAAAATACTTCATATCAAAATAACAGGAAATTAATTTAGAGGAAAAAAAATTTCGGCCCCAGGATCTCTTAAAGGTTATTATTGGATCTCCTGACCATTATAGATTGCAGCCGGAAGTACTTGATTTGACCACGACCACATCATTAAGATCTTGGATCTTCAACGCAAACCAGGCACCTTTTTATAACCCGTGAATTTTGTCAAAACTAGCTATGTTATCTGTCTGCCTGCAATATTTTCAGCTTATATTAAAGGGCCAAAGGGTTGTATGTATGAGCTCATTACAACACGACGTCACTGATAGTAATTTTAGGTAAACATCCATTGTCCTAATAATTTAATAAATGGATTTGCAAGAATAGATAAATTAATTCCTCGTTATTACCTCGTTTCAGATTAATCCTTAGTTAATAGCATCTATAAGCTTCACAGATTATCTTTGATTAACATTAATGAGCCTCAAAGATTCTCCTTGATAATAAATCTTTTTTTCGAGAAAATTACTTTACTTATTACATTAATAAGGGATATGGGGCTAAGAACATCAAGGGAATAGTGAATACATATATATACACTTAGCATGGTTTTCTTGTATTTATAAATAGCATTAGGATAAGTAAATGGTTAGATATGTTTTTAATTTGCTATTAATGACTGACATCAGGATACTGGAATTGGTGGGGGAACTAGTCCAGCAAGAGGGCGTTGTGGTCCTGTTTTGCCAATCTTAAAGGTTCATTTCTCAAACCCTTCACAAAATAAATATTAACTGACCTTGATGGAAATCGAACCTACACCGTTTTGACCCAGGCACTCAGGGACCCCCACCCAAACGTGCTCGGCCATCACAACCTCAACATTAGGACAATAAATTATTTTGTTCTTTGTACAAAATAAAATTAGTCCACTCATTCAAAAATTCTATAAGGCTAGTTTATTTATAATTTAAACACTTTTTAAAATTTATTTGACCAAAAATCAATTATATTTTTATTTTTGCATATTTGCTTTAATATACTTTGAAAAAAAAAATGTTTTGCTGGAAAAATCATGCCACTGGAGCCATCAAACTGGAGATATAAAATAAAGCAGTTTAAACATGTTTTATTTTTTTTTTTACTTCTAGGGTTTATGTTATTAGATGTTTTTTTCCTTCTTTTTTTTTTGTGCGGATTTCAGTTATCTTTTAAATGACATTCATATAATCAGTGGAAAATTTATACTTCTTGAGTTATGCCAAATAAATTGTTTAATTATTAATAGATTTTATTATTGAAAAACACTCTAGTCTAGACATGAAGACTGTTAAAATTTGATTATGATTGGTTCTGTAGTTTCTGTGGTTAAAGCTTAAAAATGAAAAACAGGCTGTCCTGCATAATAATAATAGTATGATATATAGCCAGTGTACATTATACCACCTACCTTGTCTTTTTACCCATAATGAAACAAAAAATTTCAGCCTAATTAATATTTTCATACGCAATAAGGTAGTAAATTATTTAGTATACCCTGCCACCCTGGTTCTGCTTTTATACACTTGCTAAAATTCAGAGGCATTCCTTCAATGTTTTGGGCAAATGATAGAACAATAACAAAGCATAACATTTAAAACATCAAGCATTCGAGATTGGAAAATTCTCTTCAGATTGGTTTTGATTTACTCAAGTTATTGTTTTATAATTAATTATACTTTGACTGATCATATATCCGCTACAGAATATTGGCACTTGAAACCGTCTGCATTCATGTGAATCTGGATTTGATGCTATAAATCCACAAAGTTTCTTCAAAAACATTTCATTAGCTTAGGAAAGTGAGAGTTCTTTATATATAGAGGATGAGTGGAAGGAAAGGACATTTTCTAAATCGCTAAACGGGAATAGAACCAGTAACAATCTGATGCACAAAGTTACTGAAAAATTAATTTAAAACTTTTTTAAGTGTGCATTAAAGGTGAATTTTAAGTAAATGATAGGAGAAAAAGTCATAAGGGAGGATGGAAGCTGTGTCAATAACGTTTAGGATAGTTCAATAAGAAAATATAGTCTAAAAAATAGCTGATGTTGGAAAAAAATAGGTTTTTTCCCTAGTTGATGGTCCATTACTAGACAAGCTTTTACGGTATGATATTTGGACAAATGCCAAAAAAAAAAAAAAAATGTATGTAATAGGATTAGCAGAAAAAAGAGTGTTCACTTTAAGCACGCGTGGTGGCGATATTAAGTGTGCATTAAAGGTGAATTTTAAGTAAATGATACGAGTAAAAGTAATAAGGAAGGATGGAAGCTGTTTCAATTCCCTACTGTATTTCTACTTTAGGACAGTTCAAAGTAAAAACAGAATAAGAAAGTGAAGACTAAAACAGCAGATGTTGGAAAAAATACGTTTTTCTCGTAGCTGATGGACCTGACTTGACAAGCTTTATCGGAATGATTTTTCGACAACTGCCAAAAAAATTGTATATAACAGAATAACCGGAAAATTGAGGGTTCACTTTAAGCGTGCTATGTTGGTTATACCTGGACTATTCCAATATTAGAACAGATCGCGTAGCTTTAGTATTGCTAAGCAATTCCATCCTTTCTCTTTATAACTCCATGATTGACTCATAAAAAAATATTCATTTTTCAAATATTTACCTCTTGAAATTCCTTCTGTTTATACAGAAATTTATTTCAAGAGGTCATTAGTTTTAACTATTGTTTCTTTGAGAAGAGAAGGAATGACATTCGATAGGACTAACCACACTGTTGCTCGGAGTACATAAATCACTTTACTATTCCTACCTCTTTGGAAAGAAGATCTTACGATTGCTTATAACCTCTTATTGTATATTTATAGTTCTTTTGACATTTTAATTTGTATTTATTAGTCATGGAAAAAGTTGGTAAGAAAATCTATCATAAATTTTTACCATTTTGTACTAACTGCATTCATTGTCTAATCGGAGATCTAAAACTTTGAATACCATTATAAGATTTGTTTTATTATTATCTTGGAAACCATTTAATTCTTTATTGATTATTCTTGTTATTTTCTTTTAATCGAAATTTTAAGTTTAAGTATTCAAAATATCTGAATCAGAGCTATTGATTTTGCAATACTTATTTTGTATATTTATTAATATTCATTTTAAAACTGCTGCCTATGAAACTATATGCAGTGAAATCCTGTAGTATTGTTCTGTATGTCTATTAATGTAATAAATTAATATTGGACAAAATACTAATAAAATTAGTCCTTTGGTTTTGTAAAACAGAAGTGAATTAATATATTTCAACTGTAACAATTTTTTGAATATGCTGTTTGCATTTATCAATCACAATGAATGAGATCACCAGAGATGCCCTAGTTGATGTTGACAGGGAGTATGAAGTTGGCTAAATTAAATGTATGGTGATTTTAGCAATTAATTCAGTTACTGTCCTACTCTCATAAATAAGCAAATGATTAAATGTATGACTTTAAATCTTAATAGTATCTTGCATGATATTCTGAAAACTCTTAGTGAGAGAGGAATTACAATAAGTTGAGATAAATGAGCAGTCAGTATTGAAATAGTTAAATTTTAGATGATTTTGAGGAACTTCAGACGACTTTAAAAACACTAAAGGAATAATATAGAATCTCTAAAAATACTAAGACCCAGAGGGTGATTTTCAAATATTTTTGGATACAATCATTATATATGTTGGTAAATTTGTACCTAACTTATCCTAAGTGACAGCAGCATTGATAAATAAACTGAAATCAATTTCTGAATCGTTTTGAACTAAAAACTAACAATAATTCAAAAACCTAAAACAAACACTTCTATTTTGGCATTTTTTTATCATAAAAAATCAATAGTTCAATTAGTAGATGAATTTATTCATAGCTAAAGTAGATCATGTATACATAGTTAAAGTTGTGAGAAATCAAGTTTTCTATTTATGAATAAAAGTATATTTGGATCAAATCATTAAATTAAGGGAATTATATAACTTCCAATACAATCTTCACTTTATTTTATTATGTTTACGTTTCAGGGAAATATTTGCTCATCTTCAGAATAATTTTTCTTAGCGATTGATAAAATATTTGCCATTCCTATAATTTTGTTTTATTGAAAACTAGTTTCGGATGTTATACTTTCATCTTCAGTTCTAGAAACTCATAAAAATTCGAAAATAAGCAATTCAAAATATAGTTTGGTATTATTATACATATTAAATTAGATGTAATATAAATAAGTATTATAAAACATTTATGAATTATGAATTTAATTAAGACAAGAAATCAAATACATCTTGGTACTCACCAAGATTTAAATGGATTTTTCATTTAAATGAATTGCAAAGTTGAAAAATTGTAATGATTGTGCAGCCAAATACAAGAAAAAACTGGAAGATCGCTAAATCAGAGATTAAAGGAACATATACATGCATATAATAATAAGACAGAGAATTCCAACTTTGCAATTCATTTTAATGAAAAAAACAAACATAAATTCATCAAAGACTCCTGAGTTAAATTAATACATCACATTGAAAACAGCCTCAAATTAAATATATATCAAGCACTTGAAATAATAAAATCCTTCAAATCCAATCCAGATTTTTGCTTAAATGACCAAATAAATATTTCCAATAGTCCTATCTTAAATTTATTCCCATCTATAACAGAAAAACCAATTACTCACTGGCATTACTGAAAAACCCCAACCTCTCAAACCTAAACATTGTACCTTTCTTTCATTGTTAGTTCAATGAAAGAAGAGACCAGTACAAACTTTTCTGTTTGATATAATCCATTTAAACCTTGGTGAGTACCAACATGTATTTGAGTTCTTGTCTTAATTAAATTTATAATTCATAAATGTTTTATAATACTGATTTATATTAGATCTAATTTAATATGTATAATAATACCAAACTATATTTTGAATTGCTTATTTTTGAATTTTTGTGTGTTTTTAGAACTGAAGATGAATGTATAACATTCGAAACTAGTTTTCAATAAAACAAAATTATTGAAGTGGCAAATAATTTATCAATCCCTAATTAGATTGATCCTTCTATACCATCATGCGGATGTCAACTAATTTACTTAGCTTTTATTCCTTATTAATTTGACATTATATATATATATATATATATATATATATATATATATATATATATATATAATATATATGTGTGTGTGTGTGTGTATATATATACACACTGTTGCCTATCACTGCCCTACCCTGTAGTACCTTTGCCATTTAATTTTAATTGAAGGAAATGCAGTTTGATAATTTAATATTTACTGGGTTTTTTTTCAGATCACATGTTTACTTTCAAACAAGAAGAAGGACCACAGATTTATAATGGTGAATCAAATTTTACTTAATGTAACATTTAATTGTTATTTTAATTATTCTGTAGAAACTCAGTTACAATCAAGGATAATTAACTAATTATAATGATTTTTTCCTTCTCATTACTTGGCTGTTGATATTTTCTTATTTAATTCCTTAAATGTTTAATGAGAAGTTTCTTTTGATTTTCTTGTTTTCAATATTTTTTGTATCTCTGTAGATGGGCTTATCCATGTGAAACAAGAAGAGGAAACACTTGTCCCAGATGATGGTGAGGAACATTTACTCTATTAACCTTTGAGTGAGCAGGCTCTTGTTCAAAGCATAACAGTTTACATTTCACCTCATTTATATTTGTCTCTTAGATCTTTTGTCATCATTAGCCCATATCTCTTTGTTAATCAAACTTTCCATTCTCTTCTTCTTTTTTCCGTTCTCTTTCACTTTACTGGATTTTCTTGTTGCAGTGTGTTTTTGGAATATTCAAAGATACAGTTGAGCATTGATCATCGGGGTTTGGGTTAGTTTTGATTTTTGAACATATTATATGTATTCTTATAAAAATAATTACCACTAATGTCAAGTATTCATCTACAAAACATGTGTCATTTTTACTGTAAATAATTATTCAAAATGGGTAAAGTGAAAAAGGCTACTTCTCTTTGACAAAAAAGGTTTCTTTTAGGAATAATTGGTTGGATCTGAGATTACATCTAAATTTCTACATTTGAATTTCAGAATCACTTCCCTGAATATTTGTTTTAACATTATTTTTTTTTTCTATTTATACTTAATTATTTTTTAACAAAACTTCAACTAAGCTCTGTTGAGTTAATTTAAATAATTATTTCTGTCATTGTTTTGTCTACATTTTCAGACATGGATTACTCTGGTAGTTTTGTAAAAGAAGAAAAGACTTATGAAACTGAGCCTCCTTGTAAGTTCAGTTTTTATTTATTTATTTGTTAATGACACGTTTTGTTAACATGTTACTAACATTTTTACGTTTCAGTGTAAACCCATCTTTACATTTACATTATTTTTGACATTGTTTTGTATACATTTTCAGACACGGAAAACTCTGGTATTTTTATAAAAGAAGAAAATACTTATGAAGATGAATCTCCTTGTAAGTTCATTTTTTTTTTTTTTTGGATATATGTCCTTTTGAAAGCAAGATCCTTATTTGCTAATAACATATGGTTTCATTTGCATCAATTCGTTGAAAATGTTAATAACATTTAACTTTTGATCAGTGTGAAAAATGGGCATAAAAATGTTTATAATAAATTTTTTCAGAACAAGTTTAATAACATTTCGCTATTGACTGGTGCAAATAGAAGAAATTAGTTTAATGTTATTAGCATTTAGCTAATAACAATTTTACAGGTAACATATCGGTGTAAACCCACCTTTACATTTTCATTATTTTTGACATTGTTTTTTATAAATTTTCAGACACGGATAACTCTGGTATTTTTATAAAAGAAGAAAATACTTATGAAGCTGAGTCTCCTTGTAAGTTCATAAAATATATTCATAGCATATAATAATAACATACTAAATATCCTAATAACATATGATTTCATTTACACCAACTCATTGAAAATGTTAATAACATTTAACTTATGATCAGTGTAAAAAGTAGGCATCAAAATGTTTAAAACAATTTTTTTTTTAAAACATGACAGCTACTTTCAAAATTTAAGAATAGAAAGAAATTTCCAAATGATGTTAAAAGATAGCATCACCAATACAGGGAAAATAATCGAATTCCTAAAAATAAAAAAAAATATTTTTAACAAAATACAATATAACACCAAGAGTGAATGATTAAAAACAAATAAAAAAGGATACTAAAGACCCAAGCAGTTGAGTGTCCAAAAGAATCGTAAAAAAAATAGGCTGCTGGTGTAAATAGTAGGTATCAAAATGTTAATACATAAATGTTGTTAGCATTTAGCTAATAACAATGTTACTTGTAACATTTCAGTGTAAACCTACATTTACATTGCACATGAAAAAACCTTTTTCAATAATTTTACCTAATTCCTGTGTTGTTTGGTGTGCTCATTCCGAAAATAATAATATAAAACTTGTATCAAGCACCAATTTCTCACATTTTAATAAATAAAAAAATATTTATATTTTATTATTCAAAATGTGAAAAAATATTTTTAATCATTCTAATGACATTATGCCGGCAATAAATTCTAATGTTATAAGGTTGGAAATAAAATAAAATGTTATTAGGCTAGTAGTAATGATTAATGGTACAGCTGTTTGTTTTCTTCCAGTTAATATAACCGTGCATTGCAGTGTTTAATCTGTTGTTCTTTTAATTCACATTCTAAGTATGGCTAATCGTGGTTAATAAATGTCAAAGGAATATTACTGACTTTGTGAAAAAAGTATACTTTGCATATTTTGGTTAAAAAAATCATTCAAATGATTGTTATTTTTGTAGCATTGATGTTTCTGGATATAAATCCAAAAATCAGAGAGTAATTGCCTATCCTAGCCTTACTTCAGCTGATCGGCCAGTAGGACATGGACCGGGACTTCCCGTCCCTGAGCGAGCTCAGTATATTGATGACAGTCCAGTCCTGAATTTAATGAAAGCCAACCAAGTGATGATTAGTTCCAATGTTCTACAGAAAATTTAAAACCACAGTTGTTTACACAAGCTGAGCTGAATGATTTTGTGAGAGATTTGGGTTTGACTAAGTAAAAAGCAGAATTGCTTGGCTGTAGACTGAAAGAAAAACATTTAATTAAAGGAATAAAACCATCGTATCAGTCTCATTTTTTATTATTTTCTTCATCATTAACTGTAGCTTTTGGCACTTTGCGCCATATTCATCTAAGAATTATCATACATACAGTAGAAAAAAACATACACATAATTAGATAGATACACTTGCCAAAAGGAAATCTGAGCTTATTACCTTGCATGTTGCTCATTCCGCCCATATGAAGGAAACTTACGAAAATCTAAACATAATTTTACAGAAAATTAACTATTCAGCTCACTGATGCTATGTAGAGATTTAAAAGTTCTCTCCATGCTCCTTGGTCAACAAAAGGGATTTAAAAAGTTTCCATGTTTTATATGTGAGTAGGATGGCAGAGTGAGAGATCAACATTGGTCCTAAAAACAATGATCCATAAGATAAAAATTGACATTTGACGAGAAGAACATTTTTCATAAAACTTTAGTGGACCCCCAAAAAAGATTCTTCTACCACCACTACATATAAAACTGGTTTTAATGAAACAATTTATAAAAGATTTGCCTAAAGATGGTGAATGTTTTAAATATTTGTGTGAAAAATTTCCTCATTTATCAGAAGCTAAACTGAAAAAAGGGGTTTTCGTTGGACCTGATATTCATAAAATGATTTCAGCTTCGAAGCATGTAAGATGAGTACAAAGGAAAAGGAGGCTTGAATATCATTTAAAGAAGTTGTGACTAAGTTTTTGGGCTATAATATATAATTGATGTCATATGATATGATGTGAGAGAATTGTGGATGATAAAAAAACTAATATCAAATACGGTTTCAGCACCAAAAAATACATAAGATTTAGGCGAATTGGATTAAAAAATTTTTATAAACATTTTTTTCATTGGCCTATGTTATTTTTTATGTTGTTTTGTATAAATTATCAGACATGGATAACTCAGGTATTTTTATAAAAGAAGAAAAGACTTATGAAGCTGAGTCTCCTTGTAAGTTCAATATAATTTTTCTATATGTCTATATAATTTTTATTTTTTAATTTCCTAATTTTACATAGTGTCTTCCGATTATTAAATTAAACTCGAAATAGCTGTTTATTATTTAATGTTTGTAAATGTTCTGACTTATTTTATTGGTTTTTCTCGGAGCTACAAACAATTTAAGTTAGAATTAAATATTCATATTTAGAAAATGTAAATAGGAATTTAAGTATACATGAAATTTGAGAGTGCATATCTGATAACCGAAATACATTGTTTAAAATCACACAAATATGGTACAAAAGTAAATGGTAAAAATCTAAATATTTTGTAAGTACAAAGAGGTGTATATTGAAGTGCTGAGAATAATAAGGAATGCACATAAAAAATAATTATATTTTTGTCATTTAATTTTATATTTTCATTTATTTCATACTGTATCTTATATGTTTTATCTGAATTAGTTGTTTGTTTTGCTTCATGTTTATCATTTCTGTATGGATATGTAAAAATTTTATTACTTGTTATCCAATTTTTTTAATACATAAATGAAATTTATTGGCAGCAGAGGAATACGTAAATTCCCTTACATAATCCAAAAATCGAACAAAAAATATAAATTAAACATACACATACATAAAAACATACATTAAAAAAAAAAGTTTAGGGTTAACTTTAAATATTTATTTTATGACTAACTTACAGTATTTAAGAAAATTTTGAACCCCAATTATTCCATACAAAAGTATTTTTATTCTATGTCTCATTATGTTTTTTGTACTGAAATTAAAAAAAACCTGTGGCTGTCATAAGATGTGTCTGAATCTCAGCGTACGGTATTTTCAATTAATATTGTGGTCAACACAATTCCCTAAGAACTCAATATATCGCCATAACAATATCTGATACTGATTTTAGAGCATATCCAGGAAAAGTCTAGCTTAACTCAAGATATTTTATTTACTAAATAATATTAGTTAATTTCAAGCTGAAAAATTATGTGAGACACTCAATAAAATATTTAGTAAAAAGAGTATTTAATTACATAATGTTTTTAATCATATTATTTATTGATTATAGGTGCAGATGATTCTATTGAACATATATCTCACCATGCAGAGAAACCTTATCGATGTTTTCACTGTGACTATAAAGCAGTACAATTTATTTATTTAAAAAAACACATAATGTACCACCATGCAGGTGAGAAGCCTCATCAATGTTCTTATTGTGACTATATAACTGTAGCAAGTGTTGATCTAGAAAAACATATTATGGCCTGTCACAACATTGAGAGGCCTCATCAATGTCCTTACTGTGAATATAAAGCAGTACAACAGGTTCATTTAAAAACACATATAATGTCTCGTCATACTGGTGAGAGGCCTCATCAATGTCCCTATTGTGACCATAAAACCGTAACAAGTGGTACATTAAAAATACATATAATGTCTCGTCATACTGGTGAGAGGCCTCATCAATGTCCTCACTGTGACTTTAAATCTGTAACAAGTGATGTTTTAAAAAAACATGTAAAGTCCCGTCATACAGATGAGAAGCCTTATCAATGTCCTCATTGTGAATATAAAGTCGTTACATGTGATAGTTTAAAAATACATATCAAGCGCCGCCATACTGATGAGAAGCCTTATCAATGTCCTCATTGTAAATATAAGGCCATTAGAAGTATTGATTTAAAACTACATATTAGGAACCGACATACAGGTGAAAAACCTTATATCTGTCCTCATTGTGATTATAAAGCAAAATTGAATTCTGCTTTGAAAATACATATAATGTCCCTTCACACAGGTGAGAAGCCTTACCAATGTCCACATTGTGAATATAAAACCGTTACAAATCGTGATTTAACAAAACATATAAAGCGGCGTCATACTGATGAGAGGCCACATCAATGTCCTAATTGTGAATATAAAGCCGTTACGAGTTCTGATTTAAAAATTCATATAATGTTCCGTCACACCGGTGAGAAGCCTTATCAATGTCCTCATTGTGACTATAAAGCAGTTACAAATGGTGCTTTAAAAATACATATAAAGCACCGTCATACAGGTGAGAAACCTCATGCCTGTCCTCATTGTCAATATAAAACTGTAACAAGTCGTGATTTAAAAGTACATATAAAATTTCGTCATACAGGTGTTAAGCCTCATCAATGTCCCAACTGTGAATATAAAGCTGTAACAAGTGGTCAATTAAAATCACATATCAATTACCATCATACAGGTTAGGAGCATCATCCATATCCTCATTGTAAATATATACCAGTAACAAGTTATGGTTTAAAAAAAACATAATGTTCCTTCACGCATGCGAGAAGCCTTATCAATGTTCTCATTGTGAATATAAAACTGTAAGAAGTGGTCTTTTAAAATCACATATAATTTATCGTCATGCTGATGAAAAAAAGCCTTATCGATGTTCTAATTGTAAATTTAAAAGTGTAAGTCGTGAATTAAAAACGTATCGTCATACAGATGAGAAGCCTTATCAATGGCTTCAATGTAAATATAAGCAGGGTGTCCAGCAGCCTTGAATTCTTTGATGATCAGGAATTATGCTTGAAAACAACCAGTCATCAGGAATTTTTAGATTGGTTGGCAACAAATTTATGAAATATTGGGTTAATGTTGTTCACATTACTATTTCTAATTCCAAGAAACCTATTTAAAGCCTTCTTTCACTAACTTTCCGTTTTATCTCAAACACATATTCGTTCTGTCTTCTTTCTTACATTACTCAGTTCGCTCTAACTGTCGCTAAATGAACTAGAGATGTTATGGAACGAAAAAATAACATATTAGCTCCAAATGTTCCAGCTCCGCCATAGTACTAGGTTCTCCAATATGTTCTAGCCCCATACAGCTCCGAGTTTCAATTTCAACCGATTTAAACTGAGGCCTCAACGCATCATGAAAAAAAAGTAAAAAGAAAATACAGCACAAAACAATCATTTCAATCAATGTTAATAAATAATATTCACTTATTGAAATAAATTTCATAATTTAAAAAAACATAATTGAGCTGTTGTTGTTACTGTGGTATGGTGGACTTTTAATAATTGTCCTATTTAAAAACAAATATGAGCAGAAGGAAGGGGATTTCTTTGAAAACTACCGAGAGGCGAGAAGGATATGTTAACACTTCTTGGAAAAATACTCTACAATTCTATCCAAAAACGCTTTAGAATAAATAATACTACGTAAAAGAATAAAAAAATAATAATTTCTTGGACGTGATGACAGTGTTCTGGCTTTAAATATTAATTAAGAATGGGATTGTCGCCTTCCACAAGTTTATCACACCTCTGGAAGACCGCAACTGTTTCATTAATAAAAAAGAGTAACTTCAGTATAACTACATATTTTAAACTATATTATAGTAAAATATAAAATCATAATATATGGTTTTCTTCATTTTCAGCAATTTGTAAGTGTCCGTTCAGATGAATAATTTTTTTTCTTGTTGATGAAAATTTGGCTGTCCACGTCTGTTAAAGAGGTGTCCGTTGTAGAGGGGCCTAAATTCTTTTACTTCCAGGTCAGGGCATTTAAATATTGCCCTTAGGCAGGTTTGTCCATCAGAATAGGTTTCACTGTACATATTTGATTAAAATAGTGTAATATGATTAAATATATTTATAATTAAACGAAAATATCTTTCATTTTATTTTTCTTGCTTTGCGTATTTTTCAAGATTCAAAACTTTGTGCATAAAAGTAACAAGAAGTTAAGTTATAATTTTTGATTATCAAACAGAGATACAAGCTTTATAATCATTAAAATTCATTCACAAGTCCGACATTGTTCATTTTATCAGAAACCCACCAAATATAACATTTGGTTCCGAGTTTGTTTTTAATTTTATCAAAAAATTGAAGAGAAGCGTTTTGAAATTTAAAGTCCGTAGGCTTGAAATCCTTGAATTATGCTTGAATTTTTTCATGTCTTATTGCTGGACACCTGTATAAAGCAGTAACAAATATTGCTTTAAAAATACATATAAAACACTGTCATACAGGTGAGAAACCTCATTGTTGTCCTCTCTATGAATATAAAGCTTTAACACTTGTCAAATAAAAATTAAAATCAAATATAAGTTAGGGGAAATTGCATCATATAGATTAGGAGCCTTATCAATGTACTTGTGATTATTAAGCAGTGTAAATGGTTTATTTAAAAACATGTAATGCCTTGTCATACAGTTAGGACTCTGGTAAGTAGTGTGATAATAGGTCTTATCGTATCTTGAAGATCACGAAGGAAGAATGAAAGGATTGATGTTATGTCGGAAGGGTTTTGGCTAGGATAGGAGTAGAAGGCAGTGTTGTGAGGTGCAGGATTAATCTGCTTTGTTGGAGGGTGAATCCTCCTTTGGGATCGTTGTGTGGGTTCCACATTTAATTGCTTCTTGTGAACGATAGGGCGACTGGGATAGATCAGGATGTTTGGGATAGTAGGGTGGTGGAATCTGTGCCGGTAACTTCACCCTTAGGGATGAGTTTTTGGATGAAATTTCACTTCTAGATATTTTAGGCTGAGAATGGGTGATTTGAGGCTGAGGTAAGGATGCTTGAGGCTCCTGTGGTCGAGGTAGATGTTTTGTGGTGATGTTGGAATATGTTGTTATCCTGCTCTTTGAGCTCTTATATCTTCATTCTTCATTGATTACTGGAGTTCACAGGATCATTCCTCGTTGAAGGGTCAGGCATTTGGTCTTCAAGAACTACATTCCTTTGCAAATTTCTTGCAACAAGAAGTTTTTGTCGTTGTTTTTATAAACAATGCAACCTTTGTAATTTGCTGGGTCGCTTTCACTACATAGAGCACATTTTGCTGGGGTATTCCGAAGCTTCTGGCAAGTGTCAAATGCATGAGGGATTGCACATTTAACACACCTGGACTGATGTTGACAGTAGGCCATGGTATGACCTAGACTTTGACATTTGGTGCACTGAACAATTTCTGTTCGCTACCTCGGCTCTTCAAAACGTATACATGAGTATACTAGCCTATTAACTGGAAATATTTCAGTATTCAGGTCTTTTAGTAGGGTAGAACAAATTGGAAATGCTTCTCACATTGTGCCCTAACTCTTCTTGATAGCGGTAGTGGGGATGGGGGTATGAAGATTCCTCAAGACGACTGTTCTTTTAATTGAAAACAATGAAAATCGTAATTCTTTTCTGTCAAATGATTGACTAATTTCTTATATTTTTCTTTATTCGTAGTGTTGATTTTGGTGTCCTTTAATTGGAAAAAACATTTGAAATTTGTTTGCCCCATTAAGTTTGCAATTTCATGGCTGAAAGCCATAAAGTCTTGGATATTGGTTACAAATATTGGAAGTGGCTCTGGTTCAGAGAACTACTGGTGAGTGGTTGAATCAATTGTATTATTAGGACTGCAAACTTGTTGCTTGTTCATATGCTAAGAACAGTTAAGGTGGATTACACTTCATTAGGTGGTGCAGCTTTACTGCGAGTGTTAAGTGGAGAAGTTTGTCTAGATTTTACTTTTCTTTTTTTTTATTCAGTGAATATCTAGCATAGCAAGGTTATTTAGTTATAAGCTTAATAAAGTTATTAAGGTTATAAGTGTTTTGTTGACGCTTCTGGTCGGTCTCTTCAAATATTTTGAATCAGTCTCGCTTATTTCTGAAAAGGCCGTCTCCTCTTTCTTGTCCATATTCAAGGATTTATCCATTTTTATAAATTTAATGAGGATATAAAATTAAAATTTAACTTCTAAATATTTATAATTATGTACACAAAGAAAGAAAATAAAAATAAAACATTCTATGGAATTAAGGCGCCTAGACCACTGAGCTACCTGAGATCTGATAAGACACTGTTCTATGTGGTGATAGCCAGAGGCCAGTAGTGAGCAGGTAACAGATTGCTCTGCCACGTGGGTGATCTCTCTGGTCTACGAGCACATCTTCTCACTATTAAAAGTTAATTAGGAATCACTCACCTTACTCAAAGTTATTATAACATTGCTAACCTTTGTATAAAATCAATATTTACAAACTTTCTGAGCAATACGTGAGCGAATAAAACTGCAATTACTGAATCAGTGCAGAGCGATCGCTAAGTATTACTTCAGGTACGGCCATGACACTTAATTAGATAATAATTCACTATTATTTCTTTTCATTCAAATATTTTATTTTTAAAATTGCTTTAGAAGATGTAAAACCTGTTCTCAATAATAAAAAGGAAAATTCATTTTTATTTTTGTTTTTATATTCTCAATTTTTATATTTTAATTTATTTGTATTTCCATATCATTTATTATATACTGTGATCTGTAACTATAAGTGAATTATGTATTGCATTAATATTCTTCATATAGTTTTATCAAAGTTTTATAAAATTGATTAAAAAAAACACAGCTTATATACATATATACATATATATATATATATATATATATATATATATATATATATATATATATATATATATATATTTATAAAATTTGTATTTCCATATTATTTCATATTTTATTATGTATTATATTCCATAACATTTAAGTGAATTTTGTATTGTATTATTTTTAAAAAAAATATACAATTTTGTTTTTCTATATTATTATATTATTTTTTATTGTATTCTTTATTTAGTTTTATTAAAATTTTATGATTTGAACAGAAATTTACATTTCTGAATACTAATGCCCTTCTCTCCTTTTTGTGGCACAGGAAAAATCCAATTCACGTAGACTATTTTGAAAAAGGTAATGTCCGATCATGTGTTCTTGACCTTTTCATTTGGTCAACCGTTCGAGCATTTATTTCTCGAGTTAAGTTTCTTACATCGATAAAATCTTCAATTTTAAGTTACAATAACATGATCATAAAATAACTACGTTGATAATAAACGGGTTTCATGTTGTATGTTGCTTTTCATATGTGTTGTGGGATAATGTAATCAATTGATACTAAAGTGGCTACATTGAGGCAGACGTTGAACATGCTTGGACATCAGCTTATTTCATTGGTATCATGCCATAAATGATGAAATACTTCATAATATCTTCATATCAAAGTAACAGGAAATTAATTTGGAGAAAAAAAGTTCTCTCCCAGGAAATTTATTTCATTTCATCCCGCCGCATGGACACATTGGTGATAAAGATTATTAATGGATCTCTTAAAGGTTATTATTGGATCTC
Source organism: Rhaphigaster nebulosa (assembly GCA_948150685.1). NCBI lineage: Eukaryota > Metazoa > Arthropoda > Insecta > Hemiptera > Pentatomidae > Rhaphigaster > Rhaphigaster nebulosa. The sequence goes on along the minus strand of OX411310.1, from coordinate 136,730,489 downwards.
CTGACCATTGTAGATTGGAACTGGAAGTATTTGATTTGACCAAGACCTCATCAATAAGATCTTGGGTCTTCAACGCAAGCAAGGCACCTTTTTATATTCCGTGAATTTTGTCAAAACTAGCTATGTTAACTGTCTGCCTGCAATATTTTCTAGCTTATAAGGGCCAAAGGGTTGTATAGTAATTTTAGGTAAACGTCCATTGTCCTAGTAATTTTATAAATGGATTTGTAAGAAAAGATAAATTAATTCCTCGTTTCAGATTAATCCTTAGTTAATTGCATCTATCAGCTTCAAAGAATATCTTTGATTAACATTTATGAGCCTCAAAGGCTCGCCTTGATAATAAATCTTTGTTTCAAGAAAATTGCTTTACTTATTACATTAAAGTAGGTTTTGGAGCTAAGAACATCAAGGGAACAGTGAATAGATATATATAAACTTAGTTTGGTTTTCTTGTATTTATATATAGCATTAGGATAGCTAAATGGTTAGATATTTCTTTCATATGCTATTAATTACTAACATTAGGGTACTGGAATTGGTGGGGGGACTAGTACGGCATGTTGTGCTTTTTTTCCAACCCCTGACCGCAACCTTCAAGGTTCATTTCTCAAGATATTCACAAAATAAATATTAACTGACACAGATGTAAATCGAACCCACACCGTTCTGAACCAGGCTCTCTGCGACTCTTGCGCCCAAACCTGCTCAGCCATCGCAACCTCAACATTAGGATAAGAAATTATTTTGTTCTTCATACCTTATATGATTTATTTTTTATGGTATTTAATTTATACATTACTAGCTTATCCGGAAATGCTTCCTTGTTGCTTGATTTGAATATATATATACACATAGATTAAGTGAACACAATTGAAAATTTAATAATAATTATTTATGTATAAATATAGTGTTGAAATTTGAATTAATTGAAGTTCAAAATAGAATTAGTTCACCTGTTCAAGAGGTAACCATGACACAGGACAGACCAATGGCCAAAAATAGGTTGGTTTTTTATTCAGGAGGCTCTGTAATGGAAAATTTGATCCCATTAAAACACTTTCCTAACATTGCAACGCTTATATCCTGCAGTTCCTCTGAATTGCAGCGGTAGGAAAATAAAAACCTGGCTACAATGTTCAATGCGCTGTATCTTTGCTAAAAATTTGTTTCGATTTTTTCTTTCAATTGTCTTTCAGATAAGCTTAATCCTTGGATGGATTCAAACCAAATTTGAAAAATGGAGGTTTTTTGGTGGGCTAAATCAAAATCTGTCATCGTTCTCGGTGTGAAAAAATCTACAAGTCTAGTTTATATCCTTTAATAATTTAAACACTTTTTAAAATTTATTTGATCAAACATCCTTGAATCCTCATTGAGGAAAAATCAATTATTTTTTAATGTTTATATATTTCCTTTTATATAATTTGAAAAAAAAAAATGTTTTGCTTGTAAAACCATGCCGATATTATTTTTCCAATTTGAGATATAAAGTAAAGCAGTTTTAACGTGTTATATTTTTCTCAAAAATATGGTAAACATTAGATGATTTTTTTTTTTTTTTTGAAGTATTTCAATTATCTTTCAAATGAACATTAGTATAATCAGCTGAAAATTTATACTTTTCGAGTTATGCACAAATAAAATGTTTTATTATTGCATAACTATCTAGAAACCATGAAGATTATATAGTTAAAATTTGATTAAGATTGGTTCCGTAGTTATTTTCTAAATAACATCAGATAACGCTAAGCGAGGATAGAACAAGCAAAAATCAACGGGAACGTACCATGCAGGTAACAATGGAATATGCAGAAAGTTACTAAAAAGTTAATTTAGAACTTCTTCAAGTGTGCATTTTAAGTAAATGTTATGAGAAAAGTCATAAAAGAGGATGGAAGCTGTGTCAATTCCCTTCAGGATAGTTCAAAGTTGAAACTCAATAAGAAAATAGTCTAAAAATAGCCGATATTGGAAAAAAAAATAGATTTTTCCCCTAGTTGATGGTCCATTACTAGACAAGCTTTTACAGAACGATTTTTGGACAACTGTCAAAAAAAAAATGTATGTAATAGGATTACCAGAAAAAAACAGTGCTCACTTTCAGCGCGCGTGGTTGGCGATATTAAGTATGCATTAAAGGTGAATTTTAAATAAATGACAGGAGTAAAAGTAATAAGGGAGGATGGAAGCTGTTTCAATTTCCTACTGTATTTCTCCTTTAGGACAGTTCAAAGTAAAAACAGAATAAGAAAATGAAGACTAAAACAGCAGATGTTGGAAAAAATGTGTTTTTCTCGTAGCTGATGGACCTGACTTAACAAGCTTTATCGGAATGATTTTTCGACAACTGTCAAAAAAATTATATAACAGAATAACCGAAAAATTGAGAGTTCACTTTGAGCGTGCTTGGTTGGCGATATCTGGACTATTCTAATATTATAGTAGATCGCATAGCTTTAGTATTGCTAAGCAATTCTATCTTTTCTCTTTATAACTCCATTATTAGCTCATATTTTGGAAAAAAAAATATTTATTTTTCAAATATTTACCTCTTGAAATAAATTTCCGTATAAACCGAAAGAATTTCAAGAGGTCATTAGTTTTAACTATTGTTTCTTTGAAAAGAGAAAAAGGAATGAGAAATTTGAAAAAATATTTAATAAAACTAACCAAACTGTTGCTGATAGAACACAAATCACTTTACCATTCTACCTCTTTGGAAAAAAGATCAAATCTTATGATTGATTTCTACCTCTTTGGAATAAAGATCAAATCTTAAGATTGCTTATAACCTTCTATTTTATCTTTACAGTCTTTTGACATATTAATTTGTATTTATTAGTAATGGAAAAAGTTGGTAAGAAAATCTTTCCTATATTTTTACATTTTGTAGTAACTGCATCCATCGTCTTATTGTAACATTAGATTATAAGATTTTTTTGTATTATATTTGAAACCATTCAATCCTTTATCGATTAACCTTATTATTTTTTTAATCGAAATTTTAAGTTTAAGTATCAAACATATCCGAATCAGAGCTATTGATTTTGGAATACTGATTATTTTTTATACCTTTTATAAATTATTTTAATACTGATGCCTATAATGGACAGCATTGATAAATGAACTGAAAGCAATTACTGAATCGTTTTAAACTAAAAACCAATAACAATTCTTGAATATTTTAAAAAACTACACCAAACACTTCTGTTTTGACATTTTTTGATCATGAAAGACCAATAGTTCAATTAGTAGATGAATTTATTCACAGCTAAAGTAGATCATGTATACATAGTTGTGAAAAATCAAGTTTTGTATTTATGAATAAAAGCATACTTGAATTAAATCATTAAATGAAGGGCAATATATAACTTCCAATACAATATTCACTTTATTTTATTATGTTTACATTTCGGAAAAATATTTTCTCATCTTCAGAACAATTTTTTTTACCTTTTATTCCTTAATAATTTGACAATATATATATATATATATATATATATATATATATATATATATATATATATATATATATATATATATATATGTATATACTCACATCGATGGTACTATCGACTATTACCTCTCCCTAACCTGAACTGTAGTACCTTTGCCATTTAATTTTATTTGAAAGAAATGTAGTTTGATAATTTAATATTTACTGTTTTTTTTTGCAGATCACATGCTTAGTTTCAAACAAGAAGAAGGACCACAGATTTATAATGGTGAATCAAATTTTACTTAATTTAACATTAAATTGTTGTCCTCTTTTAATTATTCTCTAGAAACTTATTTATGATCAAGGGAAATTAACTAATTATAATATTTTTTTTCTCCTCATTACTTAAATGGTTGATATTTTTTTAATTTAATTTCTTGACTGTGTAATGAGAAGTTTCTTTTGATTTTCTTGTTTTTAATATTATTTTTATCTCTGTAGATGGGCTTATCCATGTGAAACAAGAAGAGGAAACTCTTGTCCCAGATGATGGTAATGTAGAAACATTTACTCTATTAACCTTTGAGTGAGCAGGCTCTTGTTCAATGAACAGTAGTTTACATTTCACCTCATTTATATTTGTCTCTAAGACTTTTCATCATCTTTACCCCATATCTCTTTTATAATCATTCTCCATTCTCTTCTACTTTTTTCTGTTCTCTTTCACTTTTCTGGCTTTTCTTTTGTCAGCCTGTCTGTGGAATATTCAAAGATATAGTTGAGCACTGATCATCTGTTATCTGATCATCAAACTAACAATAATTCTAAAACCTAGAACAAACTTCTATTTTGGCACTTTTTGATCATAAAAAAACAAAAGTTCAATTAGTAGATGAATTTATTCACAGCTAAAGTAGATCATGTATACATAGTTGTGAAAAATCAAGTTTTGTATTTATGAATAAAAGCATACTTGAATTAAATCATTAAATGAAGGGCAATATATAAGTTCCAATACAATATTCACTTTATTTTATTATGTTTACATTTCGGAAAAATATTTTCTCATCTTCAGAACAATTTTTTTTACCTTTTATTCCTTAATAATTTGACGATAAATATATATATATATATATATATATATATATATATATATATATATATATATATATATGTATATACTCACATCGATGGTACTATCGACTATTACCTCTCCCTAACCTGAACTGTAGTACCTTTGCCATTTAATTTTATTTGAAGGAAATGTAGTTTGATAATTTAATATTTACTGTTTTTTTTTTGCAGATCACATGCTTAGTTTCAAACAAGAAGAAGGACCACAGATTTATAATGGTGAATCAAATTTTACTTAATGTAACATTTAATTGTTATTTTAATTATTCTGTAGAAACTCAGTTACGATCAAGGAAAATTAACTAAGCTGTTGATAAATTATTTTAATACTGATGCCTATAATGGACAGCATTGATAAATGAACTGAAAGCAATTACTGAATCGTTTTGAACTAAAAACCAATAACAATTCTTGAATATTTTAAAAAACTACACCAAATACTTCTGTTTTGACATTTTTTGATCATGAAAAACCAATAGTTCAATTATTAGATGAATTTATTCATAGCTAAAGTATATCGTGTATACATAATTAAAGTTGTGAAAAATTAAATTTTGTATTTACGAATAATAGTATACTTGAATTAAATCATTAAATTAAGGAGATATAACTTCCAATACAATCTTCACTTTATTTTATTATGTTTACTTTTCGGGGAAATATTTTCTCATCTTTAGAACAATTTTCTTACCTTTTATTCCTTATTAATTTGAGGATTAATTTGCATGTTAAATATATGTTGATATGTATACACATCGATAGTACTATCGACTATTGCCTATCCCTACCCTGTCCTGTAGTACCTTTGCCATTTAATTAAAGGCAGTTTGATTATTTAATATTTACTGGGTTTTTTCAGATCACATGATTACTTTCAAACAAGAGGAAGGAGCAGAGATTTATAATGGTGAATCAAATTTTACTTAATTTAACATTAAATTGTTGTCCTCTTTTAATTATTCTCTAGAAACTTATTTATGATCAAGGGAAATTAACTAATTATAATATTTTTTTTCTTCTCATTACTTAAATGGTTGATATTTTTTTAATTTAATTTCTTGAATGTGTAATGAGAAGTTTCTTTTGATTTTCTTGTTTTTAATATTATTTTTATCTCTGTAGATGGGCTTATCCATGTGAAACAAGAGGAGGAAATTTTTGTCCCAGATGATGGTAATGTAGAAACATTTACTCTATTAACCTTTGAGTGAGCAGGCTCTTGTTCAATGAACAGTAGTTTACATTTCACCTCATTTATATTTGTCTCTAAGACCTTTCATCATCTTTACCCCATATCTCTTTTATAATCATTCTCCATTCTCTTCTACTTTTTTCTGTTCTCTTTCACTTTTCTGGCTTTTCTTGTTGCAGCCTGTCTGTGGAATATTCAAAGATATAGTTGAGCACTGATCATCTGTTATCTGATCATCAAACTAACAATAATTCTAAAACCTAGAACAAACTTCTATTTTGGCACTTTTTGATCATGAAAGACCAATAATTCAATTAGTAGATGAATTTATTCACAGCTAAAGTAGATCATGTATACATAGTTGTGAAAAATCAAGTTTTGTATTTATGAATAAAAGCATACTTGAATTAAATCATTAAATGAAGGGCAATATGTAACTTCCAATACAATATTCACTTTATTTTATTATGTTTACATTTCGGAAAAATATTTTCCCATCTTCAAAACAATTTTTTTTACCTTTTATTCCTTAATAATTTGACGATATATATATATATATATATATATATATATATATATATATATATATATATATATATATATATATATATATATATATATATATATATATGTATGTATATACTCACATCGATGGTACTATCGACTATTACCTCTCCCTAACCTGAACTGTAGTACCTTTGCCATTTAATTTTATTTGAAGGAAATGTAGTTTGATAATTTAATATTTACTGTTTTTTTTTGCAGATCACATGCTTAGTTTCAAACAAGAAGAAGGACCACAGATTTATAATGGTGAATCAAATTTTACTTAATGTAACATTAAATTGTTGTCCTCTTTTAATTATTCTCTAGAAACTTATTTATGATCAAGGGAAATTAACTAATTATAATATTTTTTTTCTTCTCATTACTTAAATGGTTGATATTTTTTTAATTTAATTTCTTGAATGTGTAATGAGAAGTTTCTTTTGATTTTCTTGTTTTTAATATTATTTTTCTCTGTAGATGGGCTTATCCATGTGAAACAAGAGGAGGAAATTTTTGTCCCAGATGATGGTAATGTAGAAACATTTACTCTATTAACCTTTGAGTGAGCAGGCTCTTGTTCAATAGTAGATAGTACAGTAGTTATAGTATATATGATAGTAGTAGATAGAACAGTAGTTTACATTTCACCTCATTTATATTTGTCGACCTTTCATCATCTTTACCCCATATCTCTTTTTTAATCATTCTCCATTCTCTTCTACTTTTTTCTGTTCTCTTTCTCTTTTCTGGGTTTTCTTGTTGCAGCGTGTCCGTGGAATATTCAAAGATACAGTTGAGCACTGATCATCTGTTAGTTTTTATTTTGGAAAATGTTATTTGTATTCTTATTAAAATAATTACCACTAATGTCAAGTATTCATCAACAAAAGATGTGTCCTTTTTACTGTAAATAATTATTTGAAATGGGTTAAGTGAAAAAGGCTTATATAAGATTTCTTTTCATAGATCTGAATTTCAAAATCACTTCCCTAAATATTTGTTTTTCTATTATTTTTTTTTTCTATTTGTTCTTAATTATTTTTTAACAGAACTTCAACTAAGCTTTATTTAGTCAAAAGCTGTTAATTTAAAAGTATATAGTTCAGTAGCTATTACAAGTTTGAAATTATTACAAAGAGTGAACGAGGTTGCAAGAATACTAGCTCTGAAACATAAAATTAATTAATTTATGTGGATTCCATTTTATTGGGTAATCATGCTCATTTCTGACAACTGATTAGCCCAGATACAGACATTTATTTGGGAAAACCATTGACGAATCTACAGATATAAATAATAATAAAAAACAAATAAGTAATATCTGAATATAATAAGAACATAACGGTTAATAATAGATCTTAAAATTAACAAATGAATATAGTAAAAACATAGATCAATTGTAACTGTTTCTTAGATAAGTATAAGTCATTATGGTGTACTGTTGCTACTTGAATGATAGGGTCAGAGATATGATGGGAAGTTCTTGATTAAAATATTTTAGAGGCTGTAATAAACTTTAACAGTATTTATAACATATACAATTACATTACTATAATATGGAGTGAACGAGATATTTTATTTTATTTTACATGTAAATTATTTCTGCCATTGTTTTGTCTACATTTTCAGACGGGGATTACTCTGTTGGTTTTGTTAAAGAAGAAAAGCCTTATGAAGCTGAGTCTTGTTGTAAGTCCAGTTTTTATCTATATAAATTTTATTTTTTAATTTACTTAGTGTCTTTCGATCATAAAATAAAACTCAAAATAGCTGTGTATTATTTAATGTTTGTAAATGTTCTGACTTATTTTGTTGGTTTTGCTCAGGGCTACAAACAGTTAAGCTAGAGCTAGATATTCACATTTGGAAAGTGTAAATAGGAAGCTAAGTGTACATGAAATTTGAGGATACATGTCTGAAAACCGAAATACATTGCATATATTCACGCGAATATGGTACAAAAGTAAATGCTAAAAATCTAAATATGTTGTAAGTACAAAGAGCGTATATATTGAAGTGCTGAGAATAGTAAGGAATTCACATAAAAAATGATTATTTTTTTCGTCATATCCATATGTTATATCTAATGTTTTATCTGAAGAAGTTATTTGTATTGCTTCATGTTTATACAATCTGTATAGGTATGTAGAGTTTTTATTACTTATTGTTCCTATTTTCTATGAGGAAGATCTACAAGTAAGTTAAAACGTCTGAAATGATATAATAATTTATTTCAGTCTGCCATCAACTACCATCATCAGGAAACTTTTTTTACAGTTTATAAACTTGTCATCGTAAAAGATTAATTATATTTAAAAATTATATATTTTTTTAATACCCAAATGAAACTTATTGACAGCAGAAGCATACTTAAATTCCCCATCATATAGTCCAAAAGTCCAACAAATTTTTTTTTTTTAAACAAATAACATAAGTTAAACATACATAAAAACATAAATTAAAATAAATAAAAAACCAATTTAGGATTAACTTTAACTATTTATTTCAGGACTAAAATACAGTATTTAACACTAATCATACCAAGACTTAATATATACCTATTTCTACCATAGCGGGTCAAATGACCCGACTTTATGTTTCATGCTTGAATGTATGAAATATGGATGTTAGGAAGGAAATAAAAATATAAAGTAAATTTATTATAATTAAACAAAATAGTATGTTGAGCATTTCTATTACAAAAGCAAAAAATAAAAACTTTTAATTCATAGTTCATCGCATTTTTTACATATAAGTGTTTCCATTGTACATTTTCCGCAAACATATTTTTTACATTTAGAGCAAATTTTGTTGGTTTTATTTTCTTTACAGTATCCTATTTGACATCTCATACGTTTATAAGCATCTGTAGTAGACTTAGGCAACGATCCTTTCGTATTTGTTTCTTGTTTTGGTTGTTCATGGGCTTCTCGAAAATCGGCGCCAAGTTCTTCTGCTAGCTTGAGTAAAAAATCTTGTCTCGAGATATTTTCTCCTGTCGTTTGCTTGTACAAAATCCAGGCATTTATGCCAGCTAAATCAAGGATAATGAAAAAAACTTGGAGAGGCCATCTGCAAGACTTAGATTTTGTAGTAAATTTCCTCGCCATTTGATCGGTCATGTCTACACCAAATTTGGTTTTATTGTAATATGAAACAGTTAACGTTTATCATTGTTTTCTACTTTAACGAATTTATGTTTAGAACTAAGTAAAAGTATTTTTTTTGTTGGCTTACTTTTATAGATTGTAAGAGTACAATTATCTGTTGTAAAAATTTTCGATGAAAATATCACATACCATATCATCGAACTTGTACTGTCTTGTTTGCTTCGACATTTTTCTGGGTAAAAAATGATCTGTATTACTATAACTATCAAAATAAAATATAAGCTAGGTACTTACCAAGACTTTCAATTTTTGCCACTTTTTCTTACACTAATAAGCTATTTTCAATCTAAAATTTGATATTTTCTTGAAATTATTCTGAGCTATTTTCGTTGAACTACTTTACGCAACAGTCTTTGGAAGAATGTGCAACTTACTGACTACAAATATGACTAGATAATCTCATAAAACAAAATAATTCTCTCCGGGTCAAATGACCTGTTGTGGTAGATATCGGTATAAAACAAGGATTACTCAGAATAAACAAAACAAAACAAAACAAAAATATTTTTATAACTGTACATTAATTACTTAGAAAAAGTCATGAAGTCAAATGTGCAAACGCAATAAAATTATACGTGCATTTTCAATGGAAAAGTTCAAAATGGGTCATTTGACTCGTTATGGTATGTTTAGTGTTAAGAATGATTTGAGCTCCAATTATTTCCTGCAAATGTATTATTCTTCCAAGAGTATTTAATGGCATAATGTTTTTAATCATATTATTTATTGATATTTAATCATATGATTTATAGGTGCAGATGATTCTATTGAACATATTTATCAACAAGCAGAGAAGCCTTATCAATGTTTTTATTGTAACTATAAAGCTGTACAATTTATTTATTTAAAAAAACACATAATGTACCATCATATAGGTGATAAGCCTCATCAATGTTCTTATTGTGACTATATAACTGTAGCAAGTGATGATCTAAAAAAACATACTATGGCCTGTCACAATATTGAGAGGCCTCATCAATGTCCTTACTGTGAATATAAAGCAGTACAAAAGGTTTTTTTAAAAACACATGTGATATCCCATCATACTATTAAGAGGCCTCATCAGTGTCCCCATTGTGACTATAAAACCATAACAAGTGGTATATTAAAAATACATATAATGTCTCATCATACTGGTGAGAGGCCACATCAATGTCCTTACTGTAAATTTAAATGTATAACAAGTGATGTTTTAAAAAAACACATAATGTCCCATCATACAGATGAGAAGCTTTATCAATGTCCTCATTGTAAATATAAAGCCTTTAGAAGTATTGAATTGAAAATACATATTAGGCACCATCATATAGCTGAAAAACCTTATCCCTGTCCTCATTGTGAATTTAAAACTCATAGAAATGATAATTTAACAAAGCATATAAAGCGCCGCCATACTGATGAGAAGTCTTATCAATGTTCTCATTGTGAATTTAAAAGCGTTACAAGTCGTGATTTAATAAAACATATAAAGCACTGCCATACAGATAAGAAGCCTTATCAGTGTCCTCATTGTGACTATAAAACAATGACAAATGGTCCTTTGAAAGTACATATAAAGCGTCGTCATACAGGTGAGAAGCCTCATCAATGCCCCAATTGTCAATATAAAGCTGTAAGATTTTATGATTTAAAAGTACATATAAAATCTCGTCATACAGATGAGAAGCCTTATCGATGTCCCTATTGTGAATATAAAGCTGTAAAAAGTGGTCAATTAAAATCACATATTAATAACCATCATACAGGTTAGGAACATCATTATGTTGAATTAATATTATTTTTTTAATAATCCAAATTCTTAATTATTAAAGATAATAAGAATGTTTAGTAATGCTACTTTAAAGCATGATATAAAAAAAACAGTTGTTCTGAAAAACTAAAACTTGTACTTTTGTCTATTGTAATAAAAATGGTTAAATGTTACAAGTCTATCTTAATGATGATACTGGACATGAATAAGTTTTTAAGTTGTCTGGACCTGAATTTTTTTTGCAAAAACAATGGTATAAAAATTGAGTATACAGTCTCGTTCGTTCGAAATGAATGATGTGGCAGAAAGAATGAATCGGACATTAGTGGATAAAGCTGTTTTACTCGAATCTAAAGAAATATGGGGTGAAGTTATTTATTATTCAGCTTATATTACCCCAGCGGGACTTCACGGTAGCTAAATTTACAGCTAGCGCTTTCTATTGGCAAAGTCCGGTTTCATATTTACATACCTGATACTGGTACGAACGGTTTACTGAAGTGATGGAAAAGGGAAGATTTTTGAGAAGTGAAAGTGATTACTGTTTATTTAGGAAAGGTAGTATGTAAGTACTTTTGTATGTGGAAGATTTGTTAATTATGGGCAATGATAAAAGTGATATAGACTCATTAAAATCATTTTTATGTTCAAATTTCAGAATGGAGAATTTAGGAAATAAAACTTTGAGATATCTTGGTATTAGCATTAGTTGGGAAGGTGAAAAGTTACTTATTGGTCAAGAAGACTATCTGAGAGGAGTTTCGATGAAATATAATATGTATGAATGTAAACCAGTTAATACACCGATTGATCCTAAATTTAAAATTAATAAATTATGTGGTATAATTGACTTTAGAGCATAAATATAGATCCCTTATAGGTTCTTTAATGCATGCATCATGGGTACGCGACCAGATTTAGCAGCCTCTGTATATTATTTGAGTAGGTTCCAATCAAAGCCTTCTCCCGACGTGTGGTTAGGACTTAAGCACATTTTAAGGTACGTATAAGGACATTAAATTACAAATAATATTTAATGCAAATTCTTATATCCACTTGTAGCTTTTGCAGATGCAGATTGGGCATCGTCTTTAGATAATAGGGCTTCCACTTGTGGTTATTTAATTAAAGTTTATGGTAATATTGTAGTGTGGAGATCTAAAACACAAAATGTTACAGCCTTAAGTACTGCTGAGGCAGGGTATGTTGCTTTGAGCGAAGCTACTATTGAAGCTTGTTGGGTGTTACAACTATTTAAAGAGTTAGACATTGATTGTAATAATTGTTTGTTTTACGAAGATAATCAAAGTACGTTAAAAGCTATAAGAAACCCTGATCAAAAAAGGCTTAGGCACATGGATGTTAAGTACAATTTTATCAAAAGTAACTTTAACGATGGTACCATTACAGTAAAGTATATTAATACTAAAGATCAGGAAGCCGATATGTTAACTAAATTTGTAAATCATAAGGTTTTACTATTTCTGTTAAGTAAAATTGATCTGTTAGGGATTAAATTGATTATTTAGTTTTGTTAGTATTACATTTTGAATCTTTTTATGTAAAATAACTTAGATTAAGGAGGAGTGTTGAATTAATATTATTTTTTTTAATAATCCAAATTATTAATTATTAAAGATAATAAGAATGTTTAATAATGTTACTTTAAAGCATGATATAAAAAAACCAGATGTTCTGAAAAACTAAAACTTTGTACTTTTGTCTATTGTAATAAAAATCTTCAAATGTTACGAGTCTATCTTAATGATGATACTGGACCTAAACAAGTTCAAATAAAATAACACATTAATGTCCTCATTGTGACTATAAGCCAGCACAAATGGTTAATTTAAAAATATGTAATGTCCCGTCATACTGATGAAAAAACTTTTTATAATTTAATGATTTTGTTGCATTGTGAAAATTGTGTCTTTGGTCAAATTTATTCATTCATTATCAAAGTAACAGACACATGAAGCGGTCCTTGGCCAGCTCAACCGCACTCCCCAATCCTCCCTGTCGGTAGCACATATGAAGGATATTCCTGTTTTCTTCAGATCCTCGGAGACGCTGTCCATCCATCTTCCTCAAGGCCTTATTCCATCGGGGTTTCCATAATACAGTCTTCTGAATGTCCTCCTCACCCATTCTGATTGCGTGCCCAAGCCACCTAATTCATTGTACTCTTACCAATTGGGAAGCACTCAGGTCATTAAAAAATGTGTACAGCTCTTTCTTTTTTCTGATTTAAAACGAACCATTCTCTACAAGTCCAGAAATGGGTCTTAGAATCTTTCTTTCAAGCCTGTCAATACGCTCAGCTGATGCTTTATACAATGCCTAGGTTTCAGATGTGCATATCAACACGGGTAGGACGATTGTTTTATACAGTCTGAGTTTGATAGTGCAACAGCAGTCCACTTCTAAAGAGTTTAGATAGACTGAAACAAGATCCATTAGCTGCCATTATACTGCACTTTATTTCTTCTTCCTCATCTCAGGAATCATTATCATCGTTCCCAAGTACTTAAAACTTTTAACAAACTTAAAACTGTAGTTTCCAACTCCATATGTAGTTCCTCTGTGGGCGAACTGGATTCTTCTTTCTCAAAATGAGGATCGTTATCCCACCCTCATTAACGGACATTCTCTTTCCTCTATCTCCAGCACCGTGAATACTTCCTTGATGCTTTATCGATTCCTCCTTGCAATGCCAACACTTGTGTCATCTTGTTAAAAATTGTTCCATGAGACATCAGTTCGACTTTTTATAATCGCATTTAGGACTTTACTGAACAGTAATAGGACAAGATAATTCCTTTGTCTCAGCTTCCCTTTACACATTGCCAAGCCTAGGTATGGAAAGTCACCTTTAAAGAGACACACGTATATCGAAAGAAGCCAGTTATTTCTTAATCTTCCGATTCGTTTAGGTTTTTTTTTTAATATGATATAAGAATTAACGATATTTTGAAATATCGATAATTCTTTGGGGGATATTATGTGTAATTAGGATATTATTTGTATGAAGTTCATTTCCAGCAGGATTTAAATATCAAGAAACAGGCTATCTCCTAATCTTCCTCCAATTCGTGTACTTTTTTTTTTAATTTTGTAAAAATATTAACGGGAGAAGTTGGTCGGGAGGTGCCGTCAAAGAATTACACTACCATAAGCGGATTTATATATTTTGTGCCGACGTTTCGGCCTAAGTTTTAGGCCATCTTCAGGGCAGCGAGGCGTGTGGTCGAGCGCCAACTCAAAAATATTAACGATATTTTTACGCCGATATTGTCAAGATATCGATGTCAATATCAGTATGGATATTCTGCTTTCGACACCCCATTCCTAGATAGAACACAGCCACAATAGATAGTAATACGAACACATCACACCACAAGTTTATATGTTTCTTGTATAATTTTTTTCCCTTTTTTTTTGTTAAAAAAAGGTTTTCGATACTCAAATTTTAATATCGATATTACGATAAAAAATATCGATATTTTTTCAACATCCGTACTAAGATCAGCCCTCAACATGGAATACAAAATGCTTCCTCTACTTCCAGTGGCGGATCAGAGGTTTGCATCTTCCAAAACTTTTATGTAAGTTTTGTAATTTACAAATTTAAGTTATAATTTTTGATCCAATTTTCATTCTTATACTTAAAACCTATGCCCTATTCGGCGATTATAGACACTTAAAGATTACTTGTCTTCTCGTTAAATTTTTAATTGGCCACATTTGACAAATGAGCTGAAATAATTTAAATTTAAATAGTTTTTTTTTTTTTTTTTTTTTTTATAAAATATTACAAATTAATGTTAGAAAGTAAGAATTGAAAATTATATATTAGGAATTTGTATCCAATGATTTTTATTTCATATTAGCACTTATGAAGAACTCCATGAACCCACTTAAAAAAATTCATTAAGATTTAGAATTAATATGTCAAGTCTGTTAGAAATTTATTAATTGAAGAAATTATTTCCTTAAGACTGCAGTTTTATTTTATTTTAATTTAAACCATAAATCATCACATACTGTTCAATGTGGGGTCAAACATTTAATGAATATTAATAAATCACTACAATATATATGAAATTTCTGTCTTCAAATCAAGGCCCCATGGCATTTGCAGCTTGCAACCTGCTATATATGCCCCTGCAGGTGAACACGCCATTCCTGCACCCACACCTTCCTCCACATCCAGCTAAAATATAAACAGAATCTACAGGGTCCTTTTGTTTTTATTGGAATGAGAGAACTATTCTCTCCTCGTGCCTTGGAACGTGTTTCTAAGAACGTCCTGAAAGAGGAGAAACATCTCACCGGCTTGTGGTGTTGATAAGAGATCGTAAAACACTTCATCAATTTCTTTAGCATGGCAGATGTGGTGTCACGACCACTTGAGCCAGGAAGGAAAAGGATATATCCAGAGAATGAAAGCTGTTTTAGGTTTTGGAACGGAAATAATTTTCCTTAGCATTTATTCTTCCTTGGCTTCATAAAATATAGTATAGCTTACACAGGTTCTCACTTTCTCATATCGTCAGTACAATGCAAAAGTGGCGTCTATGCATATTTTGGGGTTATGTTGCATTTTATGTGGTTTTCTATTCCCTACGCAATGCCAAAAATACCTAACTGAATATGTAGCATCACAAATTAAGGATACAAAATACAACCGATTTAATTAAGAAATTAATTATCTTTATTATGCAATCATAATTCGAACCCAATAATGTAATCAGTTCCACAAATTTTCAGATATGGCACTTTGGTATTGTACTGACGACATATAAATAAATAAACAAAATCCCTTTTTGTGCACTTTAGAAGCTCAAGCCTATTGTTATGTTCTATAAAAAATGTTTATGACTGATTTAAGTTTGGAAATTGCTGATACAGGATGAGGCAGAGAAGTTTAGAGCATTTGAAATAAATCATCTGTAATTTTTGCACTAAAAAATTTCATTGCAAGAATTACATTACTTTTAACACAGCGTTTAAAAAGCTCTATGTGCGAAAAATTAAATCTGGCAGGCAATGTCCATTATCATTCAAACATTTTCCAAGTAGTTCTGAATTGGTTTGTTAGACTGGACCGAGAAGTCAAGGCTAAAACTGGGTCCATACTATATAACAAAAATTTACTTTATAACAATTTGGTTATACAACTTTCTAACAAGTTTTTGATAAGAATAAGAGAAATTTAATTTTATAAAAAGGTTACAACAAAGGAGTGAGTCAGTAGATATATGATCAGTTCCCATAATGGCGAGCAAGATTTAATGCTTGTGTTATTTTGGCAACTCATCATAAACGAAGATACTGGATGAGATCCTCAATTGCACAGTGGGATTTCACTTTTGAGGGATCTTGAGAAAGATAATGACTCATTAAATGGAGAAATGCGAAGATGGAAACTTCAAAAACTTCGCAAGAACGAAGAGAAACAGAAAAATCTATAAACAATTGAACACTGGGTCCAAGGGGACTAGGATGACAATTTTCTTTGATCTTACCGACACTAGCTGATTAGTATATAACATTATAAAAGTTTGCTTTAATATATTTTTCATACAAATTTATAACAATATTGTATAACTTTTAGAATATGTTATATAACGTGGTTTGTTACATAATGTGGACCCAGGGAAAGATTTCAGCATTAGAGAAGCAATTCACTTTCAGCTGTCAACATGAAGCTGTGGAAAGTAATTTCTGGGAATGGTTTCAGCAATGGATATCATGTGCCAGATTTAATTTTTCGCACACGCGTTAAAAATATTTTAGATGAAAAATTACGGATTTTATGATTATTCAAAAAAAACTCAACTCCTCTGCTGCACACTGTAAACATATTTTAGAAATCCAACATCCGGAAGGACATGGTGATTAAAAGATTTCTGTGCAGATTATTTTATTTAACTGATTATGAACAGCAGATGTATGACATTGATTCTTTCTAAGCAAAATGGTCATTCAAGAAAATGGATAAAATATTTTTAATTCTATGATATTTAAGTCCATAAAAACAATCAATCACTTCATGTGACAAAAGATCTGCCGACTGGATAACATTATCCTAAAATTATCTATGAAAATATAAAGAGACTGAAAAAAAGAAGAAAATTCTCTGATCACAGATTATACCATTCTTACTTTATAACACCTTATCACAGCTTCTTTTATATTATCATAGCAATAAAGAATTTTTATTTTATTATTATTATTTTTTTTTTTTTAATCGACATTTATATCCTTTTAAAAAATATAGTTTTAAACCATTCACAATGTAGCAACATTACTTAATATAGATATATATAGTAGCTATATACACAAGGAACAAATATAACAAAGCAAATGACAAGCAATATTACTTAACTTAAGTAAAAAATAAATAAACAAATAGGCAAGAGAATGGAAGATATTAAAAAATACTAGAGGTGTATATTCTAAACAATTCACAATCATTACTTTTAAATTAATTTCTTTAAAAAATTATATAAAAACATTACAAGCAGCTCAGATATACAACTTGGTTCATTTTCATAGTCATAATAAGTTATTTATTTAAAAATAAAAATAAAGATAAATAATTTAATGACTAAAATAAGAGATAATATCTCTCTTTTTGCTTTCTCTTTTCCTTTTGAAAGTCTTACAAGGATAGATATTTAACATTTACAGAGAGGAGAAACCTGAATATTTACAAATTGATTTCAATTTTTTACAGGAGATCTAAAATATTCAGTAATAACTCATATAATTTATTATTAAGATTAGTTTAAAATAAAATTTGAAATGTACAAATTTAATATATATATATATATTTTTTAAACCGGCGGCTTATTGCCAAACGATTATATACATATTTAAATATATTTACAGTAAGGCCTTCCATTATTTTGAATGTATATATAAGGCACGATAGAAATATATTATAATTTAAATATTGTATTTACAACTTAACTTTTTTATTCATTTATTAACATTACGCAATTAATTGGTAACTAAGGCAATAATTAAATTATTCATAAAATTCATTATTGGATCTTTGGTTCGAGATATTTTTTTTTTCTCTTTTCTTTTCTTTTTATAAAATACCAGTTATCGATATTAACATAACAAAGCTTATAAAAATATACACAATTGTTTTAAATATATTACATCTACTTTAAAATTGATATTTTTTAGGGGATTTACTTCATCATTTGCAATAAAATATAAAATGGGAACAAGGTATATACATTTGTTTGTTGTATGAGTGTTGTGTCTATATATAGATATTGGATTGACCCAGGAATATACTAAAAAAAATGACCTCTCACAAGGTCAAACTTACAGTATAAAACATACTCACTCATTAACACTGTAATATTAAAATACTTATACTTATAGTTACAACTTAATTTAAATATTTTCGACATTTACGAGATAAACAATGGCAATTTATTTTCTCTTCTTCTAATGGAAATTTATAATCATATGTCAGTTCTTCACCTTGAAGTATCCTACGGAGAGCAAATATTAATATGTGCTTTTTGCCGAGGATATCTATAACTCTTGAGTAGCAATTAGGCTGTAACATAAGAAAGAAAAGATGTGAATCAGGGGATGATTTAATTTTTTTAATAGTTATTTTAACTTTTACCCAAAACACTGTAACTATTACGATTACATAAAATAAATAGATAATGATAGTGAATTTTATATGAAAAATTACCTTTCTTTTAACCCTTTTTTACCGACTTATTTTCTAAGTAAAAATTAATTTTTCATTAAATTAAGTTTTGTGTTCTATAGGCTCTGAATGATTAATACTTATCAAAATTTAATACCTATCCCTCCGTCTCGAGGGAAGCCAAATTTAGTGCCGAATGTGTGCGTATTTAATGCATTAGTAGACAAAAGTGGAGGAAAAGAGTGGAGAAACTTCTCACTGTTAGCCAAGTCGTCGATTAGTCAAAACTGCCCTACCAACCCAGATGTCATTTAGTCAACATCTCACATACATTTTAGACGTCATCAACTCGATTACTTAGAGTTGCTGTGAAGTCAACATCATTAATGAAAACTACGTCAACAAGGAGACATTTGTGATATCTTTGAAAAAAAAAAAATTATTTTTCTAACATTAGAAATTTACTTATTTAATAAAAGACTTTTTATAATACAAATCGTTCATTCAATTTCCAGATATATTTCATAGAACCTTATTTAAAAATTTGGAACCCTCAGAAACAGATCAAAATTTAAATATTTAACAAATTAAATTAAAAACTTGAAGTATAATTAAAAATTTTATGATATCAATATATATATTTAAATTTTTTTAAAATAAAAACATAATATTATATATATTTACACTAATATTTCAAACAACCAAATAGTTAAGTACAACTTATCAACTTTATTTCCACCCCTATACGAAGTGTAATTTTTTATTACATTTCATCACCTCTTAAAGATGAATCGCCTAAGAAGTACAATAATAGAGGCTTTCTACAGGCTCAAATCGTTTTGGTTAATTCACCCAAAAGCTTCCAAGAGAGACACTTTGTCAATACCAGACCCATGAAAACATCCATTATTTATTGAAGGCAGTTTTTAAAACAAACGCTCATTATCTCATGGAAGACATTTCTTTGCAAATTTTCAATTCAAGAAATACGCATGCAGCTGTGTCGTGGGTATAATATATTTGTGTTTTAAAATGCAAAAGAGCACCCTAAATCCTTTTTGGAAGAATGATTGTAAGGTAATGTTAGTAAAATTTCAGAATTCTAATGGATCCTTTTCATGCTTTAGAATTTTCCAAAAACAATACAATTACAATAATTGTCTTTAATTTGAATTTCAGTCCCATTCTTAGTTGATAGGTATAACATTTTTTTTGTTGTAAAAAAATGGCCAATGACATACCTCACATGAATGATTTATAAAACGAGCTGCATTTCCTTTCATAGTTGCATCTACTACGGATTTATCGTCTATACGAAACATGTAGCACCCAATACCTTTTTCTGTATAATATCTCTCCCTCTTGTCAGTCAAGGCAGATCTTATCACCTACAAATAATTCATAAACAAATAAATTCAACGATGGCTTTGATATACCTATATCAAAAAAGTAACAAAAACAAAAAAAAACATTTTGGTTACCTCTCCAGCATATTCAATCACCATTTCTCCAGCATCGATATCTCTAAGACAAAAAAGACCTCTGCCATGGATATCAGATCTAAATACACCGACAGATACCTTTGATGTCTCTTTGAGATGACGGAATCTCATCGCCATCGGTAAGTTCATACTCGTTGCACGGCGACTGAAACAATATTTCAAATTATAAAGTAGGAAAATTAAGCCTGAAAAGATAATGTAATCAGGAGCAATATCTACATCCTCAAACTGTCACTACCTGCTGTTTATTTATGAATCCAGTTTATTTTACACACCCTGCTAACCAGATAGTCATAATTATCCGATAAGGCGAAAATCGGATAATTTAATTAGGAAAACAATCTGGACTATAAACAAAATTTGATAAATATTGGAAGAGATATGAAGAAGAAATGACAGAGGACGAATCTCATGTAAATGTACAGTTAAAAGCCACCAGAAAAGAAAATAAATAATATTAGGGAGCAAAATATAATTTCTGCTTTCAGTGGAAATAATGTTGTAGGTATGATTAATAATATAGTAAACTTATTAAAATAAACTATATAATTAGACCCAGGAGAGTAGATAAAGCAACTCTTAATTCCTGGGCCTGGGTTCAAGTCCGGCTGTAGCAGATTATTATTTACTCCGTCGTATGAGGTCAGGAGACCCTCCTGGAACACACTCAGCCTCTAAAAAGTAGGTAACTGGCCCTTTATTGGGTTGGGAGATAAATCTGGCAATTCAGAGAATGAAGAAAGGGATGAAGAGGTAGGTGCAGTGAGGAAATGAGGAATCCAGAGAAGACCCAAGAAATTACACCATTGAAGGCATCAAAGACACTTAACTCCATCTACATAAGAGTTTGAGAAGTAGTTCACGCTAATTAGTTAAAGTCATGCTCAGTAACCAGGCACTAGAAGTCATGAAGAAACAAGATGAGTTCTTCCTGCAGAACTGGAGAGAAGAAGAGATGCAGACGATGTCAGTTGCACGAGCAGTACTGCAGACTAGTGACTTCCATGATGGAATCCAGCAGAGAGTGGATACTGAAGTTCTGGCAATGACCGATTGGAACATCGAATAAACAACAAAAACATATAAGGAGGGCCTGCCTGAAATTGATAGGGCCATAATAGAGCTGGAGAGGTTGACATTAGATGACAGCAGCAAACTGGATGCTCTAGTTGCCTATCACTTCTACCGCTGATCAGGCTCCTGAACTGGAGATATCTTCTAAGACGATGGGAAAGGTGTCCAGTTTGAGCAGGCCAGACTATCATGGCATGAGGACTTGATATCGGTCACAATGCCTTTCAGAGGAAGAGATTTTTAGGGATGATATCTGTAGAGCTTGAAAAGTTGGAGGAAGACGAGGAGGATATCTGTAAAGCAGTGGCTAGGAGAAAGAAGAAGAGGAACTCCCCTTCCACCCAGCAGTAATAGAAGGAGACAGTGAAAAGAGAGGGTGAGGCGAAGAAGAAGAAGCCCTTTCTCTGATATATTGAGGAAGGAAGGAACGAACCATCTCTAAAACAACTGAAGAGGCTCCTGTATATGTAATGATCAGGGGTGGAAGTGAAAGCTGGAACCCGGGAGACATATGGAAGAAGTTTCCAACAAATGAAGAGAATCAAATGGTGGGAATCGAAGTGGAAATGATACAACAGCAAAAGGTGGCACAGCCCTGTTCAAGACCCTAGGACCTACAAGAAGCTCGTGGAGTAGTGGGCCCTGAAGGACAAAGGACTTACTGAGAGACTGACGAGAAGGAGGAGACCCCGGTTGGAGATCCGAAGAGTCCCAAAGGACTGGACAAGATTGAAACTGGAGGTGTCTGAGAGAACAGGAGCATGAGAGGTCCGCCAAGATGAATGAGACAGGATTATATTAGGGCCTGTTTCTCCAATCCCTCAAGTGCAAGAACTGCATAGTGGCAGGAAAAACAGAGGAAGAGAGGAGGCACTCTACGGACAACAGGGAATGCTCAGTGTACCTAGAGGAAATGGCGAGACTGGCCAAGAGAAACTGCTATGAGTAGGCTAAGGGTGCTCCAGATAAAGGAGGCAAGTGGTGACAGAAGGAACTTTGATGGCCAAAGAAATTGGTAGCGGAGTTTGGTATCACGTTGAGGGTGGTGGCCTTGGGAAGTGGAGAGAGGCCCAAGGCGGCGATAGTCATCGTCAACCCTTCCCTTGACGCAATGGAGCTAAAGCAGCATACAACTGCAGATCAAGCTGTGTGCTACATCAGATGCCCCTGCCCCACCCTGGTTCCCTTTAGCTCAAATCAATTGTGCATTTATAAAAATATAAACTGTAAAATAAATGTTATAAACTTTTTTTTTTTAGTGAACCGTCACTAATCATTTGATGTGCCATCCCTGGATTATATTAAATATTGAGAATATTGATGACAAAAGCTAAAGTCATTTATTGCAATATAATATAAAATCAAGTTCAAAGCAATGATTAAAACAAGGCTAAGAATTATTCAAAATCAATTAAGTATAATTGAATAATTACTCAAACCAATATTAATGTTCCTTACCTATTCCCATTCACTCCATCCGATTCTGAAGCAAGAAGTTTGGGAGGCCTTCGATGCCTTGATGCCAGCCAACTGAACATGTCATAGGTCTTTTGGGAATGATGGTACTTCTCAGTACGAGCGCACCCTGATGGATTCAATCCCCCACCCCTTGATAGCTCTTTTTCAAGAGCCGAGAGTGTTTTCCTGTGATAAACTGGTTTATATTTTGAGCAACTACTGATTCCAGGTAATTGTTCTAACAAATATTTCATGCTATTACTGCCGAGACCCATTAATTTTTTCAACATGGAATCCGGAGAGGAAAATGGGTTCTGTGTAAGAGGAGGAAGGTTACGAGCTTTCCTCGCATGCTGGACAGTTTCGAAAACTTTCTTCCAAGCTTCATTAATATTGGTTGTACAATAAGAAAATCCATCTTCAGAAGTTATTTCAAATGAAATTTTCGGTTCTTCATGCACAATTTTGCGTTTTTTACTAAAATCACAGCCATTTGACTTTGAAACAGTTCTTTTTTCTGTTATCTTACTAGTTGTTGGATGAACTTTATTAGAATCCTTCAAAGGAGGCGGTTCTGCGAACTTATTTTGTTTTTTCGACGTTTCAATCGAATTATCTATCACTGGTTCACTTTTTTTCAATGGCTTTATATTGGGTTGAGGGCTAGGAGCTGCGTCTTTATACGCTTTATCGTTTCCTTTATAATTATTGGCAGTGACAACTCTTAAATCTGTCAACCTCTGAGTCGATTCAGAAGGCATCTTTTTAATGACAACGGGAGCAACAGCTTGCTGGGGCTTCTCTTTGTAAACTGCAGAAGAAGAAGGAAGTTCTACAACTTTTACCAAGCTAGCCGGTTTTAAATTATTACTGTTCATATTGATGACAGGTTGAGAAACTGGCATAACAGTTAATGTGTTGACGGGATTTTCACTTCGCTGTGATGGCAAAGATGATCTTGAAGATTTCATAGAGATCGGTGCTAGAACCAATGCCTGATCATTTGCATTAATCATTTTTATGCCATTCATTTCCTGTTTTTGACTAACTATCTGTTGAGACATGGCCTGATAAGTTATATTTTTATTCAACTTAACGGCATCCTGATACTCAATCTTGTAACTGTTCCAAGAAGGATTAGTGGTTAAAGTTCCATTCTGAATTACATTTTGAATACACGGATTACTGCTTTCAGCAACCAGTTGTGGAGGATTCGTATTAACGACGAGATAACTTTGAGGAATGTCCACTATCGGTTTCGCAGCTTGAAATACTTGCGTAGTTGTAGCAGAATAGCTACTGGCTAAAACTGGTCCTGGGGCCGAACCTGAAATAAACCGACTGGATGACATTACAGTGTTACTAACTACAGTTTCCATACCGACGATCATCGGCTGATTGGTTATATACATATTATTGTGATGAGTATAAACATCTACATTCGGTTGGGTATTGTTAAGTATATACTGCTCTACACCGTTAGCCTGAATGATGGTACCTAAAACGGTAGGAACGTTTTGAACTACAGTAGTAGGTTGGGCAATAGGTGACTGGATATGGTACGTATTCTGCCCGACTGAATTGGCTGTCAAATACTGTGTTTTTTCTTGCGTGTTAATAGCAGTAATGTAGTGAATACCTCCGGACTGTTGTGAAGGTTCTTGGTATGTAGGTGGTAAATAAGTAGATAATATATTATCATTTGACGGCACTTGCTGGACAATGATTGTCGGAGTTTGCAGACCTACAACTGAATCTCCCACAGGCTCGATCGAAGCAGATACTAAAGTCTGTTCATTAGAAGTAAATGTAGTGTTATGCATTCCATGTCCATTCAACGTTGAATAATTCAAGTTTACTAGTGCTTCAGAATTCTCTCTCAATCCATTATAATTTGCACCATCAACACACAACAGTGTATTCTCAAATGAATTTTGTAATATTGCTGTTTGAACCTTCTGTTCGTTTGTTATAGTTTTTACTTCGACAGGGATATTGAACATGTGTACTTGGGAGTCACAGGTCTGCGTTGCACTGCTAATAGGTTCCGAATCTGCTTTATTACTGCTCTCATCGGGTATACTTTGTGTCTTTTCTTCCTCACTGAGATCGCTTTCACTACAAGATGGGTAGTCCACATTACAAGTAGGCAGGTGTCGATCATAGCTGATGCTTGTTCTGTACGTTCTGTGGCATCTTCCACATTTGACTGGTTTGTCGACACTGTTTTCCTCTTTCACGCCGAGGTCACAAGAGTCATTAGACTGATCACTTTCACTGAGATCCATGGCACCGTCGACCTGTAGAATACTTTGCCTCTTCCATTTATTCCTGTTTTCTCTATCCAAAAATGATTCACACTCTTTAATTTTTTCAAGTTTTCTTTGCTTCACAACCCTAACCATTTTATACAGATTGCTTTGAGCCGTGTTCACTTTTTCGATGGTTTTACCACTACTGTTTTTTAATTTATTAGAAACGGGGTCTAAATTCATTCCATCACCAGTCTCCATCTTTGTATCAGACAACAAAACATCATCGAAACTCATTTTTGTAAAAATATCGTGAACTGATATACGATCTAGAAAATCCTGAGGCAAGTCCTCGAAAATGGCATCTTTAATTTCAGGAGGAAGAAGATCGGTGTTTTGCTGATCAGAAAGATTACCGTCTTCTTCCTTCGAGCATACAACGTCAAGTAAATGACTGATAACAGCTTTAATGTCTTTTTCCAAAAAATTATTATTTACAAAAGTATCATTCCGCACGGAATCAACAGGAGACGGGGGAGGAGTTATTTCCAGCGAATGGTCAACAGTGTAGTTTGTGTCATTTTCACAAGTGTATTCTTGAACAAAATTGGTAATTTTTGTCTGAATCGAATATTTAACAACCTTCCATGGTTCTTTAGATGACCAGTAAAGACGAGAGCACTTATATTCGCATGGAATTATAATATCTGAATCATCAGACAGCTCAGGTAATATCTCGCCAATGTGAATCACCTCCAAGGAACCTATAAACAATCTCACTTCATTTCGGAGAACATCCTTCCTCTTCTTATGATCTAATTCTACATAAACAGACCTCTTGATATGAAAATCCTCTTCTTTATGTATCTCTTTGTTCCCTTTGAGATTACTGTGTGCTTTGCAATATAGCTCTTTGTTGTCAAGGAATATACAATTAGCCAGATGAGCGCAGGTAAAGTGATAAGCCGTAGGGCAGGATTTAGCACAGCAGCCTAAACTGGCACCTTTCTTGCCACACTCATAGCACCGAATCAATCGAGCACGTGATATAGCGCTGTGCACATTTTGAAGAGAGCCATCTATCTCTTCGAAAACTTCACTCGACCACATAGCACAGTTGGTATGCACCCAATCATTCTGACCACAATAAAGCAAACGACCCTCCTTCATAGGCATACCTTCACCAACTCCTTTACAGAACAAGCAGTGCCTGGTATCCTCGACATTAGATCCAATGTAGTAATAGTCCGGTTCGAAATTTAATAGACCTTTTAATGCAGGATACTCCTCTTGATTTGTATTCAGTTTGCCATTATGTTTATTAATCTCGGTAAAACTGCTTTTCTTCGGTGTTCCAACTCCAGATATTACAGAATCATTCATACCAGAATCATTAGAATCGAACCAAGGAAATATTTGTTTCAAACATCTGTAGTAAGTGTCTATCAAGTCCTGTTTTCCAATTTCATTAATAACCAATTCCATATCTTGATGAAATTCCAAAACAGAATGATATTCATCGGCAGCAGCTTTGTTTTTAATTGTTAACAAATTTAACGACTGAACAGGGCAATCTGAAACCTTACATGTGCACACCTTTTCATCAGCAATAATTGCTTTATCCTTCGCTAAAATGTTCTCTCTAACAAGTAATTTTTCTCGCATTGTTAGGTCATTTGATTGAACTAATCTGTCATAAGCAATGCTCAGTAAACGAGTTCGATCATTATTGGCAGTTTCTTGAGGAAAAGATTTTTTTGTCAATTCCTTATCAGAAGAACAATTTCTCTGCAATTCTTTTTCTTCAGTGACTAGATTGAGAAAATCAGACTTGACTGTTTTCAAACTTTCTTCATCATCTTTGGTAAGCTTCGGCGTGAGGAGGCCAAGATCTGGAGTCTTGATATCACGCTCAGGGCTAATGCTCGACACGGACTCGATCTGGAGAGATTCCGAGCCGCTCATTAAATCCTGTAAATGGATTGGATTTGTGTTCTTGTTTAAGCAAGTGCACACACGCTGTTTTTTTGGACTCGCCTTTAACATAGCACAGGCATTTCTGTTTTTACTTAATATTTTAATTACATTTAGGTAGCCTGCTTTCAGCTCTGCATCCACTGCTAATGACCATGGTGCAGGAGGTTTCTTGCAACATAACCTATAACAGAATAAAATATATAAATAAATATCATCTTATCAACAGAAAATTGTACAGAAAGTAAAAAATAAAAAAAAATATTATTTACTTGCAGATGAATTCTACCGATGATGGGAGGTAACTTAAAATTTGGTACTTTTCATTGGAAATTCCTTCACACTTGGCATGAATCCAACATTTACACTCTGCACATTCCATCATCTAAAGGAAAAAATATTGAAAATAATATCTACATGAAGAAAAATATAAAATTTTACACAACACTTAGTAGTAATAAACTCAGATGAAACATTCTATGATAAATGTAATACCTTTGTGTTGTAGTCATTGTCATCATAACAACACTGACATAGAGGGCAGAAATTTCCTTTTTTCCGAAGTTTGAAGCATGCTTTGCAAAGTGGCATATTACCGACGAATACATGAACAGACGTATCATTACAGCTTTTACAAAATAAACAAGAAGGACAAACCTGAGGAAAGGAAAACAAATACAAATTAATGAAATGCGGAAATAGTAGGCAAACAGCCAAATACAGCAATAAAATATTTTTACCCAAGCATTGTCAGACATGTTGGCCCTAACTGTCGATATGCAGACTGAGTGATACGACTTATGACATTGAGAACATGACAATTGGGTACCTCCAGTTTTCATACAGGCCTCACATGGCGTACACTTGGGGCAGAGCCAATCGATGCGCCACCAGTCACCTGATGGCTTCACAGGTGGCGTGAGAATGTTAGAGACACAGAACATATGGTAAGGCTCACAGCAACTTGAGCAGTGCACCATCTGCAACCAAATTACAAGCAATACAATAAAAAAAGGAACTCAGATATTCAATATACAAGGAACCAGATGTTCTGGAACATTCCAGACTGTTGTAACCATTTCATGCCTGCAGTGTTAGTATGAATAATGCTGTTAATACTAAAATTACTGACACATTTCGGAGAGCTATGAAAAACAAATCAATGTCTCTAGAAAAAGTTTTTTTTTTTACAAGTTATTTAAGTAGACTAGTTTTATTTCACTATGTTTCAAAAATTAAATCTTCCAAATGTTGGGCGTTATCGACATTCATATAAATTTTCAATCATCCTTCTACTGATTTCTGGTAGAAAGACATCAATTTCTTGTCTGATCTCCTTAAAACATCTAGAGAATGAGGTTTGTGTTTAAACACGTCCTTGAAATATCCCCTAAGAAAAAAATTGCATTAATCTAATCTGATGCCGCAATCTACCCCCCTAAGACATCAATCTGCCAGGGAACCTTTCCCTCAAAACTCTAAGCGAATGCCAAGATGTGTATGTCTTGGAAACACACATCTTCTGCGTCAATTTCATCGAACTTAAGATAGCTCCTTGGGCAAAGGATCTGTAGGGCGTACGATAGTCTCCTATATGTGCTCATAACGGATGGTGTTTACAGTTACTGTTAAGTCCCCCTCCTCGATAAAGTAGGGTCCAATAACACCAAAGTGACCAAAAGCTACCCGTAGTGGCATTCAGGAATGTTGTCGTCAATGCGTAGTCAATAACGGCTGAAATTTGGAAAATATAATTTTTAAAACCCACTAAAATGAAACTATTTTCAATCTGCTTAAACACAAAATAAAACTCTTTCTTCTTTTTTATGCATTTTTTTTAGGAACGTTGTTTTGTTTTTTATAGCCCTTCCAAATGTTGGCTGTTATTGACGAACTTCCCAGATGGCACTGTGGATGGCTTTTGGTGACTTCTGAGCTATTGGCCCATACTTATTTGAGGAGGGGGCTTAACTCCATCCGTTTATTACAAGCAAATGTTAGAGGATTATCTTATGCCTTAGAAACTATTTCAAGTTGGATGAATTCAATGAAGTATGTGTGGTTCCAAAATACACACATCTCGACATTCACTAGGGAAATGTTCCCTGACAGATTGATTCTTAGAGGAGTGACTTGGGGTGGCACGGTCATCAGATTAATTCCATGAAATTGTTTTCTCTTGGAATATTTCAAGGACGTGTTTAAACATTGACCTCATTCTCTGGATGTTTTAAGAAGAGGATCAGGCAAGAAACCAATATTATTCTACCAGAAATGAGTAGAAGGTTGATAGAAAATTTATGGGAATATCATTAACGCCCGACATTTGGAAGGCTTAATTTTTAAAACATATAGAAATAAAACTATTTGCAATGTACTTTTTGAAAATAAAACCGTTTTTCTCATTCCCCTAGAGACACCAGTTTGGTTTTTAAAGTCTTTCAAAATGTATCAATTATTTCAGTCCCATTCTGTAGATAAGTGTAAAATGTGAAATCCTGTTTTAGAAGAAGTTTAATCATAACAAACTAATTAGTGAAAACCAGTTCATCTGAAGATTATTCAAGAAATCAAAAAACCGATTAGGTAAAGGTAGTCTGTAAACAACCTATTAATCTATTTCGTAACTGTGTTTATTATTGTATATATTCTTTCAACAATTTTAATTTTAATTAATCTTGTTACAGAGGAGATCTCTATTGTATAGAAAGATTAGAGTGTTTAAAAAAGATAATTATATTTTTATATTTATATTATATTTTTAATAAACAACTGTCGCAAGAGAACTCTTCAGTTTTAGCAATTATTGGATAATATTAAAACACACATGTAGATATTAAATTTGTATTTTATTAATGTTGATCGTATGTGTAAGGTGTATATGAGTGCGTATGTGCATAAATAAAGCTTATAAATAATAATCAGATTAATCATTATATTTGGAATCTACTATTTCTCTTTTACCTTTTCATGCCCCGCACTCCCGCAGAGAAAACAGAGAGCTCTTAATTTAAGAGGATTGTAGCCGATGAGTGGGAAACCCATTTGAGACACTTCCTCTGGATCATAACTCTCCCAAAAGTCTATTGATACACGCGCATTTTGTTTTTGCAGTTCATGATTTTCCATTCCATCCAAAAGTTCGCAGTTAGCACGTCCTAAATCCTGAAGCATTCTTGCCTAAAAAAGAGAAGAGGAGTAAATGAGTTATAGATATTTTAAATTATTTTCAAATTAATAGATAATTGTTATTTTTTTTTTTACTTACCACAGGAGGGTAGTCAGCATTGGTAGTATTGCTAAAGGTATACTCTTCGTCAGACATTTTCCGTATTTTTTCTCCAAACAAGTTATCATTTGTATCATTTTCCACAGATCTTAATGAAAAATAAAATGAAGTAAATTAATTTGATTGGGGAGTCAAAAATTGAGAAAAATAATAAATAAAAGCAGCAAAAGGTCTTACCTAATTTCTTTGTTTTCTCCTGCCTCAAAGCCGTCCGATCCATTTTCTGATCCTAATAAAATGAACAGCAAAAAATCAGTAATAGTAATGTACAATAATAACTTATAATAATCCACGAAAAGGAACCATTTTAAATTATATATATATATATATATATATATATATATATATATATATATATATATATATATATATATATAAATTTACGGGATTAAATGTTTTTACAATTTATCTAGAATTTCCAACTTTGCATAGACACTTAGATTCTAGGTTACTAACTGTGGCATTTTTCTTCTATAAGATAATATAAAATTTCTCGATTCTAAGTCTACAAAGTCAACCTTCTAGAGCTGTACGTGTGTCATGGGTAATCGCCTGATGAACAGCTGTAACAACAGATCACC
This sequence comes from Rhaphigaster nebulosa, assembly GCA_948150685.1. Lineage (NCBI taxonomy): Eukaryota > Metazoa > Arthropoda > Insecta > Hemiptera > Pentatomidae > Rhaphigaster > Rhaphigaster nebulosa. Next base: position 136,699,432 of record OX411310.1, on the reverse strand, counting down.
AATTTATGTTGCGTCTATTGATCTGATTTTTTTTTTATTAAATACATTTTTTCTCTCTCGGTATATCTGATGTTTTGTCTCAAGATTGCAGATAACAGTTTAATGTAGCAGAAAATCTTTTTACGGCTCTAAATAACCACAATGAGAAGTTTAGTCTAAATTGGTTTAGCAGTTTTTATATGAAAAGCTATCAACTATCTAGGTTTTTAATCCTCTGCCATTTTGTTATAAGACGGGGGATGGGAGATTTATATTGCTTAAAACTTTGTTAGGGCTCTTTATAACAACAGAAAAAAAGTTTTGTCGAATTCCAGCTGTTTTCTTATGAAAAACAGCCAAAAAAGCACAACAGACAGACAATAATGTAGTATTATTTTATTTACAAGAAAATCATATGTGGCTAAAGACGATTTCAAGGACACCATTGACGATTAATCCACTCAATTGTTATTTTTTACCGACAGGTAGTGATTTATGCTCACGTAAACATGCATTAATGAGACTATAAATAGTGGCTCTACAGTAGCAAAAACATTAAATAATTTAATCTTGACCCCCTTTCCAAAAAAAAAATTAAAAAATAGGGAACATTTTATGCATTAGAAATTATAAATCCACTAAAAAAGATTAATTAGCTATAATTAACATTTATAAGTAAGTATTTTCTAACTTAATTATTAATAAAAAAAAATTATAAGTTATATATCAGGTGTATGAATAACTTTGTGCCATTGGTGAGAGATGGCTCCACCGACAAGATTATGTTGAAATTGTCAGCTGTGCAACTGCACATGGCAAGTTTGGACATCTGGCAACAACATAACCTTAAATACTAGTGACAACTTTGTGCTAGCAGTACATATTTTTTTTCGTGCGAAATGTCAAATTTTGTTCTGAATAAGTGTCTTTTGTGGGAAGTTTGATTTATTTATTTAACTTAAAGAAATCTGCAGCTGAGGCCCATCGATTGCTTGTAGAAGCAGACGGTGATGCAGCTTTAAGTGAGAGAAGTTGTCATGAGTGGTTTCAAAAGTTTAAAAATGGCGAGTTTGACGTGGAGGACAAAGAACATAGTGGCCGGTGGAAGATTTGTGCTTAAACGTAAGAAGAACTTGCACTTACATTAGGAGTAAGTCAACAAGCTATTTCCCATCATTTAAAATGGTTGTGAATGATACAAAAAGAAGGAAATTGGGTCCCATAAGAGCTGAAGCCAAGAGACATTGAACACCGATTGTGCACATCTGAAATGCTGCTTGCCAGGCATAAAAGAAAAGGTTTTTCGCACCGTATAGTCACTGGTGATGAAAATGGAAAGTCCTACCCCACCCGCCTATTCCCCAGACATTGCACCTAGTGATTACCGCTTGTTCCGGTCAATGGCACATAGTCTCTCTGAGCAGAGCTTCACATCATATGAAGATACGAAAAATTGGATCGATTCATGGATAGCCTCCAAAGATGAAGAGTTTTTTCGATGTGGTATCCGAATGCTTCCAGAAAGATGGGAAAAAGTAGTAGCTAGTGGTGGACAATACTTTAAACAAACTGTAATTTACCGTTTTTTTACAATAACTTCGATTAAAAATGACGGAAACTTATTTGTACCCCTGATATCAATATTTTATACAATAAATATTGAAAATTTTAACAAAACTGTATTTACTGACAAACGATTTTTATTTTTAGTAGTATAGCACAGCCTAAAAACTGAGGAGTTCATTGTTCTACTCCATCCGTTTTCCACACTCACAAACAGTTGGAGTGACTGGATTTTGTTAAAATGCGATGGATTTTAAGGGCGATGGAATTCCAGGTGATTCCCTCTACTCCAACCACTCCACATAGGATTTCACACTAACGGTTGTTCCATCATTCATTTGGTGTGGAGTGATTGTCAGTGACCCCCTTAAGATACAAACTTCTTAATATATTTATCAAAGATTTTTTTTTTCAGATTTTCCAAACTATCGTAGATTAGTGAGATTTACTAATAACATTTTTTAAAAATCTGGTGCAGTGCGCGCATCACACAACTTTCCCTTACCGCCCTATAATAATTATCTGTTTAATATAATTCTAAAGAGTTCACATAAACAATACTTGAAATAAATTTAGCAGCATTCAATTCTTCTCCCACTTAAGTATAATAAAATAGTTTTTAAAACAATTTTAGTACAACAATTCTGTACACTACCTATATATTTTAACTTTGTCAAGTTGCAAATATATTTTAAAAGTTGCTGGTTTAGTTTCTATGGAAACATTTTCTTTCCATAAAATAATGAGAAAGTAGAAATTATTAAGTTAATTTCCGCTTTTGTATTCTTAAATTACTTTGTTACAGAGCGTATTGTTTACAACAGATTGGCGGGAGGAGGTTCAGTCGCTTTTATCTCCTTTCGGATGCGCTTGGTTATCCATCTATTTTATGATCCTCATAAAATACACTGTATGTTTGCTAATACTTGTCCAATTTTGATTTTTTTTTTTTAGATATTTTAATAACCTTTCATATAATTCTGTACATAATTTACTATAAATTGCATATTTTTTAAGCCATGCGAAAATAAAATATTCTTTTCTTCATAACTTTTTTTCCTGCATCTTCTCGGTGATTTACTACATAAATGAAAAGTTAAAGGCCTTTATGAAGAATAATTTTGGCAAGTTTCATCAAAATCGTTAGAGCCGTTTTTGAGAAAAATGTAAAAAAGTGTAAAATCCATGATATAATAGCTAATTCCGGTTAGTCCGATGCACTGTATCTTTGCTATTATTGCTCCGATTTTGATGATTCTTTTATTTATTTTTAGATGATTTAATTACCTTCCATACAATTCTATACATATTTTACCATAAAATGCATACTTTTTAAGCTATGTGCAAATAAAATATTCTTTTCATCATAACCTTTTTCCCTGCAATTCCTCGGTGATGTACCACATATATGAAAAGTTAAAAGTCTTTATGAAGAATAATTTAAGCAAGTTTCATCAAAATCATTTGAGCCGTTTTCGAGAAAATTGTAAACAATTGTAATATCCATGATATAATTACCATTTCCGGTTAGTCCGATGCGCTGTATCTTTGCTATTATTGGTCCGATTTTAATGATTCTTTTTTAGATGATTTAATTACCTTTCATAAAAGTCTATAGATAAATTACCGTAAAATGCATACTTTTTAAGCTATGCGCAAATAAAATATTCTTTTCATCATAATTTTTTTCCCTGCAATTGCTCGGTGATTTACTTCATAAATGAAAAGTTAAAAACCTTTATGAAGAATAATGTAGGCAAGTTTCATCAAAATCGTTAGAGCCGTTTTCGAGAAAATTGTAAAAAAGTGTAATATCCATAATATAATAGCTATTTCCGGTTAGTCCGATGCGCAGTATTTTTGCTAATACTCGTCCGATTTGGATGATTCTTTTATTGTTTTTTAGATAATTTAATTATCTTTCATACAAGTCTATAGATGATTTATCATAAATTGCACGCTTTTGAAGTTATGCGTAAATAAAATATTCTTTTCATCATAACTTTTTTCCCTGCAATTCCTCGGTGATGTACCATATATATGAAAAGTTAAAGGTCTTTATGAAGAATAATTTAGGCAAGTTTCATAAAAATCGTTAGAGCCGTTTTCGAGAAAATTGTAAAAAAGTGTAAAATCAAAACCCAAAATGTTGCTGTAACATCACATGCATGTGCTAACCTTAAATATGTAATTTCAGTATCGTACAGCTTTCCGTTTTTGAGCTAGACTGATCACAGACACACAGACCATTTTGCGAGACTTGGTCATTTGGACTCAGGGAACCTTAAAAATGTATTTCCGTTGAAAACTCGAATTCGAAAATTTTCACGATCGCAATACTTCCCCTTACTATATAATTTGTATATAGGTAAGGGAAAGTAAAAACTAATAATCTTCTCTCCAGAGAAAGAAGCAAAAACAATTTGTCCTTTCCCTTGTTTAAAGCCAAATATAGTAAAGTTCAGTAGTTATTTATTCCATCTAATAACTTAATTTTTTATAATACAATTTTTCTTTTTAATAATCATAATATAATTATTAATTAACCACATTTTTGTCAATCTTGTCATCTGAGTATTACTAATGGAATCAACAAGTGTTCACTATGAATATAGTAAAAAATGAATGGGCGATTTTAAAAATAACAATTTTTTAATAAAATTCTTCAAGATAATTTTAAAAACACACAACTCATTGTTTCCTTAATTAGCTTGATGTTTCAAACCAAATTAAGTCTTTATCAGGGCAAAATAGAATATTATTGACATGTATCTACACTGGGCAACAATGATCTGAATTGTTCATTCACGCAGAGTTCAATCAGTTCATTGTTGGCCATCATCGAGGTTTTTTTTATTTTATTTGTTTCTTAATTGCCCTGATAAATCTACAATGAGGGTAGATACATAGGAGTAATTGTGCACAATACCTATGAAATAATATAATTTGTTTATTTATTTTAATATAAAAATTATTCATAAAAAAATTTAAAATAAATATTAATTAGCCCAAAAATAAATGGGTCTTTTATAGAATAGGTGCAACAGTTATTTTTGAGTAATAGCGATCATTACTGCCAAATATCACACGATAAAGAAATTGTATGTTTTGATAACTGAAACATTTATTATATTTACAATTGAAACGATGATTTCCAAAAGGTACTAAATCCATTTTTTGAAGTTTTATAGGAAACTTCTCTGCTTAGGAAACTCAAAAGTCTCTCCTTGATTTGTCATTAAAGCGATTTACCTGATTCACTTTGCAGAAAAATCTAGATTATTTTTTTTACAATTCCAATAACTTTTTTTTTTGCAGTTTATTGCACTTATCTCATGGATTTTTTACTATATAAAATAAAAAGAGTACTTTTTGGAAAGAATTGCAATTTTCAAACATAATTTTAAAGAACTTCTGTGTTTTGTAGATGAAATTAGATGATGGATTTTGATAAAACTGAACCATTATAATACAAAATATCGATTAAAAAAAAAAAATTTCTTTAGTACCTTTTGGAAATCAACGTCTCGATTACAAAACAAGAAACATTTTTAATAAGAGATGCTACTCTAAGAGGCCAAAACTGCAGCATGTTCTGAAATATTCTTTCAAAAAGATCAATATTGTAATATTTACGCCTCCAGATAAACTTGCATAAATATGAGTCAATCATTGATCCGTGTGTCTTAAACTCTTATCAATATTTGGATTAATAAAAAAGAAAGTAAAGACACAAAAGAGGCAACAATTACCAGCTGAAGACTGTTGCTGGCCAGCGGGCAAGAAAGTAGCCGTTGGCTGCCCCAGTACCAGGCTTGCACTACGACAGACATGTTTCACCCGCGGTCCTGCCAGTGGCAATTTCTGCCTCCCCTTAACCCTGCGGCTTGTGTCTTCGTCCCTGCCGTTGTACCCTCGACCTCCTGTATAATAATAAATTAATTTTAACTATCTGATTTGTTTATAACACACGATATTATTTCTTATGATTATAAGGATAATAAATTATAACATAATATATAGCATGATATCCATATTAATCATCAATTGTAATATATAATAAAATAATTTAAAAAAAAAAAAATCATTTTTAACAACCGTGACCAACATAAACAAAAATTCTGCTTAGAAAAACAGACATGAGGGCTGTTTTCCTCGGAGGTGAAAATGATTTTTATTTAATTGAAAATAAATATCAAAGCTATAATAATGTTCAAAAATTGTAATTAGATCCTTTTTTTAATAAATATTATAGCTTTATGTAAATAACCGTTACATGGAACACACAGCAGCAAAATGGAGAAGTCAATACACAAGAGGAAAAAAAAGAAGAGATTTGGAGGCCTTTATATTGGCGAGTTCATTTGAAGAAGTGAAGTTAAATATCAACATGTTGAAATCGATTTTATTTCAGTATTTATTATATTAAACAGTTTTGATGGGGAATGAATGTAAATTAGAAAGTTGAATTTTATTTTCATTAAAGAAACTTATGGGCTACAAGTGACAAGTTGCAGGAATTTAAAAAATGAAGTAATTAGAAAAAAATGAACAAAAACTAAAAGGCATATATGAAGAAGGATAGAGAAAGAAAGTCGCAACAAAGCTGGAGGGAAGATTAAAAAGATGAGATAGACCAAGACAAACTTGGAATAAAGAAAATTTAAGTTAAGGAAACCCACTTGGGTGTGTAGAAACCCAATTTAAAAATAAAAAATAACCTTTTAACTTTGTTAATAAGTTTTCTCAAGTACAGAGCTATTTATCTTTAGCAACCACAGATCGAATAGGGAGTAAGTAATGAGAATAAGATGTTATGGTAACTAGAACAGAATAATAGTTAAAAAAATAAAAATAATTGGCTATTAAATAAGAAGTCTAAACTTAGATATTACAATATACATCATAATTACAAATCAAAAGTACCATCAACACAATTCTATGAAATACATACTATGATTAGATAAACGAAGAGATGTATTCGAGCCACGTCTAATGTTAATATTTTCTCTCAAAACCCTGTTTTTCCGAGGTAATTTCCCTTGTTCAGTGCTTGTCGAAGGTAGCTTCTGGTCAACTAAAGCAACATCCAAAGTTTTCTTGCCATCTCTCCAGTCTGAGACCTTCGGTTGAATACAAGAACATTCCATAATTTATGACAAAAATTATAAAACTATATTAATAAATAATCATAATAATAAAATAACTCACAGGACATTTGTCGAATGATAATAAAGATTTCTGAGTAATTTGTGTTGGTAAGTAAGAATACAGCCTTTTAGAAAGCCTTTGAGGCATATGAAATGAACGTAGGCATAAATTTAGCCAGCAAGCCTCGCAACGTGATTGTTCATCTCTAGACGTTACGTCGGCAGTATCATTAGAAAAGGGTTGTGTGATTAAGGTACTTTGGCGAATAGGACAATTTCCTGAAACATAAAATTAAAAAAAATAACATTATTGCCTTCTAAAAAAAAATATATAGTTTTGCAAACAAAATGCTAAAATAAACAGCTTTAAAGCTAAAAATATTTCAAACCTTTATATACCCTAAATAAAATAAAGTATGGTTGGATGAGAAACTTCATGTGGACCGGAAATCATAAAGTAAATAAAAAAATTCAAATTTTGTCATAGTCGATGAGGTCAAATTCGTTATCCACTCCGCGTGAAGTACTCACTAATATCAGTGTTCTCTAAGTAAACTTTTATAGAGAAGTTGCTGAGATAGCCACCTTACTGTTAAATCATTAATTAATCATTGAATTAAAAAATATATCCTGCACATTATTACTGAATGTTTCAACCTCAGCTCTCCAAATGAAAATATTAAGTAGAAAATACTAGACAAGTTTGTAGTGCCAACAACAATAAAAAAAGACAACCTGCTAGGGATATAAAGAACCTTTGACTAAAAAGAAACCTTCATGAACTGAGACGACTAATAATAGGCATAATTAGAGATAAGTTCAATCGACAGCCCTGTTAGTGATTAAGGCGAGAGGTAAAGTAATGAGTAAATTGACAGGTAAAAAAAAAAAGTAAGGAATACAACGAAACAATAAAATGGTTAACCATTATTGAAAGAAATCTGTATAAAGAGTAAATCAACAAATTAAGAATTAAATAAAAAAATTATTATAATGTTTAACTAATAATCACGACTTATCAGTCAAGTCTTTTAATGTAAATAAAACACTTATCGTCATTATTTTCAATTAATTCTGTTTAAAATGCAAATATTTTTACGATATAATCATTTTTCCTTTTTCAAAATATATATAAAATCATAAAATCTGAAAAAAAAATTTATTGCTAGAATTACATTTGTTGGAATATATCATTTAAAAAATATTATATCAAAGAATTAAATCTGGCAAGTGATGTCCATTATTGTTCACACATCGTTTGTGACCAATATGGAGCTGTGAATATTTAAATGGTTATTTATGTATGAAAGTGAATTGCAATGATCCTCTTCTCGCAAGTGCTCGACATATCTTCTTCATACAACAAACCAAGTTGTAACAGCTTCGACCATGTGTAACCAATATTGGACATCACGCTATTCTATATAACATATGTAATTCTAGCAATAAACACTTTTTTACAGCAAAAATTACAGATTTTATGATTATTTTAAGCGTCAGAACTAAAAAAAAAGTTTTCAATATTTATCACAGTAATTAAGGGAGCTCATTTATGAAATATCTTAAAACAACAAAATCACCTTAAACATCTTAACTAAGACAATTTTAGAAAAATACTGTTAATCATTAAATGCATTTCCTATAGACAATTTGAATCGTTTTATAATGATTATTATAATGAAACATTTTTTCTCAGAGAATATTGATAAACTAGTTTTAGAATATTCTTTTAAACAAATTTTTATTATATATATATTTTTAATCGCTATCTAGATATTATCATCTTCCTATAAACTTCAACTAATGAAGCTTACAAGCTTCTGCTTTGTATGAGGTAATGTGACAACGAATGTCTATATAAACTTGTATACATAATATAACCCAAAAATAAATTATAAAGATCATGAGATTTTGATTACTATGTTTCTAGTAAAATAAGAATTAATGAACTGTATAACATTACTAAAAAAGTATAGAAAGGATTGTAATATGGATTATCAATAACAAAAATGCTTGCTCGAAACATATCAAGTCCAGAACTTACTATAAAACTTTAGAAGTACCATAATAAACTATGAAAAATAAAGTGTAAAGTCTGTCATTAATATAGTATATCAATAATCACTGTTGTAATGTGATATGACCTTAACCATTAAAATAAACTGGAACAACATTCCTCAAAAACATTTCTGCTAATAAATATTTTTTAAATGTTAAAAGCTCTTGCAATTTATAATTTTTTAAGTTGTGAATATTACATAAATATAATATAATTATGTTAGGAATGACTAAAATTAGAAAATTGGTGCAGCAAATACATACAATCTTGAGTATATGGGTCTTAAAAAAGTGATAACCATAAAAATTCGATACTGCCAGAGTTTAAATTAGTGCCATCGGCTAAGTAAGTAATAAAATAGATAACTATGGAAATAACTTAACTTGTTCATAAAAGATTTATCAAATGTAGTTATAAAATGTTTTTATTTTTTCAAGCTAAAATATTAGTAATAAATAACGACTTTTTTAATGCTCTAAGATTATAAACAAAATTACATACCTGTTCCAGAACTACAGATGAGAGTTTTCAATAATTTTTCTCTCTCTAATCTTATTATCTTTAAAATGAATCTCCTGCATGGTTCACAAGAAAATATACCAAATTTTCTGGCTTGCTTAAAAAACCTGTAGGTCCGAAAGCAACCGCAGACACCACAGCACACTTTCGTCAGACGTTGATCTTAAAAATTAATAAAAAACATCACTAAGCATACTTATCATAAGGAATACTGAAAAATATTTTTAAAATAAAATCATACTTTGTAAAACTAAACTGTTGGCTCCAGGTGAAGTAAATGGTCCACCCATAGTTGACAATGGCTGAGATTTAATCTTTAATCTAGGCTTTCTTAAAATAAACTTCACCGGAGAATTTGTTGAACTATGAGAACTCGACTTCTTTAATGTCTTATCACACATATTCAATGTTGACAGCCCATTATTGTCCAACTGAACTTTATGATTTGACAATGCACCTCCTATATTTTTATCACTATCCAGATCGGGCTTAGAGCTTAACCTAGATTTCTTATAAGGAACCATAGAGACATCACTTTGTAAAAATCTCTTATTCGGCTTGATAACCCTAGAAGAATGAGCACTTCTAGATGGAAGCACGAATTTACCAGATAAAGTGGGATTAGATGGAAAATCATCCCTGTTCTCAATCTTATCACACACATCGAACTTTTTCACATCACTTTTCCTCGGCACCGGATCACAAGAAACTACTTTTGAACTTCCTAAATCATAAACTTCATTATTTTCCTGGGAAGAAATCTCAGGTTTGTCGAAAATAGGTTTATCGACAGATAGGGTCCCATTGTTAGACTTCCTTGGAGAGTTGGACAAAACATTTTTCTTTTTGAATTTTCGTTTTCCACGTATAACCTTTTGAGGGCTATTAGTTTTAACTTCTATTTCATGTGGGCTGAATCCATGGAACGAATTATCCTGTAAAAATAACAAATTATCAAAATAAAAGGTAAGGTTAGCTGGTCAGGTTATGTTACGGTTAACATATATCCAAGTACCCATAAACCGATTGATAATTTTATAAGAAATGTATGTAATTACCTCATCTTCTGTTGAAAAAAGCATATTAAACACTGACAATCTTCGATAAACATCTTCAGCCTCTTTAGATCCTTCGCTGTCTTCTGTGTTTACAGCAGATACTTTACGTCGGTTAAAATGTTTGGATGGTTTACCGGGAAAGTGTGACCTTACCATATTAAAATTATATTCATAGATGATAATACTAACTGAATGCTACAAGGGGATCGTAGAGGCTGGCTAAAACAAAACCACTTTCTATAACAAGGACACACAACTCCGTAGTTTTGTTGATGATCCCCATTCTGGCCAACCGTGCAAAACGAAATACGCGGGAAAACTATAACAGCTGTTACCTTACCAGAAATAATTATCTTTATGGCTAACTGTTCATGGCGTATTATTTTTATTATAACTTTTATACACAAAAAACAGTATGTAAAAAATCCTTACAAAACATATATAGTTAAATCGATGTTTCGCGAGTCATTGCAGTGCAAGACAACACAATAATTCTTACTTTCAAAAGGGAAATAATAAAATTAACAATACATCATTAAATATTTTTATTTGTACCAAAAATTGCCATAAACTGTATTATAATACTTATTATGGCCTATCTTTTACACTTGAAATAAATTATCCAGTTTATGATGAATGTACAAATCACTTTTTTCTTTAAGATAGTCTTGAAATGATGAAGGCATTCTTGAAGTTTAAAATTTTAACTTCCAATTAAACCTTAAAAAAAAAAAAAATAAAAATAAAAACAGTAAAAGATAAGTTTACAAATAACTAAAACATTTTCATTTAATTCAATACATACCTAAGTAATCATCCATAAGAGTACCAATTGCAAACTGAAAAAAATATTCCATTATGATGTATTCCAACAAAGAAAAAAATTGATGAAAATGAGTAATATTTTATTTTAATATGTACATGGCTGGATTTCATTGATAAATGATAATTTGCGTTAAATCAACAACCAATAATGTGCCTAAAAATATCTGAAGCTACAACTTCCATTAATAATTGTTTTTTTGTTTTTTTTTGTACTTACAACCATGATTAAACATAGTAGAGCTGACAAATTTTCTAGTTTTTATATATTTTTCATAAAATAACAAAAATATTTAGTATAAATTTACTAGCACAAGTTTTACCATAAAAAAGCAGTTTAGCGCTCAAAAACATAAATAAGACAAAAGTTTTTTTTAAGAAGTGATACTTTTAATTGTTCATTTCAAGCGATTAATCCAAAATATTATCGTTTTGAAGGTATTCAGTAATATTTTAGTCCAGTAATACTACTGGTGGATGTAATACTTTTGACGATTTTTAAAATTTAATAATTTTTAATTTACAATCTAAAAATGTCAGAATCAGTAACTAGTTATCAAAATGTTCCTCTACAGACGATCCTAAAAATAAAATGTTCCTAAGTATACCTAAAATATTTCATTTCCTTAAAATCAAAACAACTCTGTTAACAAATGTATTTTAATTCTGGAACATGCAAATTATCATTTTTGATTAAATCAATCCATATATCATACTAATGTTTTTAACCAAAGTAAATTATATTGTTGTTAATTCCTAAAAATGGGGCTAAACTCTGATTGTGCAATTGAATGAATTTTGAATAAAATCATAATTGGGAGATTGGGAATTTTCATATCCTATTATTAATTTAAAAATGTTTGATTAATTTGTTACTTACTATTCCAGATGCATCAACTCTTGTCCCGACTATTTTACACCTTATTACATCTTCTGCTGTTATCACGACATCCTACAATTTAATAATTATTTCTTAAACAACAACTTCCCAAAAAAATATATTATTAACAATGAACTGTGTAATACCTCATCTTTGGAACGATAACACGGTGGCGTTTCGTTAGGACAGAATTCCATATCAGCAGGAATGGACTAAAAATAAAATGTTATGTTATAATTATGATTTTTTTTAAATAATATTTTTAATTTTGAAATATATACATTAATATAAGTAACATATCAAGTTAGAAAATACCATTTCATCAATTTGTACAGTCCCATAAGGGATAACAGTTTTTTTTAGCAAATATGATCACCAAATTAAAAAAAACAAAACAGAAGAATATGGCCAAAACTTTAATTAATAATATTAAATATACTTAAGAGGCAAATGGTGATTTTAAAATCCTCCTAAAATGAATATGTTGCTTCTATTGGCTTTTACGGTCTGTTTAAGAACCTTTGCTGCCTTAATAAGTATGGTACACCTCAGTTGATCTCAGAGTATCTTTTTCCAATCAGCTGCATGTAGCTCTAAGGTATCTGGTTGATTCCTCTATCCGTCAATTTCTAGAGATCTTTATTCTGCTACTGGCATATTCATGGTTGTGTAAACACCCTTTGAACTATACCATTACACAGATGAATTACGTACATTGAAACCATCTGAATAAAAGACTGGACAAATATATTCAAAAGAACTTGGGAGGATAAATTAAATTGGACATCCTATCAATTGAAGCTAAGAGACATAAAATTGAAAATGAAGCGAGAGTAAAGGGAAATCAAAGCTAGAGAGCCATAAAAGTAAAGGGCCATTTTTTCATCACCCATCGTGAGTTCAACCAAGGTATTCACTTTGTGTTAAGGTACGCACAAGTAAAGCGGGAAGTTATTAGTTCTGTCAAGTATTTCATTCTCGATTATCCTCAAATATTATTACGTTAAAAGCTGTACATACCCAAAAGATAGGAAAAAATCATATCGTTGGAAATCATATCATAGCTTGGAAGAAGACTCGTGCAACTCAAAAATTAACGATTCAAATTTTTGTGTAATAATCAACGAAATGATTATTTTTTTATGATGAAGAGAGGCACAAAAAATATTCATTGTGTGATCGCTGGAGAGCAGTTGTTTTTGCAAACAAAAACAAAAAACCTTGACCAAGTTGCCTCCAAGCATTTACTTGGAAATGGGTTTAAGAAATTATTTATACAATTGTAGGGTAAGTAACCTGTAATAATCTGTTGAAATTCGATAAAAACTTCAAACTTTCTCGAAACTATAGCTTTTGGAGTTGTGACGGTCTCCTTCCAAGCTAGCGAGCGATATATGATAGTAAGAAAATTAATTCTGGTTTCAAATTCATTAAACAATCCTACTTTCACTATACGATTAACAAAATAATAGGATTGAATTGATTATATATAATAAATAAATTGATTAAACCTAAAATAAACTATCTCGACTATGAAATCTATTGGCTGATGCTGTTCGCCTCCTTATCTCATCTTCACCTTATCTTGAGTTCATTCTTAGGAGTTCGACTTAGGTCAACTTCTTCCTTTTGAGTTTCTTGTGCCTGATTTTTGCTAAGCAGGTGGTTGAAGTGGTTATTCCATCTTTGTAGTGCTTCAGTCTTCTCGCTCAAAGCGATCCATACAAGTCCTTACATGCTGAGATTGGGAGCTTGAACGGTTTTCGGCCAGTGTTCACTTTTGGTAAAATTTACGGCACTCATTGATACTCCTCAATCTTTCTATTTCTTCAAGCTGTTTATTTTTCCAGATTTTTTTTTTTTTTTGCGCCAATGAATGTGTTTTTCTTCTCTTTTATAATTCTAATAAATATATATAAATAGGCTCGTGTATGTTTCTTCTGAAGCATAGATTTGCAAGCCTCATTCTTCTGACTAGTGGCCTGGCTACATTCCTTGTCAAACCAGGACGATCTTCTTCCTACCTGTTTGGGGCCAATTACTTACTCTACTGTGTCATGGATAGTTTTCTCAATGGTCAACCATATTTCGCTGGCATCTCTATCTTTCGTAGTCAGTGGTGTAGCCAGAGGGGGGTTCAGGGAGTCTGGAACCTCCTCCAAATTACAAAATACTTTTACTTATTCTTATCTGTAAACAAAAATTGTATAAATTTACTTTAATGCTATTATATACCATAAATAATATACCAAGACATAGAAAATATTATATATAGAGAGGGCCCTCTTACATTCCAATTTGGGATGGGTTTCTTTAAAGTAGATCCTTGGATGGCCCCCTCTTCCCCTCTCCCCTCAGTCGTAGCATGGCAACTCAACAATGCATAATTGAAAAACCTTCCTTTTACTCTGATAAGACTCATACGGCAGCTTATGATAAGTCAATGATAAGTTGCCTAAACTTCTTTCCTACAACGAACCCGGTTCCAAAGAGGTGTGCTCTATTGTCACAATTATAATATATGGTGTGACTTTTCTTTTTGATAGATTCCTGTTCAGTCCATCGGATCTCTCGGAGGGTATTAATGTCAATTCTATAATGTTCTATTTCATCTAGGAGCAGTTTATTAGCTCCAGGTCTGTATAAAGTTAAAATATTCGACGATCCAAAGGTGAAGTCCAAATGACAGGTGCTATGTCGTTTTTTAGTAGACAGTCCAACTAGTTGCTGTTCAGGTTTCATGATAAGGTTTTTAGGAAAAACGGGTTATCAGCCCATCACCCTGAGGGGCTGATTCACCAGAGCGACCTGATGCGCTCCTCCATCCGGGGCGGCTAACTAGGAGAGGTGATCACTGTAGTGACCAAGGATATGCACTGTGAGTGACCTGGGTCTGTAGTATGAGGGTGCGTGTAGTGTGCTGTTAATAGTATGCAGGTGTGTGTCAGTGTACTGTTCCCCCAACTGTAAAATCTATATTAAACCATAAACTGTAGGAATAAATGATTGAATACAAATTAAAACTGCAATGTTGCTTTGAACAGTAATGACAAACAAAGAGACTTTATAAGAAACTTTACAAAACAGTTATAATTTTGTTTGCTACAATCTACTTATTACATGAATCTGTTACAATTAAGAACTTACATGATGGGATATGAAGCATGACAAAGGTCCAATTTCTGCAAACATTCCAACCTGAAATATATAAAACCATATGTAAAAAAATAAAATTTTAATTAAATTATAAAATCATTAGTTAATTATGGTTTATAATTTCTGTCAGAAATTAAATTCTGCAAGAATTTAAAATAGTTTCATTATTAGACTAAAAACATAATTTTATATTTTATCATAAGCTCTCTGTTAGCCCTATAACTGCCAGTGATAAGCTGAGGGAAAAGGAATAGGGTTAAACCATATTGTTAACAATCCATCAGTGCAAAATTTCCCATTTTTAGAAAGGACTAATCAACAGAAATGAACCAGCTTAGGTCAAACATATACATTTTCAATATAAGGCTGATAATACAGAACATGAGGATGCTCTTCCTGCAAGACCTGGTTAGGAATATGTATACTACAGAAGAAAGAGAGAGTTTTGATGAGCTTTTCTATTCATAGAATACCAATCAATAGAATAGAAATCGAAAACCACATCTGCACAATAGGAAGTCTTGGGAGCATATTTAATATGAGCATCATTAATGTTCGCCCTCAGAAGATAATGATGAAGGAACCAAGGAAGAATGGTAATTGAAGCTAGAGAAGCTATATGACTTGTTTCTCCAGTATAATATTAAGATCATAGTAGGTGAGTTTAATACAAAAGAAAAAAAATTAGACCCACAATAGGCATAGCACAGCTTGCGTAACATCGCAGACCATATTGGTGAAAGAATAATCCAGCTTGCTGTTTTCCAAACTGCTTGTTATAATGAACATGGTATTCCCACAAAGCAATGTACATAAACAGGCATGGTGTACACCTAATAAGAAAAATGCAAAGAAAATGGATCATCTTTATGTTGAAATCAGGCATCGAAGTATTCCCGATGTCAGAAGTACTGATGGAATTCAGACAGAGAATAAAGATAGTCAAGATATCTCAATGTGCATTTAAGAACATGGTGGAATACTGACAAGCTCAAGAAGGAAAAAACATCATTATTCTGAGAAAATATTATTTTCTTATTATTCTAAGAAAATATATGGCTGTAGATTTAACTACTGATAGCAGGAGTGAAACAAGCCGAAGTGGATAATGTCAACCGAAACAGCAGAAAATGCTGCAAGAGTAGAAACCAGAAGAAGAAATGGGAATTTGACAGCAAATATAAGCAAACCATAATATGGCAGAAAAAAAACAACAGAAAATGGAGTCCATAAAATATAGTGAAGTTGAAAATAAAACCATGGAATCAGGACTTCAACTGATCAACAACGATAAAGAATTTCGTAATGCAGATGTGGTTTTCAATTGACTGGAAATACATTATTGGATTACAGTACTTTGCTTTGAGTAGAAAAGGTTGTGGCGGACGCTAAGTGGTGGGAGCAGTCAGCGGCCGGACAGTGATGGGGAGCGTCACCTCCCACTCCTGCCGGCCGGCTATAAATAAGCACGCTGGCCTCACAGAGCAGCACTCTCAGGGCCCTCCTGGGCCACTCCTGACCCAGGAGCGGCGCAGTGCCTTGACTGCTCTATCATCCGCGCCGCCCATCCTTCTCCTCTGGCTTACTGCCTTCTTTGTCGGAAGCAAATAATAAAAACTTGTTATCTTACCTAGCCTACCTTTTCTTTTTTTTCACCTAATCCTTTTACTGAAGGCAGTGCGGTCTTAATCGCCAAGTCTTCAACCCGCCAGTGAGGCTCTGATAGGCTAAGGCGGGGGTTCCTATCTGGGAAACGGTGCGGTCCTAATCAGCCTAGTTTCTAACTTATCGGTGAGGCTTTAATCAGCTGAGGTAAGGTGCTCCTCTCCTAAACCGAGACAGTGAGGCTCTGATCAGCCGAGTCTCAAACACGGACATGAGGTGCTCATCCACCGAGCCGTGGGAGCTACCTTCGGGTTGCTCATCTCCTCCCTGAGCGGATTGTACGAGCACGCATAGTACCTGGGCCCTTCTGGTTCTTAAGGAAATCAATAAACGCAGACCCAGAGTACAAGCTCAGAGGGCCTGAACAAATCCATGCAACATGTAATGATGAGGAACTTGAAGTCGTGAATGAGTTCTCCTACCTTAGAACTGTGATCAGCGGAAATCGAAAAGTATAACCAGAAATATCCCACAGGATAGGAAAAGCTAATAATATATATTATTTCATTAGCAAATAATCATAGGAAATAAAGAAGTCAATAAAGATGTCAAGCTCCACATTTTCAAGGCCGTATATATGCCTGTTCTGCTATATCGAGCAGAGAGCTGGGTCCTCCCAGACAACAAATGGAGCCGAATAACTGCAACAGAGATGAAATACTTGCGCGGAGTGGCTTCAAAAACACGCAGGTACAGGATCAGAAATGAAACCATTAAGAAACCAGGGAAGAATTAAATACTCCTGCAATAAAGGAGACCATAGAGAAGAGACAGTTACGATGGTACGGGCATGTGTGCAGAATGAACTGTGATCCACACAAATTTATGGAGGCGAGACCAGTAGGCACAAGACCTAAGCTTAGGTATAATAGCTATATTTCCAAGTTGGGTCAAGGGAGAGGAAAAACATTGGAGGAGGTGGTATATCTTGTGAGAGACAGAGATAGATGGAGATCCTGGATTGGATTAACTCAACGCTGATAGACCCTAAGAGGAAGTTAAAGAATAGAACAAGAAGAAAAGCTCATTCAACCTCTTCATTAGCTGGACCAATACATGACCATCTTAAGGAAGCTGTTGGGCTGAGTTGTGGTGAAAGAAGAGGGGTGTAGAGATTAATTCAATAATCATTCACTGGCCACTTTTATTAACACAGTACTAGTCCCCAAGTGTTACTCCAATATGGCGTGTGTGTACAAGATCTTAGTAAGATACCGTAGATGGAATGCTGAGTGTGTCCGAAAGCAGATGGAGATGATTAATTCCCAGACCTTCGTTATATAAATATATATAATATTATAATTATATTATTATAATTATTATATTATACGAATATAATATAAATATTCGTTATATATTAAATATAACAATAATTTCCAAAAACAACTATATGGATTGCCGATGGAGGAATGTCTGCTAATTTGAGTGGGATATATCTTGACAAATTAATATCAACAAAGATTAAAAAAATAAACCTGTGTTGGTTAAATAGTGTAGAAATCAATTTAATGAAATTTTAGAACCTTCTAATACCTACAATAACAGAATAATATTCAGGGTAGAAAAAGCTGTTAATAATAAACTTGGATTCCTGGATATAGGCATTTTTATGAAAAATAGCAAATTTCATACAAAATGGACAAAAAATGATTTTAGCAGTAATAGATTGTTAAACTTTTTTTCCAATCAATCCAGCATTCAGATAATCAATACTGCAAAAAAGTTTATTTACAGAAACATTAAACTAAAAGATAAACAATTCATAAAAATACAAAAATACAATTTCTGTCCGATAAAATTTCGGACATACTAGACATTCCATCAACAGTGAGGCTCTAAGATCTTGTACCCATCTGCCATGTTGAAGTGACATTTGTGAACTAATACCTTAACCTCCTTTTAACCACATATTTTAACAAATTTCAACCAATGAATCGACCTTCTTTCGTATTTTATCAGAAACTTTTTTAGAAGAAGTATTAAAATGGCAATATTCCTTTTATTTTAACTGATAGAAAGAGTTATTCAGGCGAATCACAGGGTCAGTCAAGGAAATTGGCGTATGGTGAAGAAGAAAGAATACTGAATTATACAACCTTTATGGTGATATGAGCATTTCTTCTTTTGCCAGGATACAGACATTGAAGTGGCTGGGTCACTTGCTTAGAATGGATGAAGCAAGAATGGCAAGAAGATTGTACGAAAACTGTCTTGATGGAATTAGGCCTAGAGGAAGGCCAAAAGGCAGATGGAGATATAATATCCTGGAAGGTCTCAGGAAACTACGAATAAGCATTACACATGCGAAGGACCAAAAGAGATGGGATTTAGAGATTGAGCAGTCCAAGGATCGCTTCATGCATCTGTTATGCCATTAAAAGAAGAAGGAAGTATTGTACACAAAATCTATTGAAAATTATACCTTGTTAACTTGAGTAACAATAGCGTCTACAACTTCTCCTTTAAAAGGTCTAAATACAATGGCTTTGTATTTCACTGGGTAAACTACAAATCCTTGTCCTGGCTGTATGACACCAGCTCCAATGTTATCAATGTTAGTTACAGCAATAACAAAACCATACCTGAAAAAACAAAAAAAATACTAAGGGTGCTCCTTAAAATCATGGTAAGAAACCTTACAGAACAATATTTTTAACAAGATCTCTAAACATTTAAATTATTTCGTTTTAGACTGAATTTAGTACAAATCATTTTCAACAGGAACAAAAAAGTCACAAATATTTACATTGTTTTGAGGCCAATTCTATAGTAATTAAAAAATGGCTGTGTAAATAAAACATATACATTATTTAACAAAACATACTTGCCAGTACAGGTCCCTTCAACTTCAGTATACAATTTTTGTTTAACTGTTTCATGTAATTGAGGCCCAAAATATCTGGGATGGAGCAATATATCGTGTTCCAGCGATATCTGCAAATCAAATGTATTTTTCTTAAATGGATTTAATAATAACTAATTACATATAATGTAAAACTTTATTCAAATTACATGATAAAACATTTTCAAATATTATTTTTCAATTTAAAATGAAAACATTTCGTTCCAGAACGAATCGATCCACTGGCGGTATTAAAATTATAGTTGTTTTTTTACTTTTCTTATTCTCAACGATAATATTTTAGATTAAAGCCAATTGAACGGGCTGTTAATATATTAGAGAAAAAAAATACAGATGTGATAATCTTAGATAAATAGCAAGGAGGTAGATGTGGACTTAAATGATTACAAAGAATTGGCATAAATATGAAAGTTATTAATTTAGGCGTTTTCGCCTTTAATGTAGTTGAAGACAAAATATCAGTAACTAAGCGAAATAGTTCTCAAATTTGAAGTGGATTTTTACTTCACAGATTATAAAAACTAATTATACACTTATTTGCTAGCAATTCATTCCCTATTACAAACAATACTGATTTTAAAAAATCCTAGAATCATAGGTGTATTTAGCCCTACATCGCAGTTTTGGACGACCCCTTCCTCTTAATCAATAATCTCTACTTTTAATATTTTTTTTATGTGATATCATAACCAACCCAGGTTAATCTTATTTATCCATACAATGCAATCGCACAGATTGTTCCGAAAAATCTTACTCTCTTGCATTTATTTCAGATCATCAGACTATAATTTAGAACTAGTTTTTAATTCCACGTGATATTTCAACTCTGAGTTAACATGAACGCTGAACCAATAACGACAAAAAACTGTTCAATTCTTGTTGTAAAAAACTTTAAAGATTCTAATGTCAAAGTATTAAAATTCATGTTCAGGCCCATGAATCGAGCTTTGGACAAAATGCATAATATTTTCAAACTAGCAATTTTCCATTTGGAATATGTAAACAAGTCTTAGATAACTGTTTATTGTCTCATTGTTTACATTTTGTTAAGAGTCAATACAAAGATCAAACTTCATAAGCTATTTCCCTTTCCAATAAACACCACACCAATTACAATTTATATTTCATGCTTAACGACTTACTACAAGAAAAAAAGATTCCCAACTATGGAATTATTAGGCCTTGGAATGTGTATTAAAATAGAATATTTGATTTGGAATGTTCAGTCTATAAATTATTTTATATGCTTACAAAGTGTAATTGATCAATTTTAAATTATGAAGACGCTATTTGAAAAAAAAAAAAATCGTCAAATTATTTATACTGTTGCACAGTTATGTTGCTTCTCAAGCCAACCATTCACGGCCCTACATGTAGGACTACTTTGCAAGACTACACTAGATATCGGATTACCGTTGGACTGTGGTGTAGGACTAAAGAATGCGTGTAGGATGTTTGTAGGCTTCTCCGATCGTCCTACAAGCATTCCGTTTTCATAAGATTATACCGCGTTGGATTGTGAGTAGAGTTTTTTGGTCCTGAAAACTCCACTGTTTACTTCTACGTCAAAATTGTTAATTGTATAGGTTAGCTGATTGGATCCCTTGTAGGACCGTGAGTGCACGAATGAATCCAACTGTAGTCCTACAACGTAAGCCTACTAAGTTGGGCCGTGAACGGGTAGCTTCATGGAGGCTTTAATTCGCAACGTAGTTTAATCTCTGTTGGAGAGTTAACAACATAACCACTTGGTGGAAATATCTTTTTAACCAAATAGGCAGGTTGAACGGCTATTGTTATGGATAAACTGTTATCGGTGCTGAATTATAAAAGAGCCCAGCAATCGATCACGAGAAGAAATTACAATAATCAGTTAGCTAATTTATCTTAACCTAATTAATATGTTACATGAATTAGAATGTTGGTAACATATGATGTCACTATAGGCGCAGACTTGCCATTTTGATTGGGAGGTGCGATCGCCCCTCTCTCTCCCAAAAAAATAAATTAATTGAAAACCGTGCCATTTATTGTTTTGATACAAGATTTATATTCTAAGAAATCGAAAATTTATACTCATTAACTTCAATAGTATTAGATTCTATAATAACCACCTTTCGGACCTTTTGGGCAAAAAAACATTGTTTTTCGATAGCAGTTCTGTATTTTAAGAAATATAATTTCTTAAATCGAAACTTTTTTTTATTTATATAATTTCAGAAGGTAAAGACCAATACAATTAATTCACAAATTTTAGTTTCCATTTCTGTCTACATTATCCATGGACCAGCTCCGGATCCAGAAGGGGCGCAGGGAACGCCTAGGAAGGTGGAAAAAAATGTTTTTTTTAAAAACTGGTTTCTATTACATATAGAAACAGAGTATTTTGTGGACATAATAATTGAATTTTGATTGATTAATGTGGATTTCAGAACGTGAACAAAGCATTACAGGACCTCCAATCTTCTCTCCTCCCTCATAGAAACTTTAAAACTAGGAGGGGTGAGAACAGGTGTGCCCCCTCGGAAAATTCCTGGATCCGCCTCTACCATAGACTCGTAGCATTTTATGATGGTTCTAAACCATAGATATATAAAAATATTTCGTAAAACTGGAGGATCTCCAATTCTTAGTATTTTTAAGTATTAAAAAAACAAATCATAAAGTCAGTATTTTGTTATTATAAAATTAGATCAATAAGTAACACTAGTGGTTATTTATTTTAAACAAAAATGGACTAAAAATGCAGTAGGATATATAAGGAAATTTCAAAGATATTCACAATTCTTTATTTCAAAGATATCTAATTAACTCCATTGAATGATTATTAGCGAAACTATTTCTTAAACATCACTGAGTGCATTCCATTCTGATTTATGAATCAAATTTGTCATGAACAATACACTGTTCTGAATTTTTGTTATAGCTTTATATTTTTCAAACTCATGATTCGACAGTTTTTGAAGTGGATTTCTAAAATATAAACAAATAAAAAAGTTTTTACATATTTTAAAGCAAAAATAAAGTATATTTAATAAAATATTTTATTTAAACATTACATTGTTGAGGAGTGTGCTGATTCAACTATCAGTTTTGTCAAATCTTCAATATTCTTAGAAATTTGTTGTTGGTAGTGAGTAGCTATAAAAAGAAAGTTTAATGTAAGACATATTTTAGACTAGAATATTATCCTTTTAATCCATAAGATATTACTTATTTCCGATATTGCTGATGCAACTTCTGGAACATTTTTCGAAAATATTTCTGCCACAAACATATCTTCGCTGAAATTATAAAATATCAAGAAAATATATTATAAAAGGATTAACATAAACTTATTAACATTGACAAATATTTGCCATGTCTTACCTATTTCCATTTTCATTGAAAGGGTTCATTTTTTAAAAACTATTTTTTCAATGTTATACAAACGTAAAGTGAATAAGAAAAACAATGTTGTCAACACAACTTAAATAAAAATATAAAAAGCTTTTCAGGTAGGTAATATAGTTATTTAAAAAAAAAAATATTATCCTGCTTGTATATGAATTTTTTTTTTCAAAATTTTCATTATCATTTTATTTGATTAACAATTAATTTTTAGGAGACACAAATTTTTTTTTTATTTGAAGTTGGGGAGGGAATTTTATTTAATTGCAAGTAGACACAGCGTGATGCTAAAGCACTGATAGGATTTCTATAAGTTGACAGATTTTATCTCTTGAAATGATAAGATGGAACTTGCATTTCTGGAAGGATATTACATTTTTTATCTTTAAAGGGAGAAGTTGATCGGGGGTGCGGTCAAAGAAATAGACTACTATAAGTGTGAACTTATATAATTGTGCCTACGTTTCGGCCTAAGTTTTAGGCCATCTTCAGGGCAGCGAGGCGTGAGACATTTTTTATCATTTATTCTTGTCTCAAACAAGATTTTAAGGGGACAAGTATGGGGTATGGTAATGTCGAGTTTCGCGGAAACGTCTTTTATTTATTTTTTATTCAATTATTGGATTCTAAGTATGTATTTTCAATGTACAACCTCAAATTTTGAAGGGGAGAAGGTTTAACTTTCTTTTTGGTCGATTACAAAGGTTTATTACTGAAAATAATAAACCAAAAGAGGAGGGAATGAGAGAAATACGTATATTATTTAATATCCAAAATTGCAATTCCCTAAATTTAATATACTAATATTTGGTTAATATATAATAAAACTTTGCTGGCACCATTGTAAATTTTATAATTTATTAGGAAATAGAAAGGAGAAGTAAAGTTTACATTAAAATACTATGCATTTATTTTTTCAACACATTTGCAGGTGTAAAAATATTTCTTAAATTTAAATTTATTCTCTCTAGGATGGATAAGCACTATCGATATATCGTTAGTAATATCGACTAACTCTAATGACAGGTTATGATTAGCCTTGTTATTGTTTGTTGGGGCGCTAAAAACTAGTGATTTAACTATAACTTAAATCTTAAGACATTGAAAGATTTCTGTGATTCCTGAAGAGTAAATATGAACTAGGTTTGGTGAAAATTTAAATTAAAGGATGGATGAAGGTAATTTGTTTTATTACTTTTTAAAATCTTAGCTTTGTGTATTCTAAACTCCTTTTTGTGATTATGTAAGTTAATCCTGTGTATTTGTTTGAATTTTAATTTCAGGATAGTATTAATTTCCCTTTACTAGTTATTAGTAAATAATTATCTTCAATTACCTGATAGGTAAGAGTTATACATATGACACTATTGATTATAGGCTAAGTTATGCGTTTTACTGGCTTCAATTTATTCTGATACTAACTGAATGCCTACTCTGTACATGGGATGTAGTGCTAATATTTTTAGATTTCTTGAGAAACATTGCATATCCCCTTATTTAGCGATAGTTTAATTATCGAAAGGCACAACATTTTGAGCCCAAGTTGAGAAGATCCTCCAGTATAGCCGCTGTCAGCTGAGCCCAAATCCATAAAATAAAATAACAATACAGAAGGTCCCCTTCCACTCAATATTTTATGTGCTTTATTTTTATCAGTAGAACTTATTTATAGATTAAGGTATCATGAAAACGAAACTTACTACTACACTATAATAACAATAGTTTATTGTTTTACAAAATGCTTAATAATGAGAATATACTTTAATAATAATTACTTAAGTAAAGGTTCTATTAATAGAGCTTGAACTAATTTTTGCTTACAACAATTATTAATAACACTCTTCTTGCCTTCTTTTATGCGAAAGTTTGAATAACCTAGACATAATTTAATGTTTTTGCTAATCTAGACTCTATAGGCAACACTTTATTTTCTCTGTAAATTATAAACAACCTACATATTGACAAATTTTTTAACTTTCAGAATCTGATAAAAGTACGTGTTATTATATATTGAAATGATTTTTCTATTATATTTGTTCAAACTTTTTCACTGTATAGATTTGAGCAGCCTTTTTCACAGGCGAGCGCAAGCCTTAGATTGTAGGACCTCACTGTACATGCCAAAACTAACTCTGTTATTAATTATTTGTTTTGGTTTTGAAATAGTAATTATAATATGCAAGCAACGGTACCTAGATATTATCCTGTCGGTTAGTTTTGAGTTACTACCATTAAAGCATTGAGATCATTAATGATTATTAAGATAGATAAATAACCTTACAACAGATCCTTTTCAGTTGAGGTCGGGTACTTACCATTACTTATATTTAGTTATTCGGCTAGTTTCTGTCATGAAAATATTGTGTTAGTCTCTATGGTCATCCTAGCAACACTGTCAGTTGGGAATGTTTTACTATAGATATAGGTTGGAATGTTGAGTTGTTAAGTGGTCATTAAAAAATGAAGATTTAGTTTCAGATACTAAGTGTTTTTATGATAACCTTATAACAGTTTTAACATGCATGGTGTGGCCCTATGATCTAAGGTTTATATCCAGTTGTCATGCTGGGATAACGAAAGTGGAGTGGTACTAATGTTTTTAGTTTTTAGACGTCCGCATGATGGTATAGAAGGATCAATCTAATTAGGGATTGATAAATTATTTGTCACTTCTATTTTCAACATAAGGTTTTGGACACGTGTTCGAATTTGTTTATCGAGAATAAATTCAAATGGGTGAAGGATAAAAGTTAATTTAGAATGGAGGATGTAAAGGTTTAATTTTATACTGTCCCTGAGTACTTATGATTGATTTCCAGTCTCACCCATTGTTGTCTTGCATGGTGGATGATTCTTCATTGAGATGAAAAATAATTTATCAATCCCTAATCCAATGTTTTTAGTCAACTCACATCGGTCTCAGGCCCTGGGGATTTTGCTTCCCTCCTTGCTGGTGGGCACAAGTCTCAGATCATAGGGTATCACAAAATATTCACAAATGTATTGATGAACAGGTTAATATATAACTGCAAAAACACACAGTGATTTATGTTGATGACCTTTCATCTTAAACAATTGTCTTTATATGAATTTTTAATGAAAATAAGTATTGTGTCTTAACTAAATTTAATAAGTATTAATGTCATGAAATTTAGAAAAATCATTATATGATATAAATATAATATAATACCGGATTCAACTTTCGAACATCTTAGGCTACTTTCGGTATGTACAGTGAGGCACTACTATCTGAGGCTTGTACCCACCCGCCATATTGGGGGAGCTGAAGTGCAGAATTACCTCTTCAATTGTTTTATATATATATATATATATATATATATATATATATATATATATATATATATGCTTCGTTGAATTTTATATTTGTCCAAAATATAAGTGGTAACCATTATAAATTTGGAGTAGGTGCGGAAAAGTTATGGAGTTTAAATTTCTCTAACTTGTGACAAATACTTTATTTATTTATTTTTTTTAGAAGAAATCATAAAAAGACGTCTTTTAATTGACGGTGATGGAACTGGTGATGATAGAAGAATAAATGTGCTTCTTAAAAAGTTTTTCAAATGGTGTAATAGCGAAGATAGCACTATTGAGGGGTGAGAAAATAGTTTGAAATAATCATGTTTAGATTTTAAGCTGGTATACTTTAAATGAATTTGATTCTTTTTTTTTTTTTCCAGCAAAGATCACCTATTATCCCAAATTTCGCAATGTGAATATGCATTTGTGAAATCTCGGCTTGCTGCATCAATGGTGACTTCAGAATTAGATAACTACGCTAATTCTACTAAACAAATTGAGGAAAATCTTTCACAGGTTCAAAAGGAGATTGCTGAAGCAAAAGAAGAGTTCAAAGATGCCAAATTGATCAGAAAAAATAGGCTGGAATATGAAGCCTTGGCTAAAATTATTAACGAACAGCCTGATCGAAAAGAGACAAATGAAAAATTAATTAACATTAAAAAAGAACTTCAGATCTCTGAGGTAAAATCATTTCTTTTACCAGCATACCAATTTTATTACCAATGAGATTAATCTAAAATTTTAGTTTTTATATTTTTAGCAATTACTAAAGAATGAGTAATTTCAGTAATTTACATTTTAATTTGAATATCTATGATAAAATTTATTTGCCAAGAAACCAAAAGTATTAATAAAACTAAAAAATTGGCAAATTTCATTTCTTAATATTTATTTTTAACGAACGAAAATGGATCATATGCCTTGTTTTATTATTTTTTTATTTTTTCCTCAGGAACGCTTAGAATACTTGGAAGCCAAACTAGAACTAAGGCGTAAGCAATTTCATGTATTGTTCACATCCTTACAACAGCTTCAAGCAGTTCTTGACGCTGATGAATCTGTTCACACCGAGGGTCTTGAAGTCATCGATGAAGATGATGATGAGATATCAGCTCTGATTAGCCGATGCATATCAGAATCTTCTGAAGACCAGGCTGAAATGGAACAAGATTCTTAGGGATTGTTTATTTGTATTGAAATAGTATTAAATTTTTAAACATGATATTTATTAAAATAAAGGTTACTTATTTTCCAAATTTCAATTTTATTTTGCTAATTTTTGGTACATGGCGAATAGTAAGTGATATTCTAGTTTCTCTCTGTAATTTATCACCAAGACTTAATTGACTCAATTGAGAATTCAAAACATTTTCATCTATCTCATCTTCCTTTAATTCTCCGATTGTGTGCTTGTAATCAGTGTACATAGAATCTTTGACTATAATGAGGCTTCTTCGCTGTAGAAATATAGATAGCTTGCTGTCGTCAGTCTTTTCCTGTAACATAAAGATATATTTAAATAAATTATGAAAAACAGTTCTGGTTGAACCTTTCAAGATATATTCAAGTAAAACTAGGGCTATTTATTCTAGAACTACATTAGTAATGAACGATAGCTGTTTGGTAATAAGCTACTATGTAATACGCTCCAACTCCCGATCAGTAATAAGTGATTCAAGAAACATTCTGTCTTTTTTTTTCTTTTTAAATCTAGGAGATATAAAGGAATGAATAAATGCCAAATATATAATTTTTCTGACTTTTGGAGTAACTGTTATTAAAATCCTTAAATGTTCAAAAATGAAAACTATGCATTTTTTTAAAGCAACATCAACCTTTACTATAGTTGGATTCACTGAATAAGATACTTGAGACACACAATGCATTTGAAGCGCTGTTACCACTCTGTGCACAACTTCTCTTCTAACCTCTTGAGTACTTTACTTCGATAATGTCAATCATCAAGAAAATTAGTGATTGATTATTGTTTGATATTACATTGCTAAGAACACTGTAGTTAGACCTATTGCCTATCGAAAGTGAGTACCCCTCCTTAGAGACAAAGTAATCTCAAATTACTTTCTTAAAAATATTTTTACAATTGCATTTGTGTCGATTAAAACGAAAAATTCTTTTTGCATTAGATAGATTGCGCATTGAGGAAGGCTTTAAAAACATCACACAACAACCCATAGGAACAAACTATTAACCATAAATAAATTGCTAAGAGAAAAAGTGTCCAACTTGCGTACGTTCCGTTGCTATGACATCATACCTGTGGAACCAAGTTTACTACACAAGCATTTCAATATGTGTGAAATTGCTGTTTGAAAGCATTATTTTGTTAACAAATAAAGAGGCACTTAATTGCCCTTTATAAAAATTTATTGTTTTGATCCTGTCCCATGAAAATACCTACAAGGGATAAGAGCGAATACCATAGGTAGTACTATAGGTTATTATTTTAAAGGTTATTTTTGAATTTTTGGGATCGATCCAAATTTAAAGTGGGTAAAATCGTGAGGGACAGCTAGTTCATTGATTAAACTAATTCAAAAAAATATTTTAAGGTATAATTTTATGTTTCGATGCTCATTTATTTTCCTGTCAATAAATATTTTCAATTGTATATTTATTTACTTCTTAGCATGAATTTTCCGGAATGTATCCAACTCATATTCATCGAACAAAAATTCGTGTGACGAAGTGTACATAACATTTAAAGTAACTGAATAATGAAAGAAGTTAATTTATAAAATAAAATTGCCGATAAAATCGTCGATTCCTCCTGCAGACAATGGGGAAAATTTACTTAATTATCGATACTGACCAACTATCGACTATCGCTTTTCATACTGTAGGCTGTAGGAGCGGGGGAGAGAGAGCTGGCAACAGTGAAGATGCCAGCTCTCTCGAGAATTAGTTCACAGCATCACCTCCCGTCCACATCTGGCAAAACAAGCCAAATAACACCTTCATCCCAAGTATCTAATTCTATGAACCCAACTATAAATTAAACAAGAATAAATTCTTTACATTTTTGCTGATTACGAATTTCAACTTAAAAAAAAATTTTTTTTTACATATAACTATAAATCATGTATTAAAAAAAAATTTTTTTTTTTACATATAACTATAAAAAATGTATTAATCGAATAAATTCTAATATTCATATTGTCCTAAATTAAATAAGAGTAAATTACCTACAATTTTGATTCTAATGATTTCTTTGTTCGGCCGCTCTGTTTTCAAGCGAGCGCAAGTTGAAGTTATGAGGTGGCATATCCAAATTAGTTTATTTTATTTTTTTTTAATATTTCTCTAAAAAATTCGAGGTAACAAAGTTGAAATTTGTAATCAGCATCCCAAAAAACATAAATGAGCAAGTTTTCAGAACTTTCCACTGAAACCCCTTTCTGGTCTCCAATTGACTGGACTAATAATGATTCTTAAGAAGAATTGGTAAAAGATCGGCACTTTTTCTTATGAATTTATAAATTATGGAATTTGAAAAAGTTGAGATTTAGTTCTAACTTCAGCCTAACAATTCAGTAATTTATCTGTTGTTTATAAGTATTTGGAAACTCTACATTTTGAATTGTTTAAAAAGTAAATATTAAAATGGACTCACTACCTCATCAGGACCGAAGTTTTTCTCGAACTCTAGGATAGTGTGGGAGCCACAGCTTATTGTTGCTACCGTTGGATAAAACAAGGGACCATCCACATGAGGCTGAAAAAAAAAATAATACAAATTAGTGACCTAGAAAGTCAAATATAGTTTTAAATAGGTAGTTATATAGAATAACAATGAATTAATTGGACATAGTACTTAAAATGAACTTATTTAAGCTTCTGAAAAGTCCTCTTGTGATTTTACAGAAAAGCCTGTGTCCAGCAGTGCAAGATGAAAAAATTCAAGGATTTCAAGGCCGTGAACTGTAAAATTCAAGACACTTTTCGTCAATTTATTGGATTAAATTTAAAACAAAATTGGAACCATAAAATGTATTTGATCTGCTTATGATGCAATGTAGAATTCGGACTTGAGAAAATGAGATTCTAGTTTTGAACAAATTTTTCAAGTGATGGACAAGTTTATAGGTCGGGCTATTGATGTAACGACTGGTTATACGACTTATACGACTTATTCTCCAAAACACACGGTAAGAAACTCTATAGCGTTTGTCAACAAAATTAAGAACATAGTAATTCGGAATAACGCAAAATTAATATCATTCGACGCCACAAATCTTTTCACAAGTATCCCATCACTAGAAACAATAGAAATTTTAGAACAGTTAATCTTCCGATCAAATCTAGCACCGCTAGAAAAACTAGATCTTTACAATTTGATGTCTATTTGTATAAAACATAATTATTTTCAGTTTGATGGAAAATTCTTCAAACAGGAAGAAGGCTTACCGATGGGTTCCCCTCTCTCACCCCTTCTAGCAGATTTATTTATGGACAAATTAGAACAAAAAATTCTTGACCCAAATAATTCTCAACTAGCTCAGCATGTCATAAACTGGTATTGGTATGTAGATGACATTATATGCCTACGGTCTGGTACGACAAGACAAATAAATAATTTTTTAAAGGAAATAAACAAAATTCATCCCTCAATTAAATTCACAGTAGAACTGGAAAAAAACAAAACCATAAACTTTTTAGATTTAGAAATCTCAGTAAAAAACAAACATCATGAATTTGGAATTTACCAGAAACCCATCCACATGGATGTCATTATAAACAATGGTGCTAGGAGACCAATAGCAGATAAACTGCATCGGATGAATTCTAACAATAGAGAGTGACACCTAACTTTTTAAACTAAAGCCTATTTGTATGCCACTACCCTAAAGACCTTAGAAAGAGGGCACTTATTCTTCTGGAAGAAGAAAATAATAGTCGGTCTTCTTTGCATTAACTTTGTAATCTCACAAGCCTTTTCCGCCTGCTGTAGAGCTCTCGTTGCTTTTATGGAACTATTTTAGATCACTATATCATCGGCGTATGCCGTCTACAGTAGCTTTCTTATACCTTGCTCCAACAGTTTCAGCTGTGTACACTGAGAACAGTATTGGAGATAGCACAGACCCTTGGGGGACACTGCAGGTAAATGAGATTTCTTTGGATACTGCCTCGCTGATCCGTACACTGAATGAATAGTGTTTCAGAAATGACTGCAGTAGTGTATAGAGCTGCTCGGAGAAAGATTTCTCAAATACCTTGCCAATATGCGGAAGTAAGCTTATTGGTCTGTAGTCGGCCGGCTGCGATCCGATCTTCGCAGGTTTCAACAGCGGGGAGAGGATAGCTCGTTTCCATGCTTTAGGAAAGTATCTCAACCTGAGGCAGGAGTTGTATAGATTGATCAGATGTGCTATACCTCTTCGGGCAATAGCTTCTTCAATATAGTCTGTATCCCATCATGGCCTGGAGCTTTATTCTCCCTCTTACGTTGGAGAATGGCCTTTAGCTTTTTCAGGGATACATACATATAATTATTACCTATTTATTAATACATCATAGTGATCTGCAAAACTTCGCTGCCTGTTCCTCTGTCGTCAGGAGCTTATCACCCTAACGGAGTAATGTAGAGATTATTTCAGTAGCTTCCAGAACTTCTTGTGGTTGCCTTAAGTTTTATCATTAGAACATTACAGTATGTATATAAATTCTCAGTGTGCTGTTATCTGTTCTCCAGGCTTATTACTGAAACTAAGTAAAATAAATAAATATCATGTTTCATATTTTTTAAAGCTGTCCCTCGTTACAATTTTTTTTTTTATTCTACTAAACCTGTTTTACTGACATTCTTTGTTTATAAATTAATTATTTATTTTTTTAACAAAAAGTTCTGTAAAGTTTGTAATACAGCATGCCTCAGGTCCCAATACAGCAAGTCCCAAATGTGTCAGGTTAGAGGAAGTTTACTCTAGTTATACATTATTACCACAGTTATGAAGTAATATACTATTTACTGCTTTTTCAATAGTAAATTAGATATTTTAATAGCCAGAAAGAAATCTTATTACAACCATTTAACATTTTAATAACCATCTCACATAACTAAACAACATGGTTAATGAGGGTAAGAATTAAGAAAGGTATTAGAAAGTAGGATACTGTGAGTATAAATTTTGTTTTAATTTTACAACATAAAAGCATTATATGAAAAGTTACCATATTCCTTTGTAAACTATCTTAAGTTGTAAAAAATTACCAACAACTGTAATTATTCAAAAACATTAATCTCCTAAGAAAGTTTAATGTAAACTGCAGCTGTAGATTTCAACAAGCTCGAGAGATGAAAAAACATGCTAAGTGTTTCCATCTCCTTGTCAGTGGAGGAAGAGACAGATACCGATTCAACTCATTTTATTTTTAATAAAAATGGCCTTTAATCATTCCCAACAATAAATAATAACACATTACATGGCTACGCTACTGAGGTGTGGGCTAAAGCTATGCAACAATTTCACTCCCATAAAAGGTATGTAACATTATCAAAACACCAAAATCAATTTATGGCATCCGTGATTGTTAGTTATCATTATATAGAGAATTAGTGAAGCTGTAAATATATAGTTCATCTATATTTTATGACATTAAATAAGTGTAGGTTCCTAAAGCTGGGTCCACATTATATAACAAAAGACCTATTTTATAACAATTTTGTTGTACAAGTTTCTAACAATTCGTCATACAACTAAGAGCAACTTTATTTTATAACAAAGTTACAACAAAAAATATTGATTGATACATATTCAAAATATTTAAACAGAGCATTTCGAAGATTTTTCCTCAAATGTGTGAGGCTCTCGTAGAATTTTTGAAGGACAATATTAAAGTAAGTAGCTAGTAACTGATTATAAAAAATTAAAATAATTTATTCAAAATTTACATATAATTTTTTTAATGTTAACAAGTACAATAGATAGGTAGAGTAGAGCTAAATATTATATAGGTATAGTAGATATAAGGTTACAATATTTAAATAACGATGATTACTTCTTTTGGTCTTACCGACACAATTCGGCTAGCATATAATCTGTTAAATAACCACGCTATAAAAGTTTGTTGTAAAATATTTTTTATGTGACTTCGTAACAAAGTTCTACCACTTAAAAAAAAACAGTTATATAATGAGGTTTGTTACATAGTGTGGACCCAGCTTGAATTAAAATAGATATTACGATATCAACATAAAAAAAATTACCATAATGCCTTGGCCGGGAAGATATTCATTAATAAGTACATGGTTTGCTCTCAGTTGACCGTCATTGAATACTTTTAAGTCACTCACTTTATCCATAAAAGTTTTCAACCACTAGATAAAAAAAAAAAAATTAATTTATCATTAATTATACTTATTATTTTTACAATTATCTTAATGCGCTTTAAACAACTTCAATAATATTTCAATGATTTTTAATTTGTTCAACGTAATAATGTTAAAGTATAACAAAGTAAAACTAGATGCAATAAACTTATTGAAACATTTCCTACATTGCCCTCATATATGGTTAATACTAATACCAAAATGTTCGATAAAAAAATTTGTTATAGAAATTTTTATCACCATAGGATTTAATTTATGAACAATATTTTGATAGCCCCGCCACACTATTTCCATAAACTTCTAGAATCGAGAAAGTAAGAATTTCAGGTTTTCTTCCAGAAATGTAAGCCGTAAACAAATATGATAGCCCACAGGTGGGAGGAAGGGCAATGTATTAAAGGGTTGTTAATACAATACAAATATGTAATTATATTTAATATAACCAACGAATACACACACTTGGTATAGGTTCAACAATCATTCCATTAGGAATTGGAAGTCCGCCCCAATTTTGCAGCCTCCGATTCAACAACTGAGTCCATTTAGGTTTTGGAGCGGTATATACTTTATCTAATATCCAATTTTCTTCTGGTTCATTTATGAAATCTGGAATATAGTAGATAGAAGGAGGAGCCTAAAAATAAGTAATTATTCTTAACTTCAATACATATTCTACTTAAAGGTATGAAAATATAGATATACAAATCAGAACGTATTGTTGCATACACTTTTAATCTGATACTTTTCTAAATCCATTGTTAATCTGAATGAATGACAAAATCTGAAACATTCATAGAGTCAGTAAAAAATGGTATTCCATTTGATGAGCAATAGGGCTATCAATTCACATAAAACAAATAAAAGGGAACAATTCCAATGAAAATGTTGAATTTCAAACGATACTAAAGTACACTACTATATATTAAGCTTTTTCAGAGCAACAAACTAACTTGAACTTAGATTTAATTTAAAAAAATTGAACTTAAAATCACCAACAAGTGATTATAACAGACATGACAAGTGTTTTGCCTCCTTGGCGCTAATAGTTTCAAAAACAACCATTAGAGCGCTCTTTTTCCAAATAGCATTTTTAAATGCATTGCATTATTTTCAAAATTCGTATTTTTTGAAATATTCTAACTTTCTGAAAGATTATAAAATTATTTCCTGTATCAGAATTTCCACATTTCAGCCGAATCGGAGTCAGATGATGTTTTGAATTTTGTTTTAATTAATGAAATGTTGGCAATAACTTGGTGTCTGTTTTGAATTCTCAACGGAAAATTGACAACGGGAAGGTTACTGAGATCGTGCCGTTTTTTATGTTTTTGTGACAGTTTATTATTTTCGATGTTATAATTTTAAGGATCTGCATGAGATCTCTGCCTTTTCATAATGATATTTTATTTAAAGTGCTCAGTTTGACATGTCCATTCATGTCACGGTATCTGGTAATCCCGTTTATCTAGGCAGAGGTAAAGTTTTATTAACAGATATAGAAACTGCAAAGAAAAATGAATGGTTAAGAAGAAGAAAAATAAGGCTTCAGCAAGTATGTGGTTTTGAATGTCTCATGAATATGAATTAAAAGTTTTATTTTTGTTTATCTTACTCAAAAATTCACTTTGACCTCTGTATACTGCATTTTTACATGTTTATCCTTAATGAGAGTGCTAATAAGTTTTGAAGTATTAGTACAATTAAGCAGAAGTGGGAATGGAAATCTGCGGAGCTTTGTCCCATCATGATTTCATGGTCAGCATTAATTGGAGGCTAACATTTCTTGTAAGGTTCATAGTCCCAGTTTTTCTCTTTGCTGTCCTAACTCTTTGCACTCCAACCCAGTGGCTCATATAATACAACAAACATCTCTATAGTATATTATATTATTAGTGTATATAAATGTACTAAGACTCGATCGACACCCTCTCCTTGAAATCCTCAATTTTTGGAATTTATGGGTGAAACTTGGTGGTGCACAATTGGGCCTCCATATTTGAGCTCATATTAACCCCTTAACTTTCTCCAGTGCAGATAACTCAGGAATGTTCAATAGAATGGGGGTATATTTTATGGTGGATTCTTATAGGAAATCAAATCAATGTTTTATTGGTGAATATATCAATCCACTGCTTTGGAAAGGTGCTAATCCCAAAAAACTGCAAAAAAAAAATATCAGACAACACAATAATTCACCTCTAGAAGGATTTTAGAAGTGAAACTCTTTATGTTGTAACTAGGTGGAGTATGATAATTGAAAAAAAAAAATTATAATGTCTGAAAAGGATAAATACAATACTGCAACATGAATTGGAATGAAAAAAAAAAAAGTTCTTTGTTACTGTTTTAATAGGAAGTTGGTAAACCCAAAGATTTACCGTTAACTAGTTTAGTCTAATCTTCAGAACCTTCACTCTAAAATTAAACCATTCTCCTATTGTCATTTATTCAATAAAATATCTTTTATACTTATAAGTTTCACTAACATTACTAGGAATCCGACTATTGAGTAACTACTAGTCAGATTCAAGAATATACATATTTGCAAATATACTCTTGACTCAAACTAGCTGTTTAATGTTCTGTATGAAACGGTCATCAAACACTCACCACACTTGAGAATTTTCAGCAATATGACAATTTGGATTTATGTTTATACAGGATTATACCAACATTGGGCTATGTACATGAGTTAATTTTATTGTATTTTAATTAGCTACAAAATTTAATGTGTTTTTAATACAAGGCTTTCTCTTGGAGGTAAATGAAAATTTGTCAGAAAAATACGAATTTTTGGGATTAGCGCTTTTCCTTAGCGTCGGATCGATATTTTCACTAATATACTTTAGAGTTTGATTTATTATTCTATTAAAACATCATAAAATATTCCCGATTCCATTGAAAGTTCCAGAGTTATGTGCACTGGAGAAAGTTAGAGAGTTGAATATGAGCTCAAAAGAAACTTGAGGCAATATAATTGTGCCCCTCCTAATCTCATCCCTAATTTCCAAAAATTGTGACTTTTAAGGGAGATGTCAATCGAATCTTGAACACCCTTTATATTAATTTTACAAAATATGGTTGCTGCAACATATGCATCAGTTTATGCACTAGAGATTCAAGTAAGTAAAACATTTTTGTCATAGCGACAGTGGATTTTAAATTCATATTTCAATTATCGCATTATCGGTGACAACATAGTGCAACGGGTTAGATTAAATGCCTTCTATTGTTTATTTCAACAGCTGTGGTCTCACAAGAATGTGAAAATTATATTTTTTTGTTTTTTTCACGTTATTTAGATTTTAAAATGATTTTTATTTTATTTCCACTAGGCTCGACAGCAGGCCAAAGATTTAACTCAGTCTGTTAGAAAAAGAGTCTCTTGTGAAGAAAATGCACTTCAAAAGGATGAAGAAGAAAAAGAAATTGAAGAACAAAACAGAAAGAGAGAAGAACAAATCTCTAGCTTACAAAATGAGTACCAAAAATCCCTTTCTGCCGTTGGGACTGGTCACCATTTGGCTTCGATGCAGGTTTGTATTTATAACTACTTTAAAATTGTTAAATTTTTCAGTTTTTTATCTTCATATATCAGAGTGAGTGGTTCTAAAACTAGATTATAAGCTAATTAGATATTGGTAAATTATTTGCCACTTCTATAAATTTATTTTTATAGATATTCTATGAATTAGTTTTTATAGTAATCTAAAAACAATTTTATAGAAGTGGCAAATAATTTATCAATCCCTAATTAGATTGATCCTTCTATACCATCATGCGGATGTCAAGAGATTATAAGCTTTTGATGTTTTTCAGAACTTTATAAAATGTGGATCTAGATCTGGTACTACTGAGTATTTGCTAAT
This sequence comes from Rhaphigaster nebulosa, assembly GCA_948150685.1. Lineage (NCBI taxonomy): Eukaryota > Metazoa > Arthropoda > Insecta > Hemiptera > Pentatomidae > Rhaphigaster > Rhaphigaster nebulosa. The sequence goes on along the minus strand of OX411310.1, from coordinate 136,661,784 downwards.
TTTTATTGCTTCAATAATATTCTGTCAATGATTCTGGATATCCTTCTAATTATGTAGTGATATATAAACAATGATAAACTCATTATTTTTGTCTTATGATTTTCTTATAACCTTTTGTAGGAAGAGTGTGATGCTCTAGCTAGAGAAAAACAAGATCTTCGGGATGCAATAGCGAAGGCAAGAGGAGCTATAGCAGAAGAAAGAGTAAAAGCTGAGAAATCTATTAAAAAAGAAATGTCCCAAATTTCTCTTGGAAGAAAAAAGATGGTCCGACAAATGGAAGATTTAAGATCTGCCGTAGTTTCAAATCTTCCTGAAGTCAAACCATCACCTTCGCAGATGAAGTCGTCCATCATAAAAGTTCAGTATGTATTCTTCAATTATTTTTACTATATATTAGAAAGATTTTATTCAGTTACTTCGTTGTTAAAAATGTCTACTGATAAATTGTAATAAAACATAATAGCAGTAATGAGTGCATTTATGCATTTAATCAAGAAAAAAATAATTTAATTAAAAATAAAAACTCTGACTACGGATATAACTCTTACATCCTAAAATCCTGTCTTTCCTAAGGGACGAAATGTACTTGCCTATCTACTTAAACAAATTAATAAATTTTTAGTGAAGTTGACGTCTATGAATATTGAAAATTGGTGTTGTCGGGTGTCTTCCATATCTGAACGAAACTCAAGTAATTTCTGACAATACATTAATTTACTTTCTGTATGCTTCCTAGCACAGATGCAAGGAGCTTTCTGTATGTTGACATGCATAGATGCATGGGACGGAATGCACTTGCAAGGAGCTGTAACATGTAGTGGAAGGAAACCGACTACTCCACTAAGTTTTAATTTTCCTGGATATCAATTTCACTCACAACACACCAATGTGTTTAAGTAGATATGCAAGCCGTCCCTTAAGACAGTTAGGGTTGTAAAATATAAAAGTTATTAGTCGGGATTTTTATTTTTAGTTAAATTATGTTTTTATTTTAACCTTTTTAATTTTTTAAATATTGGTAATTTATATTTGATTACATATTGACATCGTTTTTTGAAAAAGGCTTAAGTGCCAACAATTCAAAATTTAAGTTTCAATTTAATATGCAATGTAAACACTACGTCTATCAATTCCTGTTCATGATATATCGGAAAAAAATTGTAAATGGTCTAAACATCGACTATTGATGACGTAAGCACCAAATACAAATGACTCTCAGTCATCACTTTGGCCTTAGCCAGTGCTAGAAGCTTTAAAAATGTATTGTAATTATAAAGATTTTGCCACCTTAATAAACTCTTACTGTATACAAAAAAGAATACAATTAAAAAAAAAAAAAATATATATATATATATATATATATATATATATATATATATATATATATATATATATATATATATATATATATATATATTGTTATTTGGGGAAAAATCGTTTCCTGTGTTTCATGTAAAGTTTACTTAATGGCACTTTCGCCTTTTTCAAAAAACGACGTCGTTATAATCATGAATTTTCACATAATATAATATGAAACATCACCAAGAAGTAGAGAATACTTAAAATATAATTAAATATTTTTCAATTTCGATTCCAAATTCAATTCAATCCCAATTTCAAATTTAAAAATCGGTTGGGCAGTTTGCTATTCTCAAACGGGTAGATAAAACACATTTAATACAATGTTTGTTTCAGTATTTTGAGTATTATTTGTTTCAATTTGCTCAAAAAATCTTTGCATGCCTTCAAATGGACAGATTAAACACATTTAATACAATATTTGTTTCAGTATTTTGAGTATTATTTGTTTCAATTTGCTCAAAAAATCTTTGCATGCCTTCAAATGGACAGATTAAACACATTTAATACAATATTTGTTTCAGTATTTTGAGTATTATTTGTTTCAATTTGCTCAAAAAATCTTTGCATGCCTTCAAATGGACAGATTAAACACATTTAATACAATATTTGTTTCAGTATTTTGAGTATTATTTGTTTCAATTTGCTCAAAAAATCTTTGCATGCCTTCAAATGGACAGATTAAACACATTTAATACAATATTTGTTTCAGTATTTTGAGTATTATTTGTTTCAATTTGCTCAAAAAATCTTTGCATGCCTTCAAATGGACAGATTAAACACATTTAATACAATATTTGTTTCAGTATTTTGAGTATTATTTGTTTAAATTTGCTCAAAAAATCTTTGCATGCCTTCAAATGGACAGATTAAACACATTTAATACAATATTTGTTTCAGTATTTTGAGTATTATTTGTTTCAATTTGCTCAAAAAATCTTTGCATGCCTTCAAATGGACAGATTAAACACATTTAATACAATATTTGTTTCAGTATTTTGAGTATTATTTGTTTCAATTTGCTCAAAAAATCTTTGCATGCCTTCAAATGGACAGATTAAACACATTTAATACAATATTTGTTTCAGTATTTTGAGTATTATTTGTTTCAATTTGCTCAAAAAATCTTTGCATGCCTTCAAATGGACAGATTAAACACATTTAATACAATATTTGTTTCAGTATTTTGAGTATTATTTGTTTCAATTTGCTCAAAAAATCTTTGCATGCCTTCAAATGGACAGATTAAACACATTTAATACAATATTTGTTTCAGTATTTTGAGTATTATTTGTTTCAATTTGCTCAAAAAATCTTTGCATGCCTTCAAATGGACAGATTAAACACATTTAATACAATATTTGTTCAGTATTTTGAGTATTATTTGTTTCAATTTGCTCAAAAAATCTTTGCATGCCTTCAAATGGACAGATTAAACACATTTAATACAATATTTGTTTCAGTATTTTGAGTATTATTTGTTTCAATTTGCTCAAAAAATCTTTGCATGCCTTCAAATGGACAGATTAAACACATTTAATACAATATTTGTTTCAGTATTTTGAGTATTATTTGTTTCAATTTGCTCAAAAAATCTTTGCATGCCTTCAAATGGACAGATTAAACACATTTAATACAATATTTGTTTCAGTATTTTGAGTATTATTTGTTTCAATTTGCTCAAAAAATCTTTGCATGCCTTCAAATGGACAGATTAAACACATTTAATACAATATTTGTTTCAGTATTTTGAGTATTATTTGTTTCAATTTGCTCAAAAAATCTTTGCATGCCTTCAAATGGACAGATTAAACACATTTAATACAATATTTGTTTCAGTATTTTGAGTATTATTTGTTTCAATTTGCTCAAAAATCTTTGCATGCCTTCAAATGGACAGATTAAACACATTTAATACAATATTTGTTTCAGTATTTTGAGTATTATTTGTTTCAATTTGCTCAAAAAATCTTTGCATGCCTTCAAATGGACAGATTAAACACATTTAATACAATATTTGTTTCAGTATTTTGAGTATTATTTGTTTCAATTTGCTCAAAAAATCTTTGCATGCCTTCAAATGGACAGATTAAACACATTTAATACAATATTTGTTTCAGTATTTTGAGTATTATTTGTTTCAATTTGCTCAAAAAATCTTTGCATGCCTTCAAATGGACAGATTAAACACATTTAATACAATATTTGTTTCAGTATTTTGAGTATTATTTGTTTCAATTTGCTCAAAAAATCTTTGCATGCCTTCAAATGGACAGATTAAACACATTTAATACAATATTTGTTTCAGTATTTTGAGTATTATTTGTTTCAATTTGCTCAAAAAATCTTTGCATGCCTTCAAATGGACAGATTAAACACATTTAATACAATATTTGTTTCAGTATTTTGAGTATTAATTTGTTTCAATTTGCTCAAAAAATCTTTGCATGCCTTCAAATGGACAGATTAAACACATTTAATACAATATTTGTTTCAGTATTTTGAGTATTATTTGTTTCAATTTGCTCAAAAAATCTTTGCATGCCTTCAAATGGACAGATTAAACACATTTAATACAATATTTGTTTCAGTATTTTGAGTATTATTTGTTTCAATTTGCTCAAAAAATCTTTGCATGCCTTCAAATGGACAGATTAAACACATTTAATACAATATTTGTTTCAGTATTTGAGTATTATTTGTTTCAATTTGCTCAAAAAATCTTTGCATGCCTTCAAATGGACAGATTAAACACATTTAATACAATATTTGTTTCAGTATTTTGAGTATTATTTGTTTCAATTTGCTCAAAAAATCTTTGCATGCCTTCAAATGGACAGATTAAACACATTTAATACAATATTTGTTTCAGTATTTTGAGTATTATTTGTTTCAATTTGCTCAAAAAATCTTTGCATGCCTTCAAATGGACAGATTAAACACATTTAATACAATATTTGTTTCAGTATTTTGAGTATTATTTGTTTCAATTTGCTCAAAAAATCTTTGCATGCCTTCAAATGGACAGATTAAACACATTTAATACAATATTTGTTTCAGTATTTTGAGTATTATTTGTTTCAATTTGCTCAAAAAATCTTTGCATGCCTTCAAATGGACAGATTAAACACATTTAATACAATATTTGTTTCAGTATTTTGAGTATTATTTGTTTCAATTTGCTCAAAAAATCTTTGCATGCCTTCAAATGGACAGATTAAACACATTTAATACAATATTTGTTTCAGTATTTTGAGTATTATTTGTTTCAATTTGCTCAAAAAATCTTTGCATGCCTTCAAATGGACAGATTAAACACATTTAATACAATATTTGTTTCAGTATTTTGAGTATTATTTGTTTCAATTTGCTCAAAAAATCTTTGCATGCCTTCAAATGGACAGATTAAACACATTTAATACAATATTTGTTTCAGTATTTTGAGTATTATTTGTTTCAATTTGCTCAAAAAATCTTTGCATGCCTTCAAATGGACAGATTAAACACATTTAATACAATATTTGTTTCAGTATTTTGAGTATTATTTGTTTCAATTTGCTCAAAAAATCTTTGCATGCCTTCAAATGGACAGATTAAACACATTTAATACAATATTTGTTTCAGTATTTTGAGTATTATTTGTTTCAATTTGCTCAAAAAATCTTTGCATGCCTTCAAATGGACAGATTAAACACATTTAACACAATATTTGTTTCAGTATTTTGAGTATTATTTGTTTCAATTTGCTCAAAAAATCTTTGCATGCCTTCAAATGGACAGATTAAACACATTTAATACAATATTTGTTTCAGTATTTTGAGTATTATTTGTTTCAATTTGCTCAAAAAATCTTTGCATGCCTTCAAATGGACAGATTAAACACATTTAACACAATATTTGTTTCAGTATTTTGAGTATTATTTGTTTCAATTTGCTCAAAAAATCTTTGCATGCCTTCAAATGGACAGATTAAACACATTTAATACAATATTTGTTTCAGTATTTTGAGTATTATTTGTTTCAATTTGCTCAAAAAATCTTTGCATGCCTTCAAATGGACAGATTAAACACATTTAATACAATATTTGTTTCAGTATTTTGAGTATTATTTGTTTCAATTTGCTCAAAAAATCTTTGCATGCCTTCAAATGGACAGATTAAACACATTTAATACAATATTTGTTTCAGTATTTTGAGTATTATTTGTTTCAATTTGCTCAAAAAATCTTTGCATGCCTTCAAATGGACAGATTAAACACATTTAATACAATATTTGTTTCAGTATTTTGAGTATTATTTGTTTCAATTTGCTCAAAAAATCTTTGCATGCCTTCAAATGGACAGATTAAACACATTTAATACAATATTTGTTTCAGTATTTTGAGTATTATTTGTTTCAATTTGCTCAAAAAATCTTTGCATGCCTTCAAATGGACAGATTAAACACATTTAATACAATATTTGTTTCAGTATTTTGAGTATTATTTGTTTCAATTTGCTCAAAAAATCTTTGCATGCCTTCAAATGGACAGATTAAACACATTTAATACAATATTTGTTTCAGTATTTTGAGTATTATTTGTTTCAATTTGCTCAAAAAATCTTTGCATGCCTTCAAATGGACAGATTAAACACATTTAATACAATATTTGTTTCAGTATTTTGAGTATTATTTGTTTCAATTTGCTCAAAAAATCTTTGCATGCCTTCAAATGGACAGATTAAACACATTTAATACAATATTTGTTTCAGTATTTTGAGTATTATTTGTTTCAATTTGCTCAAAAAATCTTTGCATGCCTTCAAATGGACAGATTAAACACATTTAATACAATATTTGTTTCAGTATTTTGAGTATTATTTGTTTCAATTTGCTCAAAAAATCTTTGCATGCCTTCAAATGGACAGATTAAACACATTTAATACAATATTTGTTTCAGTATTTTGAGTATTATTTGTTTCAATTTGCTCAAAAAATCTTTGCATGCCTTCAAATGGACAGATTAAACACATTTAATACAATATTTGTTTCAGTATTTTGAGTATTATTTGTTTCAATTTGCTCAAAAAATCTTTGCATGCCTTCAAATGGACAGATTAAACACATTTAATACAATATTTGTTTCAGTATTTTGAGTATTATTTGTTTCAATTTGCTCAAAAAATCTTTGCATGCCTTCAAATGGACAGATTAAACACATTTAATACAATATTTGTTTCAGTATTTTGAGTATTATTTGTTTCAATTTGCTCAAAAAATCTTTGCATGCCTTCAAATGGACAGATTAAACACATTTAATACAATATTTGTTTCAGTATTTTGAGTATTATTTGTTTCAATTTGCTCAAAAAATCTTTGCATGCCTTCAAATGGACAGATTAAACACATTTAATATAATATTTGTTTCAGTATTTTGAGTATTATTTGTTTCAATTTGCTCAAAAAATCTTTGCATGCCTTCAAATGGACAGATTAAACACATTTAATACAATATTTTCATACAGCAGTTTCAGCATTTTGAGCTCAAATTGTTTCAAAACAATCATGGGATCCCACTGAGTAATTTGAGCAATCAAACTTAAAAATCAGATGAGCAATTCACTCAAATATTGTTACATGCCTACAAACAGACAGACTAAACACATTACCCTCCTTGTGGCTATGCCATAGTCGGGTAAAAACCAGAGAAGATTAAATTTTTCTGTATATACCACTCTTAAACCGGTCATTAAAATTATTATTAAAGATAGAATAAGAAATATTTTGGCTCTAAAAGCTTGAAGAGAAAGAATAAATATTTCTGACTTTATGTTATATGTCTATGTATATCTACAGCTATGGAACTTGCATAATAATACACTTTCCTTAAGTGTGTATATTCATCGTAATAATATGATTTGATATTTATATTTGTGAAGATTTTTTCATTTGATCAAGTGATTATTAAAAATTATGTATTTTTTAATTTAAGAGTTCATCGAAGTGAAGAACCAGAAGATGGATGTGATCTGTCCATGGGTAATAAAAAAGTTGTTAGCCCAACTAAGAAATTCTCACATTACGGCAAGCAAAAGGAACGTTCCAAAGCTCGGTCCAGCTTATCACCACCGAGATCTGCTAGAAACCACACGTCCTCTAGGTATATCTATCTTTTTGTACAGAATAAAATACAGATTTTCTTGTTAGCATGTTCATATCGGAATGCCAAGTGTGATTCTCCTGCTGACGGTTGGAATTCCTGAACATTCATGACTGTTTATGTTTTGTACAAAAAAAAGAAACTGTTTCTAAGAAACTTGTTACTAAAACATCCTGCAATAAATGTGTTAATATCTTAGTTGTCATATGAAAGTTTGTTAATTAATTTCTTTACGACTTTTCTCGTAAAGAAAATTCTATTTGTCCTTATAACTATTATTTAAGTATTATTAATTTTTTGAACTTTAGTTTTTATTCAATCTCTTTTGGTCCGAGAAAATCCTAGTCATTTTAATAAACTATTGTGATATAGAGGGAAGAGGTCGAATGCTGCTGAGGAAGAAAGCGATGAAGATGAAAGTGATGATTCTGATGTCACGTGGCCTCCGAGATCTGCACGAGTCACAAAAGAACCAATAGAGCCGCCCGAGTCTCCAAGGGTCAGGTTCTATGACCACAATGCAAGGATTGTCAAGCAAACTCCAAGGCCATCTTACAGTGTCACAAAAGCCGATCCCTTTGAAGATCCAGTAAGCGGTCATTGATTTTATATCATTACCATTTATTTTAACTTTTTTTAAACACAATTTTAAGTTTATCAACTCATTATTCAACACGATTGTGGCTGCTTCCGGTAATTCTCCCAGGTTTAATTAGTCTCTGCACAAAGCTCTTGGACCATTTAACTTCACAAGACTTCAATCGTATGACCACAAGCGACAGATATATTCCTTACCAACATAATAAAGGAGTTCACTTTGGTATTTTTATTTTTTTCTATCCTTATATTAAAAAATTTTTGATAGCAAAAATTGTTAATGAAAACTGAAAAGTATTGAAAAATAAAAGCCTTTTTTTTTTCAAAAGAAATAATTTAAAAATTATCAAATTTTTTTTTAAGTCAGTGCAAAAATAAAAGAAAGTTATACTATTTGATATATATTTTACTAATGATGCAATATATGAAGGGTAAGGTGGAAAAAAAAGTAAGTTTTTTTTTTTTTTAATGGATCAGAATGAAAAGATGCATTTTCCAAGATGTTAGAATGCAGAAACAAACATGTTTATAATTTTGCTGTATGGATGAAACTTTAATGGCTAATATTTCTTGGCACATTCTATTGCTTTGGAAAAATGCACCTATTTATTTTGATCCATGGTAAAATAAAAATGACAACTGGTCTTTTCTCCTTACTCTTCTTATAAATTAAATTACCTTTATGTCTTCCAAGAAAATTAAGCCATATTTGAGGAATACATACGTAAACATTGCCACTTGAAATTTAATATAAAATAATTATTTTTTAGCCAATCTTGTTTATTTTAGCCAATATTAATCAGTATCTATATGCTTAATTTAAAAAAAAATGTGTATATATATATATATATATATATATATATATATATATATATATGTATGTTTATATATATCTGAACCAATTGTTAATAAGTGGCTAACTCGACTTATGGCGAAAATGAGTTAGGTCTACCGTGGGGTTTTAAAAGTTGATTTCTACATCGTGTTTAAATTTTAAATATTAAACTTTAATTTTTAAATTAAACCGCTGTCTTGAAAAGTTGTAATTTTCAACTGAACCACTTTTTTCCCCGTTGCTATAGATATATTTTTTGTGATATTATTTAATTATGGTATCCTCAATTTTATTGTATAATTATTTTTTCTCTCAATATATTTTTCTTTCTGGTTAAATAGGTATTAAGATTAGTAGGCTGGTTAATAAAATAGATATAAATAACTGCAAATTTAATTAACTGTTGGACCTTTAGCGAGACTAAAATGTTGATAAGTGGATTTTATTTAGTCTAATCTTGTAGCATTAGGTTTTGGTAGAATTCTATCGAGAACTGACTTTTATGTTATATCACTGATGAACCTTTTGGTTCATATACCCTTATCATTATTATCTTGAAAACTATCTCACGGCTAACAGTGATTATTTAATAATTCTTTATATTTTGCTTAAAATGATGTTGGTTTATTAGGATATGTGTGAAGTTATTGCCGAAGAAGAGGAGGCCGTGGTGAGGAAAGAAAACCTAGATATAATGGCGCGGAGAGAAAAAATGATTCGCGGGAATAAGGCGCTCAAGCAGGAACGTGGAAGACGTGAAGCTGAAAAGTTCTTGAAAGAGTTGAGAGAAATGCACAGGAAGGAAAAAATCCAGATGGCAGTCAACCGTACTTACCCTGTAAGAGTTGATAAGTTACAGTCTGTCAACATTTTATATTCCTAAATGGATGTATTTTATTAAAAATGATAATTTGCATGTTCCAGAATTAAAATAAATGCCTTTATCGAGTCGTTTTGATTTTAAGGAGATGAAAAAAAAGATTGCAAGAACATTTTATTTTTAGGAACGTATTAAGCAATAACTACTGATTCTAACATTTTTAAACTGTAAATTAGCAATTATTAAATTTTAAAAATTGTGACAAATGTTACTTCCCCTTATATTACTGAATACTTTAAAAATGATACTATTTTGGATTAATCGCTTTAAATGAATAATTAAAAGTACCATCCCTTAAAAAAACTTCTGATTTTGGCTTAAGTTTTTGTGTGCCGAACTCCTTTTTTATGGTAACACTTGTGACAGTAAATTTAGACTAAATATTTTTGTTCATATGAAAAGTATTGAAAAATATATTTTTATTCACATTATTGGCTGTTAATTTCAAGCAAATTATCGTTCTCAATAAAATCCATGCAGTATATGAATATAAATTAGGAAAATAATATTTTTAAATATGAGTTGTAATTAAAAATAACTTTGTATAGAAATTAAAATTTGAATAAGGGTTATTTTCTCTTCTATCATCCATTGTGGCTTACATTCGAAGTAATAGAGGCTTACTAATGTTTTGGAATAAACTCTTGAAGAATATTCTTTCATTAGAATATTTAATTCTCTATGCGATTCTGTTAAAGTGTGTTTTTTTATTGGTCTTGACAACTCGGTCAATAGAGGCTTGATATTGGGTTCAATTCTGGATTATATGACAGAAACTACTTAAAACTCCATCATTGTTTAAAACATCAAATAATAAGTGTTTTCCAAAGTGCCTACTTTGTTTGCCTCTCAAAGAAGCTATATTGCTTTGTAAGCCTTATATATTTTTATTCAACTTATTTATTTATTTTTCTATTATGCTTCTTTGGCGATCTCTTTGATTTGGAAAGCGTTGTGATACATCCGTTCCCCACAGTTAAATGAGTTTTTAATTTTAATTAAGAAGTAGGAGCCAGGTCTATACAGCTTAAATAAAGATAGAGAAAGGTTAAATCTTGTCGAGATACAGTTCACTGACCCAGCCCCAATAAAGCAACCAATGGTTCATTGACCTTATCCTGTCTTTTTAATGGATTCTGAATTTTATATTTATTTGCTGCTAGCCGACACTGCAATGCTTCGCTATTGCTGGATTTGAATGTATATATGTAGATTAAATGAACGCAATTGAAAGTCTGATAAAAATTATTGTATATATATATATATATATATATATATATATATATATATATATATATATATATATATATATATATATGCAGTATTAAAAAAAAAAAATCAATTGTAGTTCAAAAGATAATGGTGACACAGACTAATGGCCAAAAATACCGTTTTTTTATTCAGAGGGACTCTGCAAAGAGAAGAACTGTTGAAAACTGCTCATCGAAAATTTGACCGGTTATATTTTCCTTACCTAGCGCGCTTAGTTCCTCCGACCTGAAGGGGTAGGAAATTAAAAACATAGCTACAACATTCAATGTGCTGTATCATTGATAATAATGGTCCGGCTTCAATGATTTTTTTTTTTTTTTATAGTAAATTAATTATCTTTCAAATGAGCATTTTTATAATCAGCAAAAAATGTATACTTTTCGATTTATACCCAAATGGATTATAGAAGTGGTTTTTCGATTTTTGTGCAGCCGCAGTATCAGTATCAGTAGATTTTATTATTGCAAAATCATCTAGGAACCATGAAGATGATATAGTTAAAATTTGGTAAAGATTGTTTAAGTAGTTTAAAGCGGTTAGACCTTACAAACGAAAGTAGGGCTGTCATTTTGTATAATAGTATGATATATTATATCATTATAGTATATTATGGATTTGACAAGTTGTCAAACATTATTGCCTTTATAATTAACCTGATGTATACAATTTTTCAATTGGTAAATTACTGTGCTTTTGGATATTATAAATCAATACAATCTAATGCTACAATATTTGTAAAAATTATTCACGAGAAGTAAATTGTTTACAGAGTGACTTACACATGAGGGATGGTCGAAGGAAAGAAATGGAAGTTAAAAAACAGGCCGAGTTACACAAGAACATCCCTCTGCCTGAAGGTAAATTTGTATGATTGATTATTAAAATTTGTTTTACATTATAAAATATTTTATATATATTTTACTACAGATTATTACATTTATAATCTGTTGAAGCCAATGTGAAAAATAGTTCAGATATAGACATTTATTTGGAAAACTAATGATGAATATATACTTATAGGGCGGCGCAAAAAGTCACTTTTGAAATAAATAAAATTTCTTAGATTGTTGATGCAAATTTTTTTAAAATTTGCATATTGTAGTTTACCCAATCTCAAACATGTAATTAAAAATAAAAAACAATACTGTTCTTGTACCGAAAAACACATTTCAATCTGACATTTCAATGTGATGCATGATGGACTGATCCCTTATCGCAGATCACATTTCAAACAGCGGTATCAGTTATGAACAATAAATTTCCTGGATGTCTCTGTATGTGTGGTACTTTGGGAAGAGAGACTGTAGTGAAACCGATGGAGAACTTTGAAGAAAGAATTTTGATGTGCTTTCATGAAGAAGGGCGCCATATTTCGCAACGGAATTTCCATACATGAACAGTATTATTTTTTGTTTCTAACTACATGATTGAGATTTAGTAAACTACTACGAATTCATGTGTCTAAATTAAAAAAAATTATGTCAACAATCTTAGAAGTTTCATTTATTTCAATATAGTGACTATTCTTTTTGAGCCACCCTTTGTAATAAAGATGAAAAATAAATCTAGTACTTTATGAACGGAAGTAAGGACTTAAAAGAAAATAATAGGCCTTTAATATAAAATAAACAAATGAATAGAGAGAAACAGATAAAAAAAAAAAATTTAAGTATGACCTTTCTTAGAGAAATTAGAGTGATGAAAAAATTATAATATGAGGTTTTTACGACTCTGATAGGTCAGAGGCACGATGGGAAGCTCTCGAGGTTGTAGGCGCAAGATGAACTTCTGAAGATGTTTGAAGAGTTCATGGGGCTACGTCTGAATTGTCTTTAATCACACTTAAGTCGGTGTCTGGTATAGCAATGTCAGCTGATTAGCAGCAGCCGATAAATAAAACATTTGGTCGATCTGTATGAAAGCAATGCCCTCAGCCATTATTCACAGATGACAAATTACTTCTAGCAACTGTTAGATTCTGTGGGTATCCCTATCTTCGATTATAGCCTTGAAGACTGTCATCATTATTCTCCTTTATTAAAAACTTTGATTTATCAAACACTCTGATTTAATTATTTTTTAAAATAATATTTTAAAGAGGTATTGTCTAATTTATAAAAAAAAAAAATGCTAAATATTATTAAACAATGGTTTATTATTTCCAAATTGTTATATTTCAAAAATACCCGACATGTCCAAACACACGATTTTCCTTATAGCAAGTAAAAAAAAAACTTATGCTTCTACTGTTGTAACTTCTATTATTATCTTGTTTTTTCTTAGCCCTAATGATGGCCTAAAACTTAGGCTGAAATGTCTGCTCACAATATATTAAGTTTTTTCTTATTTGTGTGTTTATTCATCAACTGCACCTTCTACATGCATGAAGTTATCGTGTGAAAATATTATTAAAGAATATAATAAAAATTTATTATTTTTTTTACCCGGTTTCTTGAAAATGTCTGTAACAATGAATCTGAACAACATATTATAAGGTTATTATTGTAAATTTTGGATTTTAGCGGTCAATCCTAATTTAACCAAAACAGTTAGTATCCTTTATAAAATCTATGTATATTTTTTCACTCCTTCGTGGCCAATTCGATTCATACATTATTTCGGCATTATTAGTTTAAATAATTAGATGCTATAAGCTTAAAAACATTATTTATATGGGAGTGACCAATTATAAGTCTCTTTATTATCATACTAGTCACACTTCATTGTGACAATGAAGAGGTTTAGAGATTCAATTGTTAACAATAATTTCAATTAATATTTTTTTTTTTTAGTCTCATGAAATGTTATCTTCAGTTCAAAATTGTGTTTTGGTTAAAAAAAAAAAAAAAATATATATATATATATATATATATATATATATATATATATATATATATATATATAATGACTTGATTTTTTATTTATGATTGCAGCTAATTAAAATTTCTCTGCTTTATAGGCATTGCTATAAAACCACCAATGCCGATGGGGACAAATCGAAATGGAATTAAGATCAAGAGTTGTGATCTACCAACTGGAGGAGTCAAATTAACTCGTCTAGATTCAGAGTCTTCCCCTAAAACACATGGTAAATTTTATTCTACTAATTAATAGAGGAATTATCTATAATTATCAGAAAAACAGTTATTCTCGGCTATAATTATACAATGTAGGCTCTCTTTAACCAAGTTTCTACAAAAATAAAAAAAAATATTAATATGAATCGAGTATAACAAGTTAAATTAATAAAAAATATTGTTTGTATAAGAAATTGATGCAAAGGCAGTGAGAAATATATTCTCATCAAAGTAACAAATTTGAAAAAAAAAAAAAAAAATCATTTTTGACTCCTTAATCATTTTTGACTGGACCATACTTTTCCTTTTATCGTCTTTATCATTTGTTACTTTGAAGAGCGCATATTTCTTAACAGATACAAAGAAAATAAATAGGTTCATTCTTGTAGAAAATTTGATACTCTTCAATTATTATATAAAATATTTTAAGCTAGGAACTAACGTTTTTGAGAAAAACCGAAAAACATGGCCTTCTCTCTACCCTCTTCTTTTTGCCTCTGCTCCTAGATCCGAATAATTTTAGTATCTTTACCTCCTAACTAGTTAAAACAAAGCCATGAGTCAATTTAGGCCATCCCGTCTCCATTTCCACGTACAGCCTCCTTTTGAGGCATACAATACATAGGCAAAACGATTTATACTAAATATTTATTTTCAGATAGACATCCAGTATCTCCCTCCAAAATATATCAAGACTCGAGCACTGATAATGAAGATTTTTTTCGAGAACTTGTTGATAAGTTAAAAGCAGAAAGGGCTAGGCAAAAACAAGAATTGGAAGCCAAATTCGGTGCGATAAATGCTGAGGAAGAAGATATTCCTCAATGGATCAAATGCCAGCAAGAAGCTGGACCTTCTGGCATTAGGATATTACCTATTAAACAAGACAGAGCAGTAAGCCCGGCCAAAGGTCAAACGGTTTGCGAAATCTGCTCATGTAACTCTAGGTGTTCTCGCTGCCCACACGATGATAATAATATCCCAAAACAGAAAGATATTGGCCAACGAAGAAATTCAGTTAGTCCTGAAAGTATCGAGCAACGAAGAAATTCAGTTAGTCCTGAAAGTGGACATTCTACAAATGTTGATGAAGAACTTCCAAAAGATACTGCTACTGAAAATTTGATGTCTGCTCCTGATGAAAGTGGTGTTGTTGAGGCTGTAATCGAATCACAACCAATTGGAGAACGGGAAAAAAATTCTCAAGATGTTTCAGCGGGAACAAATTCTCCACGGCAATCAAGTGATGGTGTGGGATTAGAATATGGAATGGTTTCCTCAAAATCCTCTTCACATTCAGATGCAGTGGAATCTTCATTGACATTTGAAGGAATCAAAGTGACAGTTAAAGTGAGCGAAAAACTAGGAAAGAAGAAAGAGAAGAAAGACCGTTTGTCCGTGGAACGTTCTCCCAAAACTACAGACAAAGATATACAAACTAGCTTGGAACTTTGTGAAGAAAGTCCCGTCAGCAGGAACATAACATGGAACAATCGATTTAGCGGTACAGAACCGACTTCATCTGGTTCTACATCTTATATGAGCCCGCCAAACAAACTGAGCCCAGCCCACCAATCATTGTTGAGGGCAATTCTCGGTAAGATAGAAGCCAAGAATAAAAATCCAAGGCTGCACGAATACATCAAAAGAGTACTTGAGATGAGTAGGAAGAGTATCGACGAGTTGCCTACTTCCTCCGTTAGCGATGTTTCGATCAGTAGCAGTATTTTTGACAGATCCCCCGGCAGGAGGCCGAATTCGATTGGTGAAAGTCCTAAAGTTTGCAAGTGTCATGCTCCTCCACAGACTCGTGCTAATGTATCAGACGATTCGACCGTAAAGGAAGCCTTGAAATTTTCTGAAATGGCCGAGGGCTATGCCCATCGTGTGCGAGACTTGGCCGAGATGATGGAGCGTATTCGTATCCTGCCGGATCGCCGGACTGGAGAGGATACAGAAGACAGCTCTTACCTGAGTCCTCCCCCAGAGGTGCAACATTCAGTGAGGCTTAGCCAGTCGGTGAAGGCTGGTGTCTATCCGACTAAGCCTGCTGACGAGAGTGACGGAGCTCACAGGGCCTCACCTCGCCATGATCTTCCTCCAGCTCACATTTATCCTCACCCCAGTACTGCTGCACATCTTCATCATCCATCTTCACATAGCTCTAATTCCAGGTGAGTTTTTTCTACCTATTAAATAATATCTCTAATCATTATGTTGTCAGCTCTTGAGTTACATCACAGTTCCGTTCATCCACCTCGGTCGTAAGTCAGAAAAAAAAAATATAACACCAAAGTATTTACCTTCAAATATTTTCTTTGTTTACTAAATGTATAGGAAAATAGCTCCATATTATATTTGGATATAATATTTATTTTAGGATAGTTTTGTCTTCTTTGTTGCAAATATCTTCTTGACAACCGTCCTCAAACGCATACAATACGTAACTGAGTGGGCATTAGCTGAGGAAATCAATTGCATCATCTTGTTTTATGCTAGGAGAGCACAATTTATGACTGAAACAAAAAAATATTTTTATTTTTTAATTTTTGTTTGTTTGTTGTAAGTTCGAAAGTCGAGAACTGAGTGTATTCCATAGATTGCAATGTACGTTTGTTTATACAGAATCTCTGCATTTATAGCTAGGGAATTTTATCTTGATACATCCATTCATCTAAATTAATAATCTTTATACAGGCCATGGTTTATAAATCGTACTAAGAAGTGATTCAATTTTTTTTTTTCATATTTTCTTTTAAATTTTATCATTTTCTAAAATTCTAGACCTTGAGGTGCTGTCATGGGTAGAGGTTCCTGAGGTTCCTCGACCTTATGATATTCTAGGGAGACCTTGTAATTAACCCTGTGCACTAATTGTCTAATTTATCCAAAGGCAAATATATTTTCTTTTAGAGATGGGGATCGAGTGGACCTAGGAAGCATTACTCATTCCTTAGTTCCGAACGTTACACCTCTCATTAATTTTCTGTTATAAAAAAATTTTAGATAAGTCCAGAAATTAAAACATAGTTTGTTGAGCATAGAAAGTTGGCTTGCAAATATAAATATTTATCCAAATTAAACCATTTACATGAATCAGTATATGTATTTTGGCTCAGTATCTTCATTTATATTATTTGCTAATTAACGTAAAATATTCATGGTGTATACAGACATATGCAAACTTACAAAACGTCTCAAAGCCTCATGATAAAACTAAAAATCTGGTGCAGTGTGTTCATCACTTTCACTTATCACTCTTTAAAATTATCATGAAGCTTATTGTTGAGAATACGATATTGGAGTTAGAGTAGCTAGGTGGGAGAAAATGTGGTGGGGGTTTAGACAAATCTCTCTGTTTTTGGACACACTCTGCATTCCATTTAAGTTCCAATCTTCTGTCCTTACAAGATTTGCTGTATATTTGCTAATACTAGTTTACTCATTTAAATAACTTGTTTTTGTTTTTTCAGAGAATTTAATTACCTTTCGTATGATCATATACATAATTTACCATAACGCCATTATAAAATGCACACTTTTTGATTTATGTGCAAATAAATCTTTTCATCATAACATTTCTCTCTGTATTTTCTCAGTGATGTACTACACATATGAAAAGTTATAGAGCTATAAGACTTTGGCAAGTTTCTTTAAAATTATTAGAACCATTTTCAATAAAATTGTAAAATAGTGTGAAATCGATGATATAAAGTGGCACTTCCAGTAAGTCGATTTAAGGTGAAAAAGTTGCTGTAACATCCCAGGCATTAACCTTAAATACATAATTTTAGTTTCGTACAATTTATCGTTTTTGAGCTAGGCTGTTCACATACACATGCACAGACTATTTTGCGAGATTTGGTTATTTGAAACTCGTATTAAAAAATTTTCTCTACCACGATACTTTCCCTTGTTTCATATTTCTTATATAGGCAATCGGAAGTCAAAATCACTTTTTCAAACAATGTAGACAAATAATTAACATTTGTAAGTATAAATATAGACTATGCTTGATATACTTGCCACTTGATCTATCACTTAAGCTGAATATACAAGCTCAAATCTATTTATGAAATTTGAAAGAGTTGATATTAATCATTAGGAGATGGCTTCCAATTGGATATGAAGTTATGAGTCCTTTATATATTTTATCTGATGCCATCAAATCAGGTTCTTGTTGGTCAAAATCTGTTCGTAATTTATTACGTTATTATCTGTTAAAATTTTATCTTGCACTGTTCTGCCTAAAATGATGATTACAGTATAATCTAATTTAAAGTATTTTGGAAATAAATGGTGCTGAACTTTGAATAGTCGCCTTGAGAATTTAATGCCTTTGGCATGCTTGGTAAATAAAGCTATGGCTTTATTTATCCACTGCCTTTGCAGGTACATATTTGTATATTAAAAAAACACATTTTGTCTATAATGTGTGTTTTTAACAAATACGATGGAAAATTGAACAAACAAAATATTCCTCGTTTCGGATGTTTTTTATACACTGAAACCTCTCCTAACAGACAATTCTCTCCAGGGGCACCTATGGACAATTTTTAAATGTCCCAGCCTGGAAGTATAGAAATTCATACCCCCTTAGCAACCAACGGTCATCCCTCTAATGAATGTGGACAACCAAATTTATGTTACTGAGAGATAAATTTACTCCTCTGAACTGACACTAAAAAAATATTGAAAAATAAGAAAACCATATTTAATGGTTTTGTGTTTTGATACAAATACATTTAAATATGTACTTATCTTAAAGTTATTCTATTTTATTAATAAAACATAAAATCACAGGACCGTCACATCAAAGAAAATGATTGTTTTAAATCTTCTGTGGATAAAATTTTCTTTTGAATAAGATTATAAATTGTTTCAGGTGTTTACACTTTGTTCTCACTTCTCTGCAATTTTCATTCAGATTCAGAAATCCCCTCTCCTCTACTCATTATGTTTTATTAAAAATTAAGGATGGCACTTAATTATAATAATTAATTAAATTAAATTTATAAAATTATAAATTTCTTATAATAAAAGAAAAAGTCGAGATATTTTAATTACAATAAAAAAAAAAAAAGTATTTTCCATGCGGAAGTTGGCTGAAAAAATTGAAGTCGGAAAGATTTAAATCGCGAATATTTTGAAAGATGTTATTTAAATATCTACACTGTGCATTTTATTCACCAAGTTTCTTTTCTGTTTTTTAAATGTGTTTATACATATAAATCTTCGTATAACATATAAATTAAAGTTGAATTCATATCCAAATCAAATTTTATTTTTTTTCTTCACCTTTTTGCCTTTCTAATTTTCATATAAAACGATTGACAATTTTGGTAAAAAAAAAAATTAGTTGGATTTTCGGTATGTTCCCAATAGGGAACAATGGCCGATACTGATTAAGCTTTTTATTTTTATATACATATATTTTTTTTTTAATTTATAAAATATAGATGGTACTACACGGAACAATAGAAATGATTTAAAATATATGCATATATATAATAAAATATATGCATATTTTACTTACTGCACCTACCGATTTGAAACTTTTGTTATAAAATTAGTTAAAGTGAAAAATATAAAAAGGCATATTTCACATGTTTCAAAACAAATCATAAGTAACTCAAATTTGAAAAACTTGCTCAGTTTTTGCATCCAAAAATAAATTTTTACTTTATATAAGCTAGTAAAAATTTAAAGGGAGAAGTTGATCGGGGGTGCGGTCAAAGAAATAGACTTAATAAGTGTGGTCTTATATAATTGTGCCTTGGCACAATTATATAAGACCACACTTATTAAGTCTATTTCTTTGACCGCACCCCCGATCAACTTCTCCCTTTAAATATAAATATACGGTCAACAATAACTCCCTCCATTAGTAAAAATTTATTTTTAGATAAAAATTAAAAACAAATATCCAATCATTTTTTCCCAATTGGGAACATTGGCTGCTAAAAGGTTAATAAATTTACTTCATGTTAGAAGAATAATAATTATTATGTTTATTTGTAGGAAGTTGGCAGGACTGGGACCAATGGAGGTGGCTCCTCATGAATTATCGACGATTCAGGAATGCGGTGAGTCGCAGCGGCCAGAGTCACCACAACCCTGTGGGTTCGATCCCGATATCAGTTCTATAAGAGGCAGCCCCAGGCGGCACGGGAGTAGGGACTCGACTGGTTCGAGCCTTTGTCTCCTCGACGACAGGGACATAAGCTCGTGGTTGGGTTCCTCCTCGGATAACTTCGAGGAAGTCTTCAGGAGTCTGGGGATCGCTTGGGCCTTGCCCACCGTTCGCAAGACGCGGGAGTCCCAACGCAGGACGAGCGGTAGCCAGTCGAGTTCCAGGTCAGGTGGCAGGGGCCAGTACTCCCATTCTACTCCTCTCGGGCAGAGCCCAGCCAAACCTAGCAGCGCTCACCAATGCCAAACTGCCTGTGTGGACAGCGACAGCCTCACTCCTCCAAGCTTAACCTTGAATATTCCACCGTCTGTATGGAATAAGCGCAGGAGTAGTAAATAAGTTGTATAAGAAATGTAAATAAATAAAAAATGTATAACTGAAATTTATATTTATTTAATGTAAATTGTATATAACAGAATTTCAGCATTTTACATTCCAATGCTATAAATTTGACTAAATTCTGACAGAATATATTATATAAAGCAATTTTACTTATTGATTTTTTTTATTTAAAAGTTTTCCTATAATACTTATCACATGTAATAATTAACAAAAACAATTGTTCACTTCCGCAATATCGGTCTTATATCATTAAAGTAATCAACAATTATAGCATAAGAAAAGTTTTCAAAGCACAATATTTTTATTACAAACAAAAATATAAAAATAATAAATAATTAGCCTTAAAAATAATTTTATAATTTGGTATCCTCATGGAAAAATAACTTATTTTCCAAATTTATTTGTTCTTAGATGAGAGAATGTCGAAATTTCACAGCCTTGATGTTCCAAGGAATGATAGATGTTTTAGAAAAGACCTGAAACAAAATTAAACATTTTTAATTGAAACATCATTATATTAAAACAGAATTTTATGGATCAAGATTTATGCTTTGGTTCTAGCCTACTTATCACTCTCGGAGTAAGTGGAAGAATTGGAAGAAGAAGGGCTGTGAGGACTGGTTTAGTCCGAGGGTAATCAGAAACCATAAATAATTTTTTTAGTCGCAGAATAGTTTTCCAGGAATAAGATTAGGTTAAATCCAATAGTATATCAACTCTTGACCAAGCAACCTTAGGGCCTACGTTTATTTTAATAAAAAAATATATATTTATAGTACATAGTAATTATTAATCTGAATTGATGTCTGTTGGTATAATTTAAAATTTTAAAATAATGCAAGCCAATGAGTATGATTAGGACAAATTTCGGATTGTCATCGCTTAAAGAGTGCAATATTTATATTTAGAAAATATAATATAAACAGGCATTCTTTACAGTAGTATTTATAATTTTTTTTTTTTTTGGAGGGGAGGGGGGTGATTAGAGAAGACATTTTTATGACGGAAATTAACAATATTCTTGTAAAAAGTTTTACAGGAATTTGATTATAGTTCAAACTGAACATATTGTATTAAATTTAATTCAAAACTATAAGTTAAAATATTTTTAAAAGAGTCATGTTTACTTTTCAATTGCTGGCGAGGAATGCAAATTAAAAAAAATAGTAACTTGAAAATTTATAGGTATCAAAGAAAGGTTGTTTCATTGTTTATAATCAACTCTTTAACATATACAAGTATATCGTTACTATAGGAGCAACTTGACGTATCTCAGTGTTGTTAACTTTTCAGTTAAATTAATCTGAATTTGGTTAAACTAGTATTGTCTTCAGATTCAGCAGAAAATTCTGAGTAAAATGTTGTGCGTATCTCAATTTCATTAAAAATGAGATATGTTATGTTACTTCTGCAGTGACAATATGCTCAACTGTCTTATAGTAGTGTACTTTATATTTTTTTATTCTTTGTTAGATTGATGATGTGGCATCATGTACTATCTCTAGTCCTTATTTTTGTAATCTTATTATTTATTGTCCTGATGATGCCTGAACTGGCAAAACGTTGACTGGTTAGTTATTTACAGCTACTCGAGAGACTTAAGGCTTTGTTTTGGAACCTTGCCGTGAAATCCTAAAAGTTAATCATATTCACCTAGAAATCCAGATCCGCTTGATGATGAGGAAGAAGGCTTGTTGTACGATGGCCGCCTACCAGAAGGCCTGTAGCCAGAGCTGTAGTACTTGCTAGGGTACCGCCGGTACCTGTGGCCGCCCTCAGGCTTGTATCCAGGTTGATAAGGTTTATAGCTGGGGCCTCCTTTATAGCTGCTGAAGCTGGGTGGGCCACTGTGTCCTTTGTCAGAGTACAAGGGCTGGTTAGGATGTCCCGAGGATGGGACGAAGCTGTAGCTGCCTGAGGGTCCACCGCTAGAATAGCTCGGGCCTCCACTGGAGAAGTGTCCTGGGCCACCACTTCCTGAATAGTGGGCTGGGCCTGGGCCTCCGCTTCCAGAATAAGGACCTGGACTACCACCACTCGAGTAGGATGGGCCGCTGCTGAAGGTACCTCTGTGTCCTCCAAACGAGCTGGAAGGACCGCCAAAGGAACTAGAAGGTCCGCCGAAAGATGCGGAAGGTCCCCTGTAATGGTCCGAGCTGGGTCCATCATAGGTCTGAAGGCTTGGACTGCTGCCCTTGAAGCTCACGTGACCGCCGGACGCTCCGGTGTCTCTATGGCCGCTAAAACTTCCATGGCTGACAGGAGCAGAAGAGAAACTACCATGGCTAGGGCCGGAGCTTCCATAGTTTTGAAAACTAGGGGTTTTGCCAAAGTCTGAATAGGAGCTGGACGGAGAACCGCTAAAAGAACCTGATTGAGATCCGCCGAAGGAGGCAGATGGGGAACTGCTGAAGGAACTGTAAGAACCTCCAGTGCTATAGGATTGACCAGAGCTGACTGGGGAACTATAGGCTTGCGATCCGCTGGAGCTGCCATGCGCGCCTCCGGTGGTGCTGTAGCTACTCTCTTGAGGAGAGCCACCGCTGTGCCCACCGAAGCTGCTGTAGCTGCCTTGGTCACCGTCGCTGTTGAAGGCGCCCTGGCTGCCCTTGTAGCCCGAGGAGAAGCTCCCTCCGTTACCGAAGCTGGAGTCGGAGGAACCGTGGTAGCTGGAACCGACGCTGTAGCTGCTGGCTCCAGAGGGCTTGTGGCTGGCCGAGGAGGGGGAGAACCCACTGAGGCCCTTGTAGCTACCGCTGGGGGCGCTCTTGCCCAGGTCGAAGCTGCTGTACGCCTTGCTGCCTCCCGCTGACCCTGCCGACGCATCGTCGTCCAAATAGCTACTGATGCTGTTCAAATCGAATTCGTCATTGGATGAGCTGTAAGCTAGAACATAACAATCTATTAGATGATATCATAAATTAGATACTAAAACAAATAATACCCTAATCGAATATATTGCCATTAAAATGGCTGTTCCCAGTATATTAGGACAGCAAGATCTAATAGACCAGCTAACCTCTAATAGAACCAACCTATCCTATCTTTACTGTAGTTGGATTACATAAGGGTCCAAACTAGGAGAGGATTGCTGAAAAGTCAGTTCAGGCGCTGTTATAGCCAAGATAATACGGTAGTATTATCCAACTTTTTTATTGTCTTTTTTGATAAATTTTTCAATAAATGACACAATTTTTTTTAAAAATATTTGTATATCGTTAAATGAGTTTCCGATAGCGAGGGTTTAACAACTAAAAAGGTTTTTCGCAAAATATTTATATGCATATCGTTAAATTAGTTTATGATAGAGTGTAACAACGAGACCCGGATTAAGCCATATAGAGGCTCCTATTTAATGCAAATCTCGGAGTTCCTTTCTTCTTTGGAAGAGCTAATGTTTAATTTATGATAAAGACCATAAATTTAACATTTTATTTTTAGATTTGTTCGATTATTTTATGGAAGATTTTTAAACTTTTTCGGCAATTTCCAAAATATCTAAGCTAAGATATTTAAAGATCTCGGGCTCCTTTGCAATGCGGGGTCCTATGCGATCGCTGAGGAGGTAGCATCAGGATAGCTGTCTGTGTATGCCAGCGTAATTTAGTTTTATTTTAGAGAGAAAATAAATATGTAGCTTATTTCGTGAAACTTTTTGTCCTTTAAAAATAAACCCAAAATCGTAAAGAAAATTCATCATCTTTGAAATGACAAAAGGCTACTGCCTAGATTTCGCTAGGCATAAATTTCATAAACTTCTTTCTTTTATTCATGGAGTGTAAAAGAAAAAAAAAATGTAAAGTCAATTTAAACTATTGTCGAAACTCTAAATATCGAACATGAAGGTTCCTTGAAAAAAAATCGATATATAGAAATTTCGATATATCGAAGGATTGCAATTTTTCACCCTTTTCACGCTAAAAAAAATTATAGCTATTCTTAGGGTTAAAGAATTTTATTAAAGTCAATTTTTGGGGGTTCATGATGTAACAAAAGTAATTTTTTAGGGTTTAAAAAACAAAACAAAGTTGAACGATCATTAGCACAAATTTGATAAATTGTACAATTCACATCTGTGATTGAAGATTTTTTACAAATGTATATTTATTATTAAATATGGACATGTATGAATAATATGCAAACATACATAAAAATTAATTTATTTTTATTTTCGCTCAAAATAGCTTCTAACGTATATTTGTGTATAGTTCATCACGGAACTCATTAGGAACAATGTTCACAACAAGAAAGGCAAAGTTAAACTGAATTTAGAAAATTTCACTCTGTTTTGGAAAGAAATTCAGATAATTTAGGTACCACTGTGCTTCTTCTGAAACAAGATCTTCCCTGAATTTCAATTGCTCTGCAAACCAGTGGACATTTTTTTTTCTTATTTAATTATTATTCATTCTTAAGCATATAAAATAAGAGTTCTTTTTGATGACAATTACATTTTATATTTTTTTAGATTGAAATTTTTTGTTCGATATATAGAAATTTTATTCGATACACAGAATATTTCTTTCTGATAAAAATTCAAGGTTCCAAAATAAAGTTCGATATATAGAGATTTTCGATTTATGGAAGTTCGTTATACAAAAGTTCAAATGTACTTCAAGTTATTTTTCTCACCGGTCACAAGATCAGAGTTATCCGCATAGCCAATATGGATAATCCGGCACTGATAACAACTAAAAACGATATCAACCACTTCACCGAACACTTATCGATTACCGAGAACTTGCCAGATTTTCCCAGTCAGGTTCTCAAAGAGATCGAGGAACCTTGTCGTTTTGAAAATTTCGCCTCGTTGTGAAAGCTCAGGAGGAATCCTCCTGGAAGCAGATTCTCATGGAAGGCTAATGCAATGCCAGGTAAATCTTTTAAGAGACAGTCCGTTTCCGGTTGCCTTGACTTTCCATTAATCCGAGGGAAAGTGAGAGAACCGGAAAGCGGCCTTTAGGCTTTGTCACATAGTCCTTTTCTTTCTCAGCCATTCAGGTGAACTTCATAACATCTTATTAATCATTCATTAAGTCATATCAAAATAATACTAATAATAAAAAAAAAAAAAAAAACGTGAGCAGGAGAGCTGTTTTCACTAAAGTCGTATTTTCACTAAAATACTAAATGAAAAAACATCAAAATGGCGGGGATGGGAAAAAAAAGTTGTGATTCCCAAAGAGGACTTCCCTAACACTAACTCCATTTACTTACAAATTTTCAATACTCTAACTTAATTTGGTGGGGCTGTAGAGATCCGCAAAACCATAAAAACCGCAGAATTTCAGATAAACATGCCGAAATTTTGACTAAACTTTATCCCCACATTTATGGTGTTGTTCTGCCTTGAAATGAACACTACATACCGAATATCAGATCATTTGACCCAAAGTGGGCCGCTAGAGTGCTCAAATGTAACGGAAATATATATATATATCGACGTCGTTGTTTGAAAAAGGCATAGCGCCATTTAGTAGTAACGGATATATATAAGTAACGGAAATATATATATATATATATATATATATATATATATATATATATATATATATCGACGTCGTTTTTTGAAAAAGGCATAGCGCCATTTAGAAAACTTTACAGAAAACACGTGAAACGATTTTTCCTCAAATAACAATATATTTAAAAAAAAAATTCTTTTTTAAAACAGTAGGAGTTTATTAAGATGGCAAAATCTTTATAATTACAATATATTTTTAAGACTTCTAACATTAGTTAAGACCACAGTGACGATTTAGAGTCATCCGTATTTGGTGCTTACGTCATCAATAGTAGATTTTTAGATCATTTCCAATTTTTTTTCTCGATATATCTTGAGCGAGAATCGATAGAGGTGGTGTTTATGTCCCACAATAAATTTCGATGAATAATTGACTCTCTATAGCAGAAATTTCTTCGGCGGCTGCCTTTGCGCTTAAACCTTTTTTCCAGTAATGTCTCAAAAGGCTGCGAATCACGATTTTTTCTTCTGACATTGGACGTGCGTTTTAAAAATGTAAATGACTGATGTAAATAAAGCCAACTCAAGTCACAAGCAATTAAAGGATTAGTCAAAGTAAACATTGACATAGATAGTAGGAACAAAGACATTCTTATAGGATAATTATGAGAGTTGGAATTAAGGGTTGTCTTCATGCACAAGGATTTTTTTAACAATCTAATATTATATAGGGAGAGGACCCCCTTATATTCCCGATTGGGGTGGGTTTCTTTAAACTAGATTCTTGGATGAATCTTCCTACTCCCCCCCGAAACGAAATCCTGGCTACGCTACTGATAGTACACAAAGAACTAAATTTTTAAAACAGATGGGTCATGAAACAGTTTTGGAAAATAGAAACCGGTTCAAGAGAAAATATTAATTTATAGTTTTTTCAACTAAGTGTAACGCTACGTGACTAGCATTTTCGGGTGACACAGATTGGCTAACGCATCTTTCCAGGCTCTGGAAGTGTTGAGAGGCGTGAAAAGGAGGTTGCGTTTGTAAGATATTGTCAGAATATAGAAAGTCAGAAGGCAAAGGAACTTGAAATTAATTAAATATAAAGTTTTTATTTATTTTTTGTCGTAGTTCCCTCGAAAATGATTGACTTTTTTCACTGTATCGAAAATCGTCATAGGAAGGTGCAAATGCAGATTTGGACACTTCATGAGGCCTCCTTCGGATCAAATGAGCTGAAATTCGGCATGAATTGTTGTTTTATAGGTAGAACAATACCATAGAAGTAATATAATTGTATAATAACTAAAACTTATTTTAGAAGATTATTATTTAGATTAATATAAAAGAGCAAAAACTTAAAAAGAGACATAAATAAATTGCTAAAAAAACAATTGGAATATTCCAAAACACAAAGCCTCAAGTCTCTAAAATACCGACAAACAACTAACTAGTCAACGTTTCGCCAATTCAGGCATCATCAGGACGTACACCAAAAATTACATCTGTGAAGATCAAATACAGCACATCTCACATCAACCGTCCAGAAAGACGCATCGATCAAGACATCCGATCACAAGCATACAGTATGTGAACAGTATATCCAATCATGAACAGTATACAGAAAGTATGTGATTGTATGTCTTGGAGTGATATGCTGTCTCTGGTTGACCCGTCTTTCTGGACGGCTGATGTGAGATGTGCTGTATTTGATCTTCATAGATGTGATTTTTTGGTGTATGTCCTGATGATGCCTGAACTGGCGAAACGTTGACTGGTTAGTTGTTTGCCGATATTTTAGAGACTTGAGGCTTTGCGTTTTGGAATCTTCCAATTGCTTTCTAATTATTTAGATTACTAGGTTAAATTTGAACTATAAATCTTTCTTATAATTTTATTAATCAATCTCACATCAGGATCAACGTTTCGTGGATATTACCACATCCTCAGGGTCCAATAACTGGCAATTGTACTTTATCATTCTAGGATCTACACAATACATATACGAGTATATATATATATACACACAATTATGTTCCTTTTACAGTTTTTTTATTCATATAAATTTATATTTTGTCAATTTTTTTTCAAGTTAATATTTAAATCTTTATAAGGAACAAAATGATTTTAATTTCCAACATCACATATATTTTAGACAGTCCGATGGTGAAAATTAAAAGCATTTTGTTCATCAAACAAACTCAAAATCAAATTAAAACATTGATTTAAAAGTTTTATTCTAGTAAAATGAGGTTAAATACTGTTAGAAGAAAAAAAAAAGTGAAATGTTATAATTTAAGATAACGCTTTCAGCCTATGTAGAAACCAAATTAAACTATAATGAAAAAAATATTTTAATAATATACTACAAATGTTTCACAGTTGTATGATATATAATATTATACTTACGAGGGGGTTCGGCGATAGCGAAAGAGAATAAGAATACCAACAAAAGTCCACACTTTTCCTGAAAATAAAAAACAAAAACATTATTTATCTAACTGAAAAAACAAAAGCAAGCGAAAAAATAAAATATAAATTTTTAAAAAAAAACATACATTTTACTAATATGCCTTTTAATGAGAGTAAAAAAAAAGTAAATGAAAAAGTAAAAAAAAAAAAAAAAATGTATAGTCTATTGAATTATATGTAATAAGAACAGTATTATTATAGGATGGAAATATATTTTTTTACTACGATAATGTTTATTGCAGCAGTGCAAAAGTTAAATATTTACTATTTCTTGTTCACAAATAATGTTTTTATATTACAAATATGTACATGGTTAAGAACCTAGCCTTGCATGAGATGCCATAGTATATTGAATTTAATTTGAATATTTAAGCCCGTGCTCAAAGTGTTATAAATAATATAAAAATATTATTGTGATCCAATTTTTAAAAAATTGAATTATATGTAATGAAAACAATATTCATCTATGGAGTGAAGTATATTAACAGAATTTTTATATTCAAAATTGGCGTCAGATTTGATTTTAACAATTTGAAAAATACCTATATTATCTAAAAATAAAATTTTTCCCCTGGGTACCAAATATTTTATTAAAGATTAAAAAAAAACACCCATACATCAGGAATCCAAAAGAACGATATAAACTAAATTTGTGCCGTCGGTAAAGGTTCTTAAACTATGCGATTTTCTTTAACCGTGGTGTTCCTACATGTTTTAGAACCAACTGTATACGCAAAAATCTTAATTTTGTAATAACATAGATCTAATAAGATAATGCAATAGTTGTTTATATGTATGGAAAGAAGATGCTTTGCTCTTCCCTAACGATTCCAAGAACTTTGATATCGGGTACGTTGAAAACGAGATACAGAGCTTCAAATCGAAACGTAAATTCGTGACAGAAGTTTTGAGTACCCTCGGACTGAAAAATTATTTTTTGTTTCCGATGATATTTTTAATATTAGTGTTTTTTGGTGTGATGAATTAAAATCTGCCCTCATTTTTGGTGTGAAAACAATCTATAAAACGAGTTTACTTATTAATTTTAAAGTTTATTTGAACAAAAATAAATTATTTTGTAATGTTTAGATTATTACTTTAGTATTCTCTGAAAAACATTTTTTTATTTTTTACTGGAAAAACCATGCCGATATAATTTTTTAAACTGGATTTATAAAATAGTATTAACGTCATTTTTTGAAAAAGGCGTAAGCGCCATTTAGCAAACTTTACAGGAAACATATGAAACGATTTTTCTCCAAATAACAATATTTTTTTTTTTCAATTTTATTCTCTATTGTATACTGTAGGAGTTTATTAAGGTGGCAAAACCTCTATAATTACAATATATATTTTATGGCTTCTAGTATATATATAGTTTAGGCTAGAGTGACTACTGAGAGTCGTTAGTATTTGGTGCTTACGTGATCAATAGTCGATTTTTAGATCATTTCCAATTTTTTTTTTCTCGATACATCGTAAGCTGGAATCGATAGAGGCGTTGTTTAGGTCCCATATCAAGTTGAAACCTAAATTTCGAATTTTTAGCGCTTAAGCCTTTTTAAAAAACGACGTCGAATTAATAAAATATATAATAAAGTAAATATAATATAAAATAAAGCAGCAGTTTCAGTGTATTTTATTCTTTTTGTTTCTCAACTCCTAGGGCTCATTGGACGAAACGGTTGAGCACATATCGACTTTTATTCAATGAAGAATCACCCAAAAAGATTTGATCAAAATCGACGACGGACAAACCACAAAGCGCTCCCATTGTCAGATTTAATCAAGATGGATTTAAACAAACTGACTCCTGCAAAATCACTACACGACTCTTCAATGTCTGAAGCTTTCGATTTACTAGTACACTCTATCGATTTATCATTCTCTTTAATGGCAACGATTTTTTTTTCTTCAAATCATTTAAAATAATTTGATTAGAGTTTAGTATTTTAATACTGATATCATATTAATAATCAACATCGAAATAAAGTTCTCGAGGATGCGCATAGGAGACAAAATTCGAGTGAACAAATTATAATCTAGCATTGCTATTAAACAAATAAAATAAAAAATGGGGTAGAACATTACAATCGGAACACATTATCACAGCCCGCTGCCGAAGTTACCCGACGGTCGCCGCACTAGTAATCTCTAGCATCATTTGTGATAGGTAATTAGCTGTTTTGTATTCAATTGTAACATTCTTATTCATTGGAATTATTAAAATATTATTAGTACTGTCGACTTCCGTTCACTACGCTCGCTGAAGAGATATACAAACCCCCAAAAGATCCTTTTCAGTTTAGGTCGGGCCCTTACCTAATTTAAATTATTACTGCTTTAAATACAACTTTCCTATACCACCAACGGTAGACAGCACTGATAATTTTAAATAATATCTAGACAAAGTATTAATAATTTAAATAATTCCAATGAATTCGAACCTTACAATTGATTACAAAGCAGTTAGCTAGAAATTGCTAATACAGTGACCTTCAGATAACTTCGGCAGCGGACAGCGATAATGCCTCCCGATTGTAACGTTGTAGCAAAAATAGTTTCCAACTGTTAACTAGGAATAATATTACTTCAAATATTGAAGTATAATATAGCAGAAATGTCTGCTATATTATTATACTTTTATCTATAAAATTTAACCTCATGTAAATAATTGGCAACATATTAGTTGAGCCAAACTGATACTTCCTATGCTTATTATTGCTTTCGCTTATAACCTATACTGTAATCTTTCTTATCTGTTCTTTGTTTTGTTTATTGACATTTGTTTATTAATGAGTTCTGTGTTTCATGATATGTTTTTATATATCTTTTTTTACGAAAAATGATTTTACAAAAATAGAAAATAACTTTTAAGGAAGAAAATTCATCCATCGAAGAAAGTCTGTAAGAATGGGCATAATATTTCCATAACATAAATAATTAAATTTAAATTGCGATAAGGTCTCGACCTCAACTGAAAAGGATCCGTTGGGGTTTTGTATATCTCTTGAGCGAGCGTAGTGAGAGGAATTCGATAACTGTGTGCGATTTTAATAATCCCAATAAATCCATTTTTTTAAAATTTTAATAATGAAATATAATTAAAATTTAATTTTTTAACATGGTCACATAATTCTCATAAAAAATATGGTGGTTATTAGTGTTATGACTAATAACAGAACAAATGGTCGACCACTTAGCACGTAAATACCAATTCCTGTATTTATTTACAGGGATTTTAGAGACTTAATGCTTTGTTAAGGGGTCTTTTAAATATGCCGTATTTAAGGCTTAGTCGTAAAAATCCTATGAATGCATCTGCCAACCCTTAACTCCATTTCTTCAGTTCCAAAAAAAAAAAAAATATTAAATGTAATTGCTACACATTTTGTCTCATTGATTATTTATCTTCTATCTGTTCTGATTTTTAATTATTGATTACTGGTCGTTATAAATATAACATCTTACAAATTAAAACATTTAAAAAAAAAAGTACTGTTGAAAATTATTTTAAACAAAAATATTAGAAGATATAAACATGTTTTATCTCAGCGAGGCTAGGCACAAACCCGCCTTAGATCTTGTGCAAAGAACCTGTGTAAGTTTCCAATAACCAGTTGGAAAGAAGAGTTTTATTACGAATGTTGCCTGTGTAACCACTCCTGGGTTGTGTATCACCTTTCCCTGTCCGAGTGAAAAGTGAAAATAGACTAGTTGGTCTAGTCTCGGAGAAATTATTTTAATTGATGCTACCTCTATGTTCATTTATTCAATCTCTTTGTTACTTCAACTTTCTTACATCGAGGGCAATAGACCTTTTATATTTGAAATAATTATAAATAGTATTGTATTCTGGTCAAGATATCATACTGATTATATCGGAGGGTTTCTTTCGTTATAATATCCATATAAAACGAAAAATAATGAAACTATATCGTTCATTTTGAATTAAAATAAAAAACCTGTACCACTACAACCCGTGGAGGGTCTTGGGTTCAGTACTAGGTAAGGACCGTACTGCTTCTAAGCCAACGGTTGTGCAAGGAGGTGATTTGGCCGAAATCACGTCCAACCGCCAGGTTTTCCCCCCAATTAATAATAGAGACTGGGGAATGAAAAGGCTGACCACCTTGTAAGGAGAGGCTCTGTGATGAAATCTTGTCACCAGAGCCCAATGAGTCTACTCAGATTTGCAAAGGCTACTGGCCTGTTTTAAACGGTTTAGGCAAGCGCACAATAGGCCGCGGTGCATATACGCTGGGAAAAAAAAATTATAGAGACTGGGTGATCCCCAGGAGGGTATCCCGATCCCACAGGGTCGATCCACGGCTGATAACAGAATAAATAATTATGTGGCACTGCCGGCCTCGAGCCCGGGACCGAGAGCATGGTAACACAGTGCCAGGGAAGCTACCGCTCCCTAGTTCATTTTGAATAACAGTGCCAAAATATGAAAAAGCGTAATTTTACAAGAGGAGCTTTTGAAGTTTGCTTATTTAGGTTTAGGTTTATCGCTGTCTCTCAACGATAAAAAATCAACAACTTACTTTTAAAAAAAAAATTGATCTTCATTTTTTGATCATTTAATCATGAAACGTGAATCAAAGCGTCAGTTTTCATAAAAATCAGTGCAAGAGCTCCTTTAGAGTTTATGGATTATAAAGGCACATATTTGAAAACAATAAATTGAATTTTAAAATAAAAATCGGTCTCATTATCACTGCCTGCAGCCGGCCTTACCAGCACTCTAGCGCCGTTTGTGCTAACTAACTGCTTTGTATTCAATTGTAACATTCATAATTATTAGATTTATTAAAATTATTACTGCTTCAATTACATATTATTTTAAATTAAAAAAAAAATAGTTTGATATAAGTTTTGTATGTTGAGTAATAATTTTGTTATTCAATTTTCACTATTATCTTTAAAACATATGCCATATTTGGCGATTATACGAACTTAATGATTATTTGTCTTCTGATTAAATCTCTCCCCCCCCCCCCCAAAAAAAAAAAAATCCTTCCTCTTGCTTCCCCCGTCGAAAAAACTTTCTGAGTACGCGGCTGCACAGGTATATTACCACCCAGATCGGAGAGATTTTCTTTACACGTACAATACAAAGTAATTTCCAACCTAGTCTCTCAGTTCCACCAGGTTGATTGTTATCGAAAGTTATATTTTTAAAAAAAATATCGATCATACTCATCGATTAGAAAGTGTTCTTCAGATCACAATTTGAAGTCTCTAGAGTGAAATGGCTTAGAGGACAATCATCAGCTGTTTTTAATCCAATAACTTTCGCCCATTTACTAAAGAAAATATCTTTCAATGTAGGTTTCCAAGGAAGTATAAAAGTCATTTTAAAAATATATGAAGAAAACAAAAAAACTAACCGTTATCGTGGACAGCTGGACCCGAAGATATCGAAATAATGAGATTGGTCCACGGAAGATAACTAAGAGGTCCGCAAGATATCATTTGGAAATTATTTTAGCAAGTATCATAAATAAACGTACTCAATACAAAAATAAAACATGATTTTTATTTTTACGTCTTATTTCATATTTTTCTGACCAGTTCCTAAAAAACGGGAGAGTTTACAAAAAATTTACTCGTATAATTGACTTTAAAGTTGCAAACATACTTCTTTTTTGGTGCATGTTTGCCGTATGAGGCCAAAGCCGCCGTATTTTTGCAATATCCAAGTCTCAAATCTGAGTTGTTCTTTAACCGATTTTTTAAATAAAAGATGCCAAGCAATAACTAATTAAAAACACAAAATCTCATACCTTTCTGCCAAATTTGAAGTTTCTACCTTTTTTAATTTCTAATTTTAAATGTCTTTAGTAAAAAACATAGACACAGGTACATAACGACGTCATTTTTGAAAAAGGCTTACTTAAGCGCCATTTAACAGGAAATACTTGAAATTTTTTTTTCCAAATAACAATTTTTTTTTTAATTTTTATTGTTTATCGTGCTCAACAAGAGTTTATTAAAGTGGAAAAACTTTTATAATTACAATATATTATTAAGTCTTCTAGCACTGATTAAAGCCAGAATGACGACTGAGAGTAGTTAGTATTTGGTACTTTGGTATTTGGTATTTGGTACACGTCATCAACAGCCGATTTTTAGACCATCTCCAATTTTTTTTTCGATATATCGTGACTTGGAATCGATAGAGGTGGTTTTTACTTCTCATAATATATTAAAACCTAAGTTTCGAATTTTGGCGCTTCTCCTGCTGCAGACTTGTTCATCTCACAAATGGGGAGGAAAACAAGTATTTTACACTCAATTCTAACACTTAAAACAAGTAATTAAAATGTTTAATTAGAGTGGGAAAAATCGCGTTTGTAACCTTTATTATCGAACCATATGATTTCTGTATTTAATTTTAATATAATTTTTTATGTACGTTTATTATGATAAGATAAATATGACTATGACTAATATGACTTTCTAGTAAAGAACCACTTGCTGTTTGCCAATTTTAACCAACATTTATTATGTTATTTATATTCATATGTAAGTCTTCTATGCAAAATTTGGGAAATATTGCACTATATTTTCATATAATTTTTGATGAAAATCAATAATGACCTTCAAGTAAAGTACCATTTCTGGTAATCGTGCAGTGACTAAAAAGGGAGGTTCACAACTAGATTTTACAATAATCCCAAATACAAAATTTTAACTTTCTATGGCTGACCGTTTTTGAGTTACGGGAGGTACGAACGTGCGTACGTACGTATGTACAGACGTCACGACGAAACTAGTCAAAATGGATTCGGGATGGACAAAATAGATATTTCCGTTAAAATCTGAAAACCGAAAATTTTCGCTATTACAATACTTCCTTTACTGCGTATAAAGTAGTAAAAACAACTTCGAAATGTAGGGAAATGTGTTTTTTTTTAATTCAAAGAACAATTTTTACTAAATAGTTCCATTTATGAAAGAAAACAATTTTTAGGATTTAGGGGCCCTTATTATTATAGTTATAGGATGAGGCGATCCTTGAAAATTGTTTGTCGGGAACGACAGCTCTATTGAGAGAGGGTTGAGAAACGATATCAATAGTTATGAAACAATCCATATTTTATTAATAATTTGTTACAAGAAAATGAAAAATTTTCACCAAACCCTTGCAAGGAATGAGTAGAGAACACCGGGTCTCACTGGCCACTGCCCGCCTTAAAGAAAGAATGAAATCTGGCAGTTCAAGACCAGCACCTGATGCAGGAGTGCAACTACCCTGGAGAAACGTCCTTGGCTGGATAATGTGGCGGCTATAAAGAAAGCACTGGCTGCAGCCTCGACAGAGAAAACGGCGAGAAAGTGGCCACTTTAACTTGACCTGGTCCTCGTCATCTTGCCCTCTTTGGACTGCTTGTGGCCATTTGTATCGGCTAGTTGAGGAATCTAAATATTACTGACGATGGTGGACAGTTTTTACTTGATTCAACAACAAGAATAAGAATGGTACAAGCTTCTAAGACATTCGGTAATTTTGAAGCTTAAAGGATATATAAAACGTATTCAAAGATTTGTACTGTGCGAGGGTTACAAAAACGTATGGACGGACGACCACATGGTCTGTTGTTCCTCATAATCTGACACTGATAATGTCCATATTTTTACCATTTATATAACAGCGTTAAAAAATTAAATTTGAATTACATTTCATTACTAAAATTATTTTAAAATTTAAAATCCTTATATATATATATATATATATATATATATATATATATATATATATATATATATATATATATATATATATATATATATATATAATTGAATAATCCCAAAACTTCGAATTTGTGTGGCGGCGTTAAAAATTTGTATCTATTGGATTTTAAAATATTATTACTGCCTTAATTAGCTATCGACTTCAACTAGCTACGCTCGCTCAAGAGATGATATACAAACCCCCAACGGATCCTTTTCAGTTGAGGTCGGGGCCTTACCGTAATTTAAATTTAGTTATTTATCTAATGGAAAAATATTATGCCCATTCTCATAGATTTTCTTCGATGGATCAATTGCAAAATTTTAAAAATATTTCACTGCATTTTCTCCCGTAGAAGGCGATACGCGAATTGTGATAATTTTTCTTTCAAGAAAAGAAGATAACAATAAAACTGTCAAAATAAACAACACTTATTAACAAACAACTTATTAATACTATACAAGTAATGTTGGTTAACAAAACAGAAGTGATAAGAAAGCTACAGTGTACGTCATAAGGAAAACCAATTGACAGCTTGGTCGACCGTATAATACGTATCAAATCTTCGGAATGCATTATTGTTACTAATAAATTCAAAATAGAAATAAAATAAATTAAATAACCTTCATCTCCCTCCCTTTTAATTCATATTTAATTCCTGCGGTCTAATCATGATTGTCAAGAAATTTTTTGTTTAGTTTTTGTTTTTAATTATATTCATTCACTCTATATTGTCTACATTTTCATTACTCTACATTTGAATCCTTTTTTCCATTGTTTATACTTCAATAGCATTTTCTCTTTTAACAAAACCTCACGGAGGCTATATAGTATCTAATGCAATAAAAAAAAAGAAGAAATATATATACACACACATAATATATATATATATATATATATATATATATATATATATATATATATATATATATATATATTCGGTACGCACCGACGACCACATGGTTTACATATGTATATATACCTTTCTAACAGCTGATAATTTTAACAGTTGGAGAACAGTGATACATAATGGCGGTGCAAATAACATTGTTATTGTAATAAAAATAAAATATATTGATTATTATTATTATATTTATTATTATTATATACTGAAACTAACAGCTTTTTGAATTTGAATTTTACTACTTTAAAAAAAAAAAAAAATTAGATCCAGTATTAGTAATTTTTTTTTTTTTTTTAATAGAACTTTGATAAAAGGGCGGGGAACTTGGAATGTTGAATTATAAATAGTAGATAAAATGTTATTAAATTTATATTTTACCTCTAATACATAAATATATATTTTTTAGTGTAAGTTATTTTCATTTTTCTTTTCAAATCTTAAATATTTCTTTCAACTCAGTTAGAAGATTATGGTAATTATAGTAACGTATTTTTTATTAAATATAATTTAAAAAAAAAAAAAAAAAATAGTCAAACTGAAAAACCTCTAAATGTATCTATGATGAGGATGGTGATTCATGACATTATTATAGCCAAATCTACTTAGAAATTGGGGTTATGAAAAAGAATCGTATTTTATTAACATACAACGAGGTAGGAATATGTAAGATATGTTAAATACAGGTGAGGGCATCAAAATACCGAATCAAGGAATGCGGACTTACAAACTTTCTCTTTAAATAATTCCTTCTCTCGTGATATTTTCGGATTTCTGACAGCTCTAGAAAGTCTTACGTAATATGGCTCTATCATATCATGTGTATATATATATATATATATATATATATATATATATATATATATATATATATATATATATATAGAGAGAGAGAGAGAGAGAGAGAGAGAGAGAGCTCTAACCGCAAAAACTACTTAACCAATCATTACCAAATTTTAACATATAACTATTATCAGAATTTTTCCATCCTCGTTAATTAATTAATAATTAAATAAAATAATTTTCGAGCATTACTTCGTCATTCGCGGTCTTTTGAGACATTAATGGAAAAAAGGTTTAAGCGCAAAGGCAGCCGCCTAAGAAATTTGTTCCACAGAAGGAGAGTCAATTATCCATCTACATATTGCCGCACAACCCAGATCAGGTCGCCCATCGGTCGTTGATGATGATGTTCTTGAATGTGTAAGCTTATGCAGTTGTTAGTGCAAAGTGCCCCACTATGGTCAACAGGAATCAAGCCATTTTGAAACACGACAGTGCCTCTGCATATCGTTCTCATTTGACCAAGAAAGGCTATCGGAACTAGAAGGAGTAAACGTTTTGCCTCATCCTGCGTATAGCCCAGATATTGCACCATCAGATTATCGTTTGATTAGATCAATGGCTCATTTTTTAAAAGGTCGGAACTTTGATAATTAGGAGGACGTAAAAATCGGATGTGAAGAGTTCTTTGCCTCAAAACCAAAGGAGTGGTACCGGCATCAAACACAATTACTGGCAGAAAGATGGGTGAAATTAGTTGAAAACAATGGACTTTACTTTGAAGTGTAATATTCAATAATATTGAAAATATCTAATCTGATATAAAGCTATACTAATGCACAAGGACTTTAGTAACAACCTAGTATCTGTAGGTACATGTATCGAGTGTTATATATAAACACATATATAACACTATATATATAAACACACTTCAGACTATTTGTGCATAAGTTTATAATACCCCGTCATCTCTTTGTATCTGATACCCAAAGATTATAATTTCACTCCTTGGAGAAAGTTTACAATAAACAGAGAAAGTAAATGAAACTAGTTTTTTTTTTCTAAAGAAGCTTAGAAAAAAATAATTATACTTTTTAGATCGCATTACGTTTCTCAGACTGGGATAAAAGATATTTTCCACTTCCTAAGGAGTTTAGCATTTGTGAACGAACAAAAGGTGACTTGATCTAATGACTTTTATTAGAGTGATTTATCAAGCGCATTATTTTACTCAACTAATTACAAATGCATTTTTATTATAATATTCTGTTTTTATAAATTAATAGATATTTTATTTTGAAGTAGTTTAAAACTCAAATTTCAATTTGAAATAATTAATTCAATAGATAACCTAATATAAAAGTAGATAACCTTAGTTAATACACACCAGTTATCTCTGTTTAAAATGAAACATTTTTATTTTGTAAAATTATATGTTAGAGGTACGTTCTTTAAGTTAGATTTTTGTGAAAATACATGTTTATATAGCTTTTAAAATTATTTTAATTATCTAAAACATAAAAGTAACTGTTTTAAACAACATTTTATGATTGTTCTTCGCCGGAACATAACTAAAAAAAAACACATCTGCAAAGGAGGTCATGGCTTCCTTACCATTTCTCAATTTATAAATCTGAAGTGTAACAAAATTAAATTCAATCGTTAAAGGGAATTTGGTGAACTGAATACAGGGCTATTTTTAAACTAGTCGCCAACTTTCCTCACCAGCTTTGGGCCAAATTGAACGAGCCGTTTTTAAGTATAGGCGTGTCGATCTAAACACGTTTGCGCATGCGTAAACAAAAGTAGTGGATAGAATTTAATAAAATTTATAGAGATGATCTAGATACCAATCCGCATAATCCCTGAAAAATTCATCAAAATCGTGCTAACTTTAGGAGGTTGTATGCCCATCGCATGGATTTGACTAAAAACAGACACGAAACCTAAGTTTCTTTTCAAAATTTTCGATTCAAAGGCATCGAAATCCTTTGAATTCAAAGTTAATAGATAAACATGAGGACAGTTCATAGAATTTTATCCGAGAAACACCAGGAAGGCTCATATCATTTAATATGACCACTCTTTGTTTTTGTTAATTTTTGACCGCCTTCAAAAAAGGAGGTTATCAGTTTGACATTATGTTCCGTGTATGTCCAGGGATATAATATAACCAGTCTTGAACCGATTTCTGTGATTATTTTTTAAATCAAAAGGCCACACCTTGCGAGTGGTTCCGTATACATTTCTTTAGGATCCGACGAAAAATTTTAGACTAGAGTATTTTTTATTTTTTTAAGTATTTGCTATTTATATTTTATTATATATAATTATAAACATACGTATGATGAAAATCTTTTTAGAAAAAAAAAACACTTCAAAATAGTAGACAAGAACCACTAAAGAGATTAAAAACGTAAATTATTAAGTAACATTAGTAACAGTTCCAAATCAACCTGAACAGTAAAATAACTTAATATTTTTTGATGTCGTTCGTTTTAACTATTAAGTTGTTTTAAGTTCTTCTCTTCAAAATTCTCAAGTTGTGGAACGGCTTGGCACCGACATCAAAAAATTTTTAACTTATTATACTGTTCAGGTTTATTGGAACAGTTTCTAATGTTACTTAATAATTTACTTTTGTAAGAAAAAATATTTCTATCTCTTTAGAGGTTCTTCTGTACAATTTTGAAGAAGGGTTTTTTTTTCTAAACAGTTTTTTTTTTTTATAGTAAAATATTAATTTCTTGTTATTAATACTAATAAATACACTTCAATCAGCTCACCATACGGATGCATTGACTCAATAATGGAAGAAAATAACAAAAAATGAAAAGAAATAATACATTATTGACGTTTGTTTTTTTACATATAAACAATAAATGCAGTACATTTAACATGACTGAAGAATGGCTCAAGATGGCCGAAACGTCGATATAATGTAAAATAAAATAAAAAACTTGGTGACCGAATGGCCTTTTTTCTTTCTAATTACTAATAAAATCTAATAAATAATGAATTAATTTGTATAACTATGTTATAGTTTAAAAAAATCCAAGAAAAAGGTTTTTATGTGTGAATTACAGGAGAGTCTCGTGATAAACTATGTTGGGTGTCCGTTCCCCTACGGCATTGAGAAACAAACTGTTGTATCCTCTGACCCTGGAGCAGGCCATCTCGACCCGCTAAGCTCTTCACGAAATTAGAAAGGTAATGCAAAATAATTCGATTTTAAGCCTACAAATTCTCATCTATTAAGTCTAGCTTCTAGAATTCTATGTGTGTCGCAGCTAATCCATCTGACGTACTCAACACTGGCTGTGGAAGACAGAAATGTTGTATTGAACGAAAGTATTGAACGAAATAACACAAATTAATATTAGACCTATCGATCTGATTTTTTTTTATGAATAAAATAAAATAAAATTTTGATACATCCACCATTTTCTCTGAGATTTCTAAAAACCCTTTTACGGAAAATTTCAAGTTTGGTCTAGATTGATTTAGCCGATTTTCTATAAAATGTGAACAAAACATCTAGGTTTTTGATCTTTCGCCATTTTGTTTTAAGATGCCGGATGGCACGTTGATACAGACAGAGGGCGCTATACATCAACGGATAAAAATTTTCATCGAAATCAGTTCAGGCGTTTTTTATTGATGATGAGATAAAAAATATAACAGATAGATAACAATTTACAAGTATTATTTTATTTATAAGATTACATATAACCATATTGGATTCATAGTCTTAAAAATTG
Source organism: Rhaphigaster nebulosa (assembly GCA_948150685.1). Classification (NCBI taxonomy): domain Eukaryota; kingdom Metazoa; phylum Arthropoda; class Insecta; order Hemiptera; family Pentatomidae; genus Rhaphigaster; species Rhaphigaster nebulosa. The sequence continues at coordinate 136,619,964 of OX411310.1, read as the reverse complement.
ATCATGCTTTTTGATCTAAGTGTAATACGATTTATTATAAGAAACTATTTTTTTTTGTCAATTAGCTTGGCATTTTTATTTATTTATATTTTATTATTCAAAATAAAGCATTATTTATCAAAATAAAAAAAAAATAAAAAAAAATAGTTTCAAGAAGCTACTAAAAAATTAAAGAAAATTAATTACGATATATATAATGTTTTTATGAATAAAACGTTATATTCACATTTTATGAATAGAATTCTTTAGTGTTTAAAGGGATAATTTTATTTTATTATTATTCAATGTCTTCTTCACTCCGGGTGATGACCCCGCAAGCTGTGGAGGTTCACTTAACCTTGGCAATGAGTGAAAGAATTGTCAGGTGTTATCCAACTTCGTAAACAGGTGTGCTGATATATATGTAAAAGAGCAAGGAGTCCATTCATATCTTCATGTCTTAACTATTAAGATACATAATATTATAAACAGAAAAAAATATTCACTCTGTAATAAAAAATTCTTATTAACGTGGCCTTACGTTCCTCCATTTGAGGTGTTAGGATAGAAACATTTTAAGACGCTTTTGGTGTCACTTTCAAACGCGCATAGCTCCGCTTGAATAAATGATAGAAAACCAAAATTGATATAATTTAATAGAGAAAATGGTCCATTAGAGATTGAAAAAAGAGTTTTTAGATTTGCACTTAAGGCGGAAGTACAGTAAGCGAGTAAATTTGACCAATTCTGAGCGTGATTTGATCACTTCACCGCTCACAGCGCACCGAGTAGCGATAAGAGAGATCATTCATCGATTGCGTGTCTTGTGTGTTAGGCGCGCGAAAATGGGTTAATCAATCATATTTTTCGCGAAAAAAAATAAACGAATATTTACTTGAATAAATAAATTTAGTTTTTTTTTTCCGCTCACAGCGGATTACTAAGCACTCTTAGTAATTTTACACCTTTATAACCCAGCGGGAGTGTGTTAGACACATCCTCAGTACGATTTTTTAATGAAAACTAAGTCAACAACATATCAATTCGTTTCTTCTTATGTCTATTTATGACGGATTCATTTTATCCTATATATGGATCTCAAAGTCTCTGTTTCTTTAATAAAAATATGTATTACTTCTATAATTATAAAATCTAACAACTATTGCTAGATATTAAATAGAATACTCAAATTCATTAATCCATTCATGATTTCTCGTTTTCTCGAAATTTTAGTTCTGAAAACATTAGCGTTAATGTTACATAATTATGCAAAAAAGTATTTGTTTAATGAATAAAAAAATTGAATATTCTTATAAAAACCTATAATACTAAAATCCATGATGTATTATGGTATGAAGTACCAGGTGAGGAAGTGCTGTTTCTCGACCAACGGTTATTAATAAAGATGATGTGATCAGAACACACGATCGACCTAACGGTTTATCGTCCACATGAAGGGCCTGGTAACCATTTTATAGAAGCCGGGTGTGCCCCAGGAGGATCTTCCGACCCCAGGGTCGATCCACAGCTGATATAATAGAATGATTTTCGAAGAAACGGTTTCTAATCATATGCGAACGCAGCATCCATTATTAAAGAGTGTCCGAAACTAAGTTACCGGGGGGGTCCTTCCATACTAGCCAGTCGGGCGGTGGGTCCGGGGATATTCTTTACTCTCCTGGAAAATTGTTTAAAGAATCTGCTGTCCCAAACGTATTTAAAACAATTTTTGTGTTGAAATTAAAAGAAAAATTAAACACTCTTGGGTCACAAAAGATATTAGACTAACATATTTTTTCTAATTGATATTTAAACATTGACAGTTAAACCTGAGAACCTTCATTGAGCTAAATGGAGTCCTCGCTAGAGAGGTCTTTTTAATATAACTTTTTTTTAAAGCGTATGTAAAGTATTTTTTTACTTTTAAATCAGTGATTCTTAAAGTGGGTGCCATTAAGGTTGCCATAAAGACGCCACGTAATTTTAAAATAATTAAATTAAATTAAATAAAATTAATATTCTTTTTTATTACAGCTATATGTTTCTATTTTATTTATTTGCATGGTTAATTATTTTTATATATGGTTTATTATTTTATATATATATATATATATATATATATATATATATATATATATATATATATATATATATATATATATATATATAATAATAATAGGGACGCCATCAATTTTGTGTAATAATTTCAGTGTGCCGCCTGACAGAAAAGCTTGTAAACCACTGGCTTAGAAAGATACAGAGTCTATAACAGCTGGAGATAATAACTCCATGAATTAAAAATTTTAATTTGTTATATACGACCGATTACCATAAATCTTTCAAGGCAAAAAAAAAAAACGAAAAAATTATAAATTGATAATTTTGTAATGAATTCGAAGTAATTATATCACTACGGTCAAAATTCACATACAAAAGGAGTTTCGAATTTTTTTTGTATTCAAAACTTAATTCGGAATGTTTTCTTGTTGATATTCGTTGGCATACACTGCACAAGATTTGTAGTAAGTACTTGAGTGCTTCGATAAGATATCCAATGACTTGACTATTACTACCACTGAAGACCTACCTCCATGATCCTACGGTTCCAGAAGACTGCTAGAAGAGAACTGCGGCTGGAGGGGTAGGAGTGAGCTTCTTATAGCTCGGAGGGAAAGCTCCCCCACCAGGAGATCGCGGCCACCAGCTAGCCGCCTGTCCAGTTCAATACCTGTATTGTTACTGCACGCTCAGCCTTTGTCTATTATATTATCTAACCTACAATTCATATTTTAACATATTATTAAATATACAAAGTGAGTACCCGAACCGGAAATCAAAGGTTCCTAAACAATGGTTAAAGTTTCTCCATAGGTTGCCACAGGCGATACGAACAAAAAATAGCAATCGCTTGTGAAAAAATATATTTAAAACAAGTTAAAACTTATGTTTCGAATGAAAGAATGTTTTGTTTTCGAGTCTAAAATCTAGCCTTATGGAGGAATGAATAAATATGTTTTATTCTAGTTGTCCATTTTAGATAACAGTTGCATAGAATAAAGTTTCATTTGTCTCAAAAATAGTCAATACTCGAAAATATTATAATAACTAACAGTGGTTTAAAGGCGAAAAAAAAAACTATTTTTAAGGTATTGCAAAAATCATTAAATAGATTATTTATCTGAAATATTTTATCAATTTAATGGTTGAATAATGTTTGATTTTGAAGATACCCACTCACATTTTTTTTTCGTGGAGCGATTTTCCTTTGTAATCAACAACAGCTATACCAGATAATATAGTGAGAGAAAAAACATAATTGCTTGGTTTTTTTCAAGCCAATAATGATTTCCGAATAAGTACTATACGTGAGTTTAAAAAAATTTAAAATTACACTCCATAAAGCCAACTCAAGTCACAAGGAATTAAAGGATTAATCAAAGTAAATATTGACATAAATAGTTGGAACGAAAACATTCTTATAGGATAATTATGAGAGTTGGAATTAAGGCTTGTGTTCATGCACAAGGACTTTTGTAATAACCTAGTAAATTGGGGGCTCAAAAAGTAATCCGGAATTTGGTTACTAGTTTCCAAAGATAGCTGTATAGCTGTATATCAAAAACGATACTCGGCGACGCGATTTACATCCATTGACACACGCAGACATACGCACACAAAAGCTCTTGTTTCTGCAGGTCATTCCGTTATTATATGTCGTTTTCTTTCAGTAGATAACTAGTTTCCAAGAGATTTCTTCGTGTTCCGTGACAGCATTAGAACAGTTAATGTCACTGAAATCGACGGATTCGACATTTTAAGCGGAAGAACCCGCTTTACTTATACCTTATTATCCTGCTGCAGACTTGTTCAGTTCTCAAATGGGAGAAAAACAAGTATTTTACAATCAATTTTACCACTTAAAACAAGTAATTAAATAGTTTAATGAGAGTGGGAAAAAATAGCGTTTGTAACCTTTATCACCGAACCATATGATCTCTGTTTTTAATTTGAATATAATTTTTGACGTAAGTTTATTATGACCTTCAAGTAAAGTACCCCTTTTCGGCTCACCAATTTCAACTAAAATATGGTACATTATTTATATTGATATAAAAGCCTTATTTACCAAATGTGAGATGTTTTACATTATATTTTAATATAATTTTTGATGAAAGTCTAATATGACCTTCAAGTAAAGTACCATTTCCGGTAATTATGTAGTGACTAAAAAGAGAGGTTCACAACCAGATTTTACAATAATCCTAAATGTGAAAACTTTGTACGACTAACCGTTTTTGAGTTATTCGAAATACAAACGAACGTACGTACAAATCTAACGACGAAACTAGTCAAATTGGATTCAGTGATGGTTAAAATGAATATTTCTGTTGAAAAATGAAAACCGAATTTTCGCGATTACAATACTTCCTTTACCTCGTACAAGAAAGTAATAAAGCTCAATCTCTAATAGTTTTCTATTACGAACGCTTTACTTAAGTAATTATTATTAAATTATACTATCATTATTAAATAATTTTGTAAAAATGAATGTGTTGTATTTATGTAAGCAATAAACTCTTGTTATTATAGCGTAGTAGTAACTTTCGATTTCATAAAACCATAATTTATCTATAAATATTATTGACAAAAATAAAACAATTGAAATATTGAGCGGGAGGGGGGGAGGGGCTCTGTATTATGTTGCCCTCGTGCCAGGTTCAGCTGAAGTCGGCCTAGGTTGCGCTTGCGCATTATAACGACGACATACAAATTTTCATTTATTTAATTTTTATTTTTTTTTAACATACAATGAAAAGCAAAGGTTTCTATAGAAATATACAATCGGTCGGCAGAGCGCGTGTTGGCCAGTCCTGGTTTAAGTCAGACATGTTTAAAAAAAAAAATATTTTCACACAGTTTAGAGTAAGTGAAGTCTGAAAAACGACTCATCAACTGATCATGCAACTTTCTCCACTTTAGCTGGGTACAGCGGGTAATAAAAAATAAGGAAAACATAAAATCGAGCTTAAATAATTATTACTATAAACTAATATCCAAAGTATTCGCAACGTAACCTCAGCACTCCGATGATTGGCCCTGATTTTACTTCCTCCGTTACTTAATATGGAGGAAGAGTAAAAGTGCATAATTTACTTTTCTCAAGATTTAAATTAATTTCCTTGTTTTAAAGACCCTCCAGTCCAAAAAAAAAATTATTAAAATTAGTTCAAATTATATTAAATTAAACAAAAGATAGATAAATCATCAAAGAAATGAACGATATAATAATAGAAAAATCCGTGAGCAGCAGAACTCCATCACTAAAGTCGTATTTTTACGAAAATACAAAATAATAAAAAAACGAGGGAGTGAGAAAAAAGTTGAGACCCGCAAAAAGCAGTTCGCTAACAAACAGAAATTTACCTATACCTTTATCATATGCCGAATTTCTGCTCATTTCATCCAACGGGGGCCGTTGGAGTTGAAATAGCCATATCTTTGCTAATACTGGTCCGATTTCGACGAAACTTCTTTCGTTTTATAGGTAATTTAATTTACTTTAAAATGTAACAAGCTTTGAGCCCTTGAGAGAGATTTTAGAGGTGCGCAAAACTTAAAAAAAAAATCGAAAAACCCTGAGTGGTTGGGGAACAAAGTTGAGAACCTCAAAAGATACTTCCCTAACAGGAACTCAATTCAAATACAAATTTTCAAATCTATAAACTAATTTGGTGGAGCTGTGTGTTAAAAACGCCGAAATTTCAGGTAAAAAACCGAAATATTGACTGGAATCTACCCATATATATATATATATATATATATATATATATATATATATATATATATATATATATACATATATATATACATATATATATACATATATATATATATATATATATATATATATATATATATATATATATATATATATATATATATATATATATATATATATATATATATATCAGACATCTCCAAAACTTCCATAATCGTGCTCTAGGGGTTATGAGACGAATAGTGTATTTTATTCGGGGAAAATACGACTAAAAATGAAAATTACTATAAGTCATAATGCAGTAACATATCTTTGCTAATACTGGCCCGATTTCGGCGAAACTTCGTTTGTTTAATAGGTAATTTAATTTACTTTCAAATCCAAATGCGAGGGATTTTAGAGGTGCGCAAAACTTAAAAAAAATCGAAATATCATATAAACATACCGAAATGTAAACATACCTGGAAAACATTCCTACATACCGAATTTCAGCTCATTTGACCGCTGGAGTTACTCAAATGTAGCGGGAAAACACATATTTATATATATATAGACATATCAAACTTCCATAATCGTGTTCTAGGGGTTATGAAACGGATAGAAAATGTAGTCCCGCCGCTTTCCGCCAACCTTCGACCCAGTGCAATAATAAATTTTTTGGGGGAAAATACGACTGATAACGCGAAAACAATCTTTTTTCTTAGAAGTTACCAAAGGCTAATATTATTTATTTTCTCAATAACTTATGTTAGAGAAAATAAATAATATTAGCAATAAAAGGAGCAGAAATTATTACTTTCCAATTATGTTTATTTCGTGTTCGCATCACAAGTACAATTCTAACAATGTAACCGTTTCGGGTATGTGCCCCCATCATCAGGATATTTTTTTTTCTGCTTGTATATAATTATCCATAGAATACTATTTTGTCATATACTTTCAATTGAAGTCATCAGCTCATACTCATCCTGATGATGGGGGCATGACGATCCCAGAAACATTGGCATTGTTAGAATTGGACTTGTCATAATTGCTCCTCTTTTTATTAATTTTTGGACTTATTTCAATAAAATTAGGCTTTGGTAACTTCTAAGAAAAGGCTTGTTTTTTACATTACTTTTTCTTTATTTCTTTTATGATTAATCTATCTTTTGTTTAATTTAATGCAATTTAAACACATCCTTTTGTTTGAAAATCCTTATTTTTTTATAAGGTCATCCCATAAGTAATGTCGGTATTTAATTGCATGATATAAGGGGTAGGAAAAAATCGATGAAACACGTTAAATCTAAAATGTATTTACCATCTTGTTCTATAACAGATTGCCATCTTGAAAACAAATTTTGTATACCTTATATATAAATATAAGCATATATTATATACCTTTTTCAAAAATTCGTTGGTTTCAATTCGGCTGAATTTATGTTCCTGCCGCTTAACGAGTTTTGGAGATTGCGAAAAACGTGACAATCCGAAGGCCCTAAGTCAGGAGAATATGGTGGGTGAAGTCCTGGAGAAACATCGAGAGCAGAAATGAGAGAAGGACTTCATCCGAAAAAAGTAATAATGTCTGTTTGGTGGGATCTTGAATGAATCCTTCATCATGAATTCATTGATCCTAACCAAACTATCACTAAAGATCTCTACTGTGATCAGCTGGATCCATTGAAGCGGGCAATTCAGAAAAAATATCCCTTATCACTTATCAATAGGCGAGGCATTTTATTCCACCGTAACAATGCGAGGTCCCATGTTATAAAACAAACATTTAAAAAATGTAAAAATTGAAGAACTTTGTATCGAAAATTATTCCTCATCCACCATATCCTACTGACTTAGCGTCTTTGGATTATCATCTTTTTCGCAGTCTCCAAAACTTATGGAGCGGCAGGAACATGAATTCAGTCGATAAAATGAAAAACGAGGTGTTGGTTTTCTTTAACTCAAAACTAAAGGATTTTTTCAGAAAAGATACAAATTTTTTTAGTACAAAGAACAATATGGTAAATACACTTTAGATTGAACGTGCTTCATTGATTTTTTCCTACCTCTTATATCACGCAATTAAATACCGACATTACTTATGGGATGACCTGATAAAATTAACTACGTTTGCATTTAAAAACTAAAAAATAATTTATTTCTCATTTGAATTTTTGAAAAATAAAATATATATTTTGATAAGTGATGATTAGACGTAATCGGGATTTTATTACATCAAACAGAAAAAATAAATAAATTGTTTTACCTTTCTTTCTAACCCCAACATTCATTATTTACTCGTATTATAAACTAGAATTGCCCAATCGTTGAAATTCGACAAAAATTACAATATCATATCAGTATTGTGATTTATTTAAATAATTAAAATGAGCAGAAAACATTATTTTGTTCTGTTGTTGTTTAAATGTAAATTGAAATTAATAAACGAATTATAGTTCAATATGGAATCAGTTGACCCGTTTAAGAGAAAATCGTGGTGCAGAAACACCAATGGCCAAAAATACGTTTTTATTGGACTTTAGGAGGAGAGGGGGCTTTGAAAAGCGTAGATTCGTTGAAAACTGATCGTCGAAAATTTGAGAAGATTACAACACTTTCCTTACCTAGCGGCGGCAGGTAAAAAAATATCTTGTGTGTCCACTTATACAACTTTCCTTATGGCTTTAGGTGAAAGTACAAAATAAAAATCATTGGCTATATATTCAAATGTTCCGATTCTGCTATTTTTTCTTATTATTTTTTTTTTTTAGACAATTTAATTATCTTTCATATTAACATCTATAGGAACATTCCGGGAGCCAAGACCAAAAGACGTGTCTGATTTCAAGAAAATTTTGTTCGTCTAGACCGAAAGTCTCTTATAATAGACTGAAAATCCGCTGAGATGCGGGATCGTAAACCTCTGTAAAATGTCAATAAAAGGCATAAAGTTATTTGTTATTAAAAACAAAAAAAAATTCAAGGTACTATAGTTTGTCTGTTTATTTATTTGTATTCCCTTTTAACTTATTTAGCATTGTTATTAATTTTTAGTTAATGTAATTTCTCTTTTGGTTTACCTATTTTTATTATTATATAGCCAGTTTTATTAATGTATTAATATTCACTAATTTATTTTTAGTTGTTGTCATTACTCTACCAGTTTCATTTTACAAATTCATCACTGTTTTCATTTTTTTTTTTTTTTTGTCTCCACTAAATCTTTTTTATTTATTAATTCATTCACTGTATATACCATTATTTTATTCTTATTTTTGTATCTTGTTTATTCAGCCCTGAAGAAGGCCTGCAAAGTGGGTCGAAGCGTCGGATCCTTAATAAATAGTTTTTACTATTTGTGTTCCAGTTTTTGATCGCCTCCCGGACCATCTCATTCCTTCAAAACAAAAAAAAATCATTGGGTTTTGAGCTTTTGGCTATTAATAAATGAAAACCCATTCTAAACAGACTAATGTTAGTAATAATTTTGGTTTTAAATTAATTTGAAAGTACTAGAAGCATTCACAACCATTTTAATTACACGTACAGATTCCAGGTAAAATTCTCTTTCAAACGCTTCCTTCATATTGATAATTGGTTCAGTAATTCGCCTGAAAATTGGGGTCTTTTTAACGAGAATATTGTTTCTGTCCTGTTGAGACCTGAATTGGCGAAACGTGGACTGGTTAGCTGTTTACCGCTATTTTAGAGACTCCATACTTCGTATGTGGAATATTCCATTTATAAACTAACAAATGAAGATAGTACATCATTCCAAAACAGTTCCACATTGTACCTATACATCAAAAGTTATTTGAGAAACTTAATATTTGCGTTTAAATCAATCAAAAGTATTCTTAAATAAATTAATTAATACACTTATAAAACTCTTAGCATGGATAGTAGAGGGAGTAAAATGTCCATGGCTACGAAAACATAATATTGGACTAGCGGAAATGCAGGCGATGATCATGGAAGGTCTAGTTCCAAGAGAGAGGTCACGATCAAGAAGAGTATGTGAAAGGTGAACTGGGCTCCTTACGTGATCAGTCATCTCATCAAGGCAGCAGTGATATCGATGCATTCACTTCACATATCGAAGTTATTTATCGATAATTACATTCTGAAGAAACTGACCACTATACTTTTCTCTTATTATGAAAAATATAACCAGCGAATGTTTTTTCATATCATATTAAACTTGAGGCTCACTGCAACCGAATTAGTTATTTCCGGAGAAAATTTCGCCGTGTAATAGTTGCGTTACACAACGGCCATGAAGGTCGAAGATTGGCACCCAATCCATCTTCGGAACTAAACGCCATGTCGGCCGAATCTTGGCATTGATGCTTATTTTCACTTTCGAGAATACTTTGACCCCTATTGCGTTGTTCGCCATTGCAAAAAGTAAAATTTAACTTAATAGCTTGAACATCCATAACTGGTAAAAGCATGAAATTTTCCAAGGTTATTAAAAAAAATAATAAAAATATCATAAGCAGGTTTTAATAGTAAGAAAGAATGATATAGGGTTCACACACATCTCCGAAATTAAAGTTTTTTAAAAACAATCAGATGCCGTACATCTTGACCCATCGTTAAAGTCTCCAAGCGCCTACCCTTCAATATATACAAGAGGTGATAGATTTCACTCTAAATAATTTGTTTTCGGTTTTAATAATTAAAAGTTCTATTCATATTGAATATCGCTTTGAAATTAATGATTTAAAAAAATTGTTTAAATGTATTTTTGATAGTTGTAATTAATTTTAGCTAAAAATAACTACAAAGAAATTATTCTTGAAATATTTTCTTTTCTTTCAACATTTAATTAGTTTATTAACTTTGATAATAGATCATAATATTAACAATATATGAGGCGATTAATTAAAAAGACGACTTTTTTCATAAAATGTTTTCATTTGATTTTCTCAATCTCTCAATGGCATTTAGAGGCGGCTTAATGTAGCAAATGTTACAAACCAGGGGGCCTAGGTTTGTATGGTAATAAAATAAAGCAACTTTTACAAAAAAAAAACTCTTCTTTGTTACAAATGTTACATTCAATATTTATTAAGATGACGATGATTTTTTTTTGTCCTAGACGCGGGACACGTAGCATTTGCTACTATGGCTAATCCGACCCTGAATGCTCAACATCATTTAGCAAAGCCTTATTGACCAAATGCTCCTCAATCCAAGATAAAAATGGGCGCAACTCATGGGGTTACCTGTGTCGGATAGGGCACAATCATCTGGTTTTGGTTTATTGTAAAATCTCAAAAACGACACTCGGTGTCGCGATATCCATTTATTTACACACAAGCTCTTGTTTCTGGAGGTCTCATTCCGTTATTATATGTCGTTTTCTTTCAGTAGGTAACTAGTTTCCAAGAGATTTCTTCGTGTTCCGTGACAACATTAGAACTGCCGATATCGCTAGATAAAGCATTGGAAATTGACGGTTTCGACATTTTAAGCGGAAGAATCAACTTAACTTTTATCTTATTCTCCTACTGCAAACTTGTTCATCTCACAAATGGGGTGGAAAACAATTATTTTACACTCAATTTTAACACTTAAAACAAGTACTAAAACTGTTTAATTAGAGTGGAAAAAAATCGCGTTTGTAATCTTTATTACCGAACCATATGATCTCTGTATTTAATTTTAATATAATTTTTGATGTGTTTATTATGACCTTCAAGTAAAGTACTCCTTCCGGCTCACCAATTTTAACTAAAATCTAGTAAATTCATTCATATTCATAGAAAATCCCTATTTACCAAATTTGAGATGTTTTATATTATATTTTAATATAATTTTTGATGAAAATCAATAATGACCTTCAGGTAAAGTACCACTTCCGGTAATCATGTAGTGACCAAAAAGGGAGGTTCACAACTTACGTACAGACATCACGACGAAACTATTCAAAATCGATTCAGAGATGGTCAAAATGGATATTTCCGTTGAAATCTGAAAATCGAAAATTTTTGCGATTACAATTCTTCCTTTACTTCGTGCGAGGAAGTAAAAAGTTATGTAGGAAGACAACTAAAGCAGTCATTTAAATATAATATAGCAGCTGATTGGACACTTATTCAATCAGCGCCCATTGCAACTTTGTCGCTTCATCAAGCAGCCGCTTTTAACGACATCTATCGGTTGTTTAACGACATCTATCATAGCGGTTAGAGCTCTTGCAGTTCTCTTCTTTTAGTTTCATAATAAAGAAAGTTTTCGGAGCTAATTGCCAAACAGCATTCGGATAAAATTTTATTTATGCTTTCTTTTTATTTTACACGAAATTATTAAGATAATAATGCGCAAACGTATTTTCCATTGACACAACTATATTTCGAAAATGCTTCGCCCAATTCGACCCCAAATAGGAGGAAAGTTGGCGATAAGTGTTAAAATGGTCCAGTATGAATTTTATCAAATTCCATCCCCTACTTTCGCTTACATTGCCCAAACTTATATATACTTACGTAACAAGACGTAGGGAAGCATATAACGGCTTCATTCGTTAGAAAAAATCAGTTTCGATTTGTTATTATTTTAGATGAAATAAATGTGTTAAACTTCTTTCGCTCTATTATTTTTTATACCTGATGACAAATTAAAGCTTGTTTACATGGTCCAGTGGTCAAGTCACTGGAATCATAACTGGAATCCTAATCAACGTCAAAATAGTTTTAAATTGGTTCAAACTGTATCATTTGTCATTGGGTTATTAATCACTGAGATATCCTTTTAACTCCTCCCAACACAGGATGGTCGACGACTCAAAAGAATAATGTATACAAACCTTCAAAACTATCATAAAAAGGTGACAAAATCTCTGCTCCTCCTAAAAACTACTTCTGGATCTGCCCTTGGTTTAAAGCTTAGTAGTTTTGAATTCCATGCACTGGGTTATTATAAAATGTGATTTCGCACTAAAACAGTTTCATACAAAAATTAACATAAAATATATACGTCCTTCGCCTATAGCCTATTCTTGTAGGACACGGTATTACAAAGTTCTCCAAAATTTTTCAATTACATATTGATACCAATAAGTCGATTTTCTTCACATCGGTTTCCAGACTAAATCTCATCCCGGGCTCGTATATTCTCTTAAGAAATTCTACTCCAAGGCCATAATAATGGCAACTCTGAAAGTACTTCTTCATGTAAATACTGCTAAATTACCATAGTAAACATTATCTTTTTTTGAAAAATAAAAATTCTTTCCTCTGATGACAATGAGGGAAAGAGAGAGAGAGAGAGAGAGAGAGAGAGAGAGAGAGAGAGAGAGTGGGAGGGAGAAGGCTCACACCAACTGAACCAAAACTAATAGCCTCCCAAACTGCAGATAGCCGGATATGCCTCCTTGATAAGGAAACTGTCAGGAGAAAGCGTTGTCCTTTCTTAGTCTGTCACTCCCTTTGTCGCATTTCCTCGCTACCCCTTGATATCCTCAAGGTCTATAGGCTCTCTGCTAAGAATGGCCATTGTCCGGACAATCTCTTCCTAATACTTGTTGCAATATAGGAAAATCACAAAGTGCGTGTTTCAATTCCTCACGTGTGAGAAAATTATACAAGAAAACTGGATAACGAAACGAACCTCAGGTTTAAAAAACACAGAGTAATTAATAAAGCATTTATTCGGAGGATGTATCACATTCTACAAACACATTACAACGAAAGAAATGCGGAAAACATTTGAGGCGGGAACAAGTTAACATATTTTGCCTAAGATTAACATATTTATTCTACGAACTAGTCGCTTTAGAATAATATCAATAAAATAAGATTGTAATTGTGGAGACATCGTTGATCATAGGTGAAATCAAGAAGTTGGTTGGGAGACCGGTCAATAGAAATGTAAATGTTTCTCTTTATGGCTGCCGACATTTCGATCTAAGTTGTAGACCTTCTTCATGGCTAAGCAAAGCAAGATACGAAGAAAAAATACACATATATGCAATAGAAAATACATAAAACAATATGAATTTTTTTCCTGTGTTCATGAAGAAGACGTTTGTAGATCTGCTACCGTAAGTGCTATAAGATCTTCTACATTTACATCTTTTCCCACTACAGTGCCTTTATAATTATGTCTTGCCAGGGTATGCCTGTGAGCATGATCAATCTATCGGCGTCTTCACTTGCTTGTTATCTTCGTTGAATTGCCCAATCAGCAAGCATATTAATAAACCTTTGTTTTTTTCATTGCTGAGGATGTTATCCTGAGAATAGCTTGGTATTACGTCATTGAACATGATCTCTATGGAGTTTTTGTTCATAATCACGTCAATCACTCCACGTTTTTGGTGTTGCAAGTGGAATTAGGATATCCGTCAAAGACAACAACTAAGCTCGTCTTTTAATTGTTTGATTTTGTTTTCATTTTTCTTTCTCATACAAAATGTATAGTAACGGTGCATAATTTAACATAAATAAATTTAACGTGATCTAAAAGTTCTATTTACGTTATTTTACAAGAATAAAATATTAAATAGGCAGTTGGTTTGATTTTAAACCATGCAACTAACGAAAAAATGAGTAGATATCTTTGTACGACATTTTTTTACCTTTAATCGTATATATATATATATATATATATATATATATATATATATATATATATATATATATATATATATATATCTCAAGTATATATATAAGTTCAATAATAGGGGCACCATGAATTTTATTTAATAATTTCAGTGTGCCGCCAGAAAGAAAAGCTTGTAAACCACTGTCTATATATATATATATATATATATATATATATATATATATATATATATATGTATATATGTATATGTATATATATGTGTATATATATATATATATATATATATATATATATATATATATATATATATATATATATATATATATATGTATATATGTATATATATGTATATATATATATATATATATATATATATATATATATATATATATATATATATATATATAATACATAGATCCTTTAGAAACGAACATCCTGACCGAAATAAACTGATAACCTGACCTGACCTTGCCTGGAACATCTGAATATAACTGAATTATAATTACTTATGAACTTAAATAATACTTATAATTACTTAGATAAACACTTTTTATAACACTCAGTAGATTTCTATTCATATGATAAAAAAACAAAACAATTAAATATTTAGCAAACAACTGAAGATGAAATTACCAATTACGCAGTTGATCGGATTATCCCGATATTCCAACGCGCCTAAACTGTACAACTGATGAAATTATGTAAGAAAGGAAATTTTCTTATCTTTAATTTTGTATATGAACTATTTTGTTGTAGGTTCAATATTTTTAGAGATATATGAAAAAACCTGCATTTATTTCGCTACGTTTGTATTTTCTGAAAAACGCAGAGTAGATGCGAGGTTAAAATACAGAATCTGATTCAGCTCCAAAACAACGTATAGAGCCAGCCATTCAGAAAAAAAAAACAAATATTTTTTTCTTTCTGCAAATCTCTTATTGACTGGTATTTGTGTGGATTTTATGAGCTATGTGTCCTAAATTCCATCGCTTCGCGCCAAAAACCAGAGCCGGATCTAGGGGAGAGGGGGAGGGGCAAAACGGACACTTACCCAGGGCTGCGCTATTAATTTAGGGGGCGGCATTTCCGGCGAAATTATATTTATAATTTTTTTTAATATTTGTTTAATTAAGACAAAAGAACAAAGCCCAAACTCACAGACGCACGGCCTTGTGTTTGGAATCTTCCAATTGTAACCTCTCAATTCTAAGAATAATAATTGTCCTAGATCTATATACATGTAAGACAAGTGTAATCAGAAAGCGATACTATTAAATATTCCCCGTTTGAAATGGAAGACACGAGACAATGAGACAAATGTTGAGCTTTGCTTTGAAGTGTGGAGTTGTCTCAGAAGGCCAGGTTTCCAGTTATTCTCTTCCGGCTTCCTCCACCCGATTTGTTTTATATTATGATGACTTGAGCTACAGGGAAAGTGGTGTTATTTGTTGAAGATTTGTGGGAAGTGAATAATATCAAATATAAAATCGTATCAAAAAAATTTTTTTTTTCGAGGCCCAAAAATATGAAGTTTCCGTAGTTATGATATAACTGCAACCATAACACGATTTTACTTTATACACGTTTTATAAAGATTTTACTTAAATAACTATTTTTTAGTGCAAAATACATAATATCCAATCTTGTAAAGGATTAAATTTACTTTAAGATGCATACAAAATGTTTATAATTACTCTCAACAAACGCCATGAAATATTTAAATAATTTTAGGGAAAGTGGACTTCTTTCAGTTGTTTCTCAGTAACTTGCTTTGCTAAATTTTGTGTAAAACTTTGTTATAACCAATTTTAAAGAACATTAAATTATCTGCAAGTTTTATTGGTCGTATTTTCCCCGAAAAAAATAGACTATTACAGTGGCTCCAAGGTCGGCGGGATTGCGTTTTCTATCCGTTTCATAACCCCTAGAGCACGATTATGGAAGATTTAGAGATGTCTGATATATGTATATATATTTTTTTTTTTCCCCGCTACATTTGAGAACCTCCAGCGGCCCCCTTTGGGTCAAATGAGCTGAAATTCAGTATGTAGGGCTTTCTTCCTGGCGGAACGATACCATTAAAGAATGGGTAAATTCCAGTCAAAATTTCGGTATGTTTACCTGAAATTTCGGCGTTTTTTAAGTTTTGCGCATCTCTACAGCTCCACCATATTAGTTCATAGGGCTGAAAATTTGTATGTGAATGTAGTTGGTGTTGGAGAAGTATTTTTTGGGGGTCTCGACTTGGTTTCCCTAACCCTCCATTTTTTTCGATTTTTTAATATATATATATATATATATATATATATATATATATATATATATATATATATTAATTGAAGGTTAGCGGAGATGCAGAACCTTATAATAAAAGTACGGGTAAATTTCGATTTGTTAGGGAACTGTTTTTTGTGATTCTCGAATTTTTTCTTACTCCCCGTTTTATAATATATTTTTTAAAGTTTTAAATACGACTTTAGTGACGGAGTTCCACTGCTCACGGATTTTTTTTTTAGTATATTCTAAAATTCGGAACATGTACTGAGATACGCGACCAAACAAAATTGTAAAATGTTAAAAAACGCAAAAAAGTTAGATATAAAGTAGTTTTGCCTTAGTAGTTATTTTTCAGTGCACTTTAGTAACCAATCTTGTAGAGGACAATTAAATATTTATAATTACTCTCAACAGAAAATCGTTAAAAGTGACGATTTCGTAGACCTTTAAAATTTGATAGAAACCCATCTAGGTTAGCAGATGTTCATATTTCAAGTTTATGTTGAGAGTACTTTCGGCCTACACGATAAAATAATTTCTTGAAATCAGACACGTTTTTCGGCCTCAGCTCCCGGCCTACTTAGAAGATGTCACTGTGTCATCCACATCAAGTTTAATTTATAAGAATAAACTGGAAGAGGTGCATGCCGACCTTATTAACACCCTCATGAATATTCCTTATCATCCAAGTTTCTGTTTCTTCTGTAGAAAGGAGTTTCACAGCAGGCTGAAACTGATGAATAGCTATTTGGGGATCACGATTGATCGACAGAGGTTAACAAGCCTGAGTATAAACGAGCTGCTTCCATAAACTATGAGATCATAAACATTTTTGCAGCAAAAAAACATAGGAAAGCGAAATTTAAATGTAATTATTTTTACATATCCATCATTTTTTGTTTTGTTTGTTTAGATCTTAATTCAGTGAATAAAATGCTTTAATGATATGATATGATATTTAT
This sequence comes from Rhaphigaster nebulosa, assembly GCA_948150685.1. Taxonomy (NCBI): domain Eukaryota; kingdom Metazoa; phylum Arthropoda; class Insecta; order Hemiptera; family Pentatomidae; genus Rhaphigaster; species Rhaphigaster nebulosa. The sequence continues at coordinate 136,602,411 of OX411310.1, read as the reverse complement.
TTCTGAATATATTACCTAACATATAATTATAAAACAGTTGATTTTTTTATTGGGAAGGGAGGGGATGAAAGAATGGGTGGCAAAAATTAAGCTTGCCCTCCCTGGATAAAATTCTATAACCTAAGTCAGAAAAATGAAGTTTGTTTTTGTTTTTTCGGCGTAATACCCTTTGGTCATCAGCGCTTATGATTTGTTTGATCTACTCAGACTTTTTCTTTATCATATAAAAATAAAATATCTGATGTGGACAACACATGACTTCCTTGTACGCCTATTAAACTATAAATCGGTGGCTCAAAAAGTGATCCTGAATTTGGTTACTAGTTTCCGAAGATAGCAGTATCTCAAAAACGACACTCGGCGTCGCGACTTCCATCTATTGACACACACACACAAATAAGGAAGAAAACCAGTATTTTACACTAAATTTTAATACTTAAAACAAGTAATTAAAATGTTTAATTGGATTGGAAACCAAATTTCGATTGTAACCTTTAATACCGAAACATATGATTTATGTATTTAATTTAAATATAATTTTTGATGTAAGCTTATTATGACCTTCAAGTAAAGTACCGTTTTCGGCTCACCAATTTTAACCAAAATATAGTAAATCCATTCATATCTATATAAAAGCCCTATTTACCAAATTTGAGATGTTTTACATTATATTTTAATATAATTTTTTATGAAAATCAATAATGGCCTTCAAGTAAAGTACCGCTTCCGTTTTTCAAATTTAAACCAAAATCTAGTATGTTATTAAATCAATATATAAGTTATAAATACCAAATTTGAGAAGTTTTGCAAAGTATTTTAATATAATTTTTGATGGTAATCAATTATGAACTTCAAGTAAAGTACCTCTTCCGGTGATCAAGCAGTGACCAAAAAGGGAGGTTCACAACTAGATTTTACAATAATCCTAAATACAAAATTTCAACTTTCTACGGCTAACCGTTTTTGAGTTATGCGAAATACGAACGAACAAACGTACGTCACGACGAAATTTGTCAAAATGGATTCAGGGATGGACAAAATGGATATTTCCGTTCAAATCTGAAAACCGAAAATTTTCGCGATTACAATACTTCCTTTAATTCGTACAAGGAAGTAATAACATAAAATAATCAAATAAATAAAATAATAGATGATTTTACTCTCATTTTGCTAACCTGTTTCTGAAATCGAACCCTGACCTCGTACAATCCTCGTTTGTTATCCCCAGTTTTGCCATTTCAACCTTAATCTGCTCTGGGGGACCCTTTATATTTTTGTAGCACTTTATCAAATATTTGCTTTTCTAATCTGTTCTTGTCCATCTTGACCATATGCCAGAAAAATTTCAATCTCCTTTTTCATATCGCTATTTTTATATCTTCCCCTCTTTTGTACAATTCCCGATTATGTAGTATTGTTTATTATAAATGTTTATTTTTTTACTTCCTTGTACGAAGTAAAGGAAGGTATTGTAATCGCGAAAATTTTCGGTTTTCAGATTTCAACAGAAATATCCATTTTGACCATCCCTGAATCCATTTCGACTAGTTTCGTCGTGGCGTCTGTACGTACGTACATTCGTATCTCGAATAACTCAAAATCGGTTTGCGGTAGAAAGTTGAAATGTTGTATTTAGGATTGCTGCAAAATCTAGTTGTGAATCTCCCTTTTTGGTCACTGCTTGATCACCGGAAGTGGTACTTTACTTGTAAGTCATAATTGATTTCCATCAAAAATTATATTAAAATACTATGCAAAACTTTTCAAAGTTTAGTATTTATAATTTATATATTGATTTAAATAACATACTAGATTTTAGTCAAAATTAAAAAAACGGAAGCGGTACTTTACTGGAAGGTCATAATAAACTTTCATCAAAAATTATATTAAAATATAATGTAAAACATCTCAAATTTGGTAAATTAGACTTTTATATCAATATAAGTAATATAATAGATTATGGTTGAAATTGAAGATCCGAAAGGGGTACTTTACTTCAAGGTCACAAGAATACATCAAAAAGTATATCGACATTTATTACAGAGATCATATGGTTCGGTGATAAAGGTTACAAACGCGATTTTTTTCCACACTAATTAAGCAATTTTATTACTTGTTTTAAGTGTTAAAATTGAGTATAAAATACTTGTTTTCCTCCCCATTTGAGCTGAACAAGTCTGTAGTAGGAGAATAAGACATAAGTTAAGCGGTTTCTTCCGCTTAAAATGTTGAAACCGTCGATTTCCAAAGCTTTATCTAGTGGCATAGACAGTTCTATCTAATGTTGTCGAGAAACACGAAGAAATCTCTTAGGAACTTGTTACCAACTGAAAGAAAACGACATGTAATAACGGAATGAGACCTCAAGAAACAAGAGCTTGTGTGTGTGTGTCTGTATGTGTCAATACATGGACGTCGCGACGCCGAGTGTCGTTTTTTGAGGTACTGCTATGCTCGGAAACTAGTAAGCAAATCCAGGATCACTTTTTGAGCCACCGATTTATAGTTTAATAGGCGTACAAGGAAGTCATGGAGTGTCCATATAAGATATTTTTCTCATAATTTGTAAATAAAATAAATACTTCAATAATCTATACAAATATTTTTTTTATCATATGATATTTGGTAACGGTGACTGTAATTGCTAAAACCGTTACTGAAAAGTAACTGGTGTACGTATTACACAAAGGACCCAAATATTCTTCTCTCAAGTCCCTCCACTCTGTTGTTCCATTGTTCTGTATGGAATGATCGTCAGAGGCCACCTATTCATTTTAACGTGTTTTACTTATTCGTATTTGAATTCATGTAATAAAAAATTAGTAACTATTCTGTATTGCAAATTTATGTTGTAGAATGAAAGAGAAATTCATGAGATCGCTTTATTTAAAAATCGGAATATTTTCAATAATGATCATTTATAATTTCGACAAAACGGGTTCACTCGAATCCCACACTTATAAAAACATCACTAATTAGATTCATTAAAAAGTGAACTTTTTCTGGCAACATTTTATTCAGTGAAAGTTGCCGCTTTCAATTCCATAGAGGTCCAATCTTTGGAACTGTTAACGAATATATCTCCTTGGCTATTTTTGCCTAAGATGATTACTGTTTGTGATTAGTAATACCTTTAGCTTCTGGCAAATTTCTTTGGATAATATTTTCATGAGATTCCCCAGCATACGATTCTAGAGACATACTATTCGTCAGTCAAAGAAATAACCCAATATAAAAAGAACTACTGAAACAAGGAAGGAAAGTCGCTTCAGACAGAACAAAATTTATTTTCTAATTTTCAAAATTACTTCTATAGAGCGTTGTGGGGTAATTGCGTTTTCGGGGTAATTGCGTAATTGTCTCGTTAAATCCAAACCCTCAACTGGTAAGAGCTGCCCTTTACGAAGTATGAAGTTTAACCGAACTATTTTGCACACACCCCAAAGCCGCTCCTGCTAGAATAATTAATCTTTTAGATACCTTGTACGCACTTACCCCTGAAGGAAGGGGTAAGTGCGTACTAAGTGCTATTTAATTAAATTATCAATCTTACCAAAATTGACGCAGTTAAAACGTAGCTTGTATGTCATATTTAAAATTAATCGTCTAAGGAATGTTTTTTAATAAACAGGAAAAATCTGACTTCATAAATAAAAATGTTACAGACATAAAGTCGAAATTTGTAAAATTTAGTGCTCACTTGCCCCACAATGCCCTGCAGCAAATATAATTTGACAATCTGGCTCCAGATAATGAAACTAATTAACTTCTTGTTATTTAATTTTTCTTTTCATTTCTATCCTCTCTCTTTTTATTTTCATAAATTTTGTTTTTTCAACCAATGTGTACTTTTTTTTTTACAGCTAAAAACTATATATATGTTTATTTATAATGCAATTCTTTTTGTTCCAAACATTTCATATTTTGGATTTAGCTTTTTCGCGAATAGTGGAGACTGCTCTCTGGTTGGTTCTGTTTAAATTTCAGAAGGCAGTGAAAACGGTTCCAGCTGTTTTATTTTTAAATTTAAACACATGACAATATTCACATTCTTAACTCATTTCACTAATAGTAATTTTAGAATGTGATGAATGTTGTATACCTAGTTCGTATTCAAATGCAAGACGATTCAACGATGATGGTGATGATGCGGGTTGTAATCGCATTTATGTAAAACGTAATATAATGTAAATCACTAATGCTCACTCATAACTTTCAAAGCAATGCAAAGTTTCAGATCATTTGATTGAAAACACTTCTATATTGAAATACTGCGGGGTCCTTTAATTTTTTCGTTGCTAGATCTCCGTTTTGTTCTACTTATTTGTTAGTTTTGTTAATATTTGTATTTTTCTCATATTTCCACAGTATTTATTCTACTTATTTCTGTTATTCTCATATCTTGTTATTCGTAGGTTTGGAGAAAGCTTCCTTCATAGGCCGAAACGTCAGCACACCTTAGACAGTATATTTCATTACTATGTGATTTATTTCTGCCCTTCCCAAACATCACCAATGTCAACTCTATTTCCATTTTTTAAAATTATTATTATACTTATTTATGGATATATTATAATTTTTTTTTCTTTCGTTTCGGCCTACTGTGGGCCACGTTGATTCAATCTTGGAATCCCTGGTATGTTCGAAGTTTCCTTTGCAGAGAAGTACGTTCCTGGATGTCTTTCTGCGTAATCTCTGTTCTTGAAGGTCTTTTCCAACTTCGTTGAACCAGGGTCCTTTTATTTTGATATATTATAAATATTTTTGTTATTTTTTAATAATTTAAAATAACAAAAAAATATAAGTATTTTATAAGCAACATTTTTAACAAACTTCTTGATTTTATGAAATGACAGTTTCCTTACTTCGAGTTGCATATTACTTTTGCATAAGAAAATATTTTCTCTTCTGCAATGTCGACAACTGTAATTCGATTCCTAACGGATTCGAACAGAAGCCATGAAGGCCCTCCTGGCCATCGCTCCAGGCATTTCTTCATCCTATTTTAGAGGTTAGACATAAAATGTTTAGTAACATTATTTAATGCATTTCGGCATTTCATAAAAAAAAAAATCAAATCGTTTTTTGGAAAATGGACCAGTTTGCGAGACACTAAAATTCAAAAATATGATAAATTTAATAAAAGAAATTCGGCTGAAGTATTGATACTAATTTTTTAGATTTTACAACATTGGGGCCAGAACTGAACAGAAAAAAACATTTATACAAAATCCAAATCTAAATATTCTCTTATAAAAAGCTGCTGTCTTAACAACCGAAGAAAAAAAAACGCTGCAAATTATTACACAATGGTGTATTATTTCCACTTTATAATAATTCAAAAATATCTATTCTGTGCAAGTAAAAAAAAAAAAATAAGCAGTAGGCACCAAAGGAAAAGAAATTTGAAGCTTGTCACAAGATGATCGCCGTGGGAGTGCTGAACTGGAAGTGTTAATTTAAAAAAAAGTGTCAATGCAAGTAGGCTGTGATGTAAAATGATACAGAGAAAATGTTTGATGTGCACTTCAGTAGGAAACAAAAAGAAGGAAAGACTAAGGAAGCTAAAGGAAGTGCCGAAATAATCCAATGAAGGATAAAACAGAGAGATACGAGGAAGTCAGAAGCCCAATAGATAAGTCAGGAGGCCTAGGCCATGATGACTAGCCGCCCGGACAATCAGTCTACGAAGTTCATTACAAATTTTGTGGACGGATTCTTTTTTTATTTGATATTTGTATTCTACGTATCTTGAAAAGTAAAACCTTAAATTTTGAGGGGGGGTTACAAAAATTGTTTCCTTGGTTGATTCCAAAAGTCTATTATTGAAAATAATAAGACAATAAATAAATAAAAACAGTTTGCTTTCTGTTTACAAATATAATATTTTGTCGAATATTTACCATGTAATATACGTTATTTGTATATATTTTCTCTCTGTATAAAAGGAAAGCAGAAGCAAATTGATGCAATTTCGGCCTGCTCCAGCACATGGGAAGCAGGTTTATCTCCTGTCAGACCAAATTAAGACTTTACAAGACTTTCATCCGCCTTGTTCTTACATATGGAGCTGAATCTTGAGCCACAAAGAAAGCAGACCAGGATCGGCTCCCTATATTTGATAGGAGAATATTTAGGGTTCCATCTTTGTAGGGAGATGTTTGGCGAAGACCCAACAACTAGGAGCTGTAAGGAGCGATAGCAAGAAACGGATGTGGTGAAGTTTGTTATTCTTGGGAGATTTCGTTGGGCAGGTCATATAGCAAGGATGAAAGACTCTGAGATCTTAACTTATGACAGACAGAGGTCCTACATCGGACCCGCAGAGTTGGAAGGCCACAAGCAAGATAGCTGGTTGGAGTAGCAGCAGCTATTTTTTTCCTCGATATAGCGCAATATCGATATTCAAATTTGAGTATCGAAAAATTTTTAATTATGGGCAATGGGAAAGGAATAAACAGTAGAGGTATTTTTAAATTATAGATAACATTAAACAATTAATATGGTTTATGTTTATGTTAAATTGGAAAATGTGTAAATTATAAAATGTTGATAGATGTAATAATTGTTAATTTTAGTGGAGAAAGTTCTGATGATGAGGAAATATTTCCCCGAAACGTTAAAAGAATAAAGAAGTAGATTACAACTGGAAGTTATATTTTACCCTTTAATAAAATAATTACAGGAACTTCCTAAGAAATTATAAGAAAGAAGACAAAGATAATATCAACATTAAAATATCGATATTTAAAAATATCGTTATTTTTTTTATTAAAAAAAAATCTAAACTAATTAGAGGTAGATTAGGAGATAACCTGTTTCTTGATATTTAACTCATGCTGGAAATGCACTTAATAAAAACCATATCTTAATTGTTTCGGCATATAATTATCGATATTTCAAAATATCGTAAATTCTTTCATCAAATAAAAAAAAAACCTTATTTAAATCCTGCTCTAAAAAAACATAATAAAAACAATGTCATAATGAAATCGGTAGAGTAATATCGATTTTATAACATTAATATCTTAATGATATCATCAGAGAAATATCGATATTTCAAAATATCGTTAGTTCTTTTTTTAAATTTAAAAAAGTAAAACTAAACGAATCAGAAGGAGGATAGGAAATAAACTATTTCTTAATATTTAAAGTCTGTTGTAAATGAATTTAATAAAAACAATATATTAATGATACAAATTACCAAAACTCATTATACACACATTACAAGCATCATAAATACTTTTTATCATAATTATAACAGTAATATCAATTAAAATAATTATATAAGAAATCGAAAATTGGTTAAAATAATAAATACTTATGCAAATAGTAATTAAAAACAGAATGTAAATTTACATAATAAAATAAAAGAATATGAAGAAAAGTTTTATTAACAATTAGGCAGTTTTTTTTTTGTAAAATTTTTATCAAAGTCGGTTTCGAATTTATGAATATTATGAAAAAAGCCTCTCATAAGGAACCGATGATGTCGCTATAATAATGTAGAGGCCTGGAAATACTGTTCTCATGTCTTCCCAAATTTCAAAAGGATTAGAATTAAGTTGAGCAACAGGATTACTCAAGTACTCAGGTACAACAGGTAACTCAGCTGTAGCCGTATTTATTTTCTTCTTCCTACTCTAAGCAAGTTCTTTGTGGGTACTCAAATAATAATCATAGGCTAGTTTGTTCCTTCATACTCGTCTGAATCACACGAAGAACAATCAGATTGCGCGAAATCGCACAATTTTCAAATGACTGCTGAGCAAGCGACAGGATCAGGGAATTGGATGTTTTTAAAACGTGGATCGAGGAATGTAGCTAAGGATAATCCCCTGTGTTTTTTTTTTTAATGCTCCCAAATCTTTTTTTTTCATTTTCTGTTGGAGAGAGCTGTCTTAATCATATATACAACTTCATTTGTGCTACCAGTTCCAACGGGTACAAAATGCTGTAACTGAGTGTTAGTACAGTTCACTATGGGGATGACTTTTGAAACAGGCACTTAAAAGCTATCTTGTGGCGAATTCTAAAGGCCTCAAAGCATTTTTTAGAATAAGATCTAGTTCAGATGAGCTGGGGCTTTTGTGGACACGAAATATCATCTTATAAAATTTGACTGATAATGATTATACCATATCAGAAATACGTTGAAGCGTAGAACGTGGAGTTCCCACATTGTCTTGACTTTTTAATTTTTTTTTACAGAATCTTCCATCTCACCGGAGTCTATCTGAACTTTCCTCTGTTCATCTGAGATATTCACACTGCTTTCTACATATTTAACAATCTCTCGCACTTTACCAATGGGTTCTTCGATGCCCTCCATTCCAGTCACTTTTTCAGTAATCAACTTAAATTAGTAAAGAGTGATTGTACGTCCAAGCATAACATTTCAACTTCATCTTTTTTTTTTTTTTTTATTTCACTATTTTTAAGAACTTCTTTAATTTCTATTTTTTATTTCAAAATTATTGTTATTATTAATTGGTTAAGTGATGAATTTAAATATTTGGACAAGGCATTGTTAGGCCCGTTAATATTTTTTATTATCAGTTTCAAGTTATTGTTTTTCTTATGTAACTTAATTTGGCCATGTATTTTTGGAGATATAGAATTTTAATGAATGTGAAATATTCATATTATAAAAAAAAAAAAAATATCTTAATTATATCCCAGAAATATCGATATTACAAAAACAATAACTTAATTTAATTAGGGATTGATAAATTATTTGCCACTTCTATAATTTTGTTTTTATTGAAAACTAGTTTCGAATAGTGGATTATATCAATCCGTTTTATATAATCCATTTAAATCTTGAACTGAAGATGAATGTATAACATTCGAAATTAGTTTTCAATAAAAACAAAATTATAGAAGAGGAAAATAATTTATTCATGTGGATGATAACTGAATATCTTAATTATATCAGTGCAAAAGTATCGATAATATAAAAAGAAATATCTTAACTATCTTTCCAGAAATAACGATATTATATAAAACAATATCTCGATTATATCGCCGCAGAAATATCGATATGTGTGTTTCCCGTTCAAAGATGCTTCAAAAGATTAAAGTTCCAATATATCGGAAATATCGAACTGCTATTTTAGATATATTCAAAGACTATAGATACGATATATATATATATATATATATATATATATATATATATATATATATATATATATATATATATATTTAAAATAATTTTGTTCCAAGCATTTGTTTGTCACATTTGAATTGACCGTATCTAAAATACATCATATCGAAGTCGTTTTTTGAAAATGGCTTAAGCACCAAAAATTCGAAAATTAGGTTTCAATTGATTATTGGACATAAACACCACCTCTATCGATTCTCGCTCACGAGAAAAAAAAATTGGAAATGGTCTAAAATTCGAATATTGATGACGTAAGTACCAAATACTAACGACTCTCAGTCGTCACTCTGGCCTTAACCAGTGCTAGAATATTTTAAAATATATTGTAATTATAAAGATTTTGCCAGTTAAATAAACTGCTACTGTATACAACAAAAAAAATATATATATTGTTATTTGAGGAAAAATCTTTTCATGTGTTTCCTGAAAAGTTTGCTAAATGGCGCTTACGCCTTTTTCAAAAAATGACGTCGATATATACATATATAAGGTTACCTAATTATGTCAGCGAGACATAAATTATACAAAACGTCGACTAAATAATTTGATAATATATAATATTAATTTTGACATACAAGTAAACTTTATGGGAGAAAAAATTACATCATATGTCAATAGTAGGTCAAGATCATTCGAGAACGATGCTATCAAAAGGTAGCTGATGATGACGTTAAAAAAACCACAGCGTCATTGTCTATATGACTAACCACTCATGGAGTACACCTGCACCCAATGACCAACACACTCCTCACCTATATCCGTGTACACCTATACATTTTCTTAAATGTTTATAGTTAATAAGTGCTAAATAACGAACATAAATCAAGCAAATTGAAACATGTTTAAAATATATATATATATATATATATATATATATATATATATATATATATATATATATATATAAAGTCGAAAACTTTACAATGAATTGTTCCTCCAATGCCATTCTAATAATTAAATTTCCATCGCAAGCATTTTTTAGTTTTGTCACTTTTATTCTGTTTTCAGGAACTGGCTTCATGATCTTTCCGTTTCCTGTACTGCTGCTTCCGTAACATCTCGAAGTTTCCTCCTGTGTGGTCTGCTCTACTATTATTATATTTCTTTAGAATTATTTTCATATCCTATACAAACGATGATTTTTAGAGAATTTCAACCGATATTACAATGGAGATCGATTTTAAAATGGTAGAAAATGAAAATAACAATAATTCATAAAATAACCTTGTTTTTTTTGTTTTGTTTTTTATTATTTTCAATCATCAACTTTTCTTTTCCGTTTATTTGTTTCAGTACATTTAATCCATTTGTATATTAAGTACGATGGATTACATATGTCATTTATAATAACAAAATCTTTTCCAAATAACTAAGTATAAGTTGTATATAAACAGAATTTTAGTAAAAAATACAATGCCATTTTAAACATACTTTATAACAAACATAAAAAGTTATTGGTATTAATATTTAACAAATAGTATAGTACCTCTTCAATTTTAGGTCAACTTTTCAAAATACAAACTATTTACAAATTTCATTAATTCGGACCGAAATTTATTGTACAGTCGAATTCGGTCATTGGCCAATTTCTTCCTTTTATAATTACAGACATAATTAATTTAGTCCTTTGCCTCTCGTACAATTGGCATTTGTAAATTATATGACTAAAGGTTTCTTCTTACCTGTCTAGAGAACACCTGCACGTAGCGGACATTAAACAGCTTTGCCTTGGAATACCTTCGGGTAATGTAAGGACTTGAGATACAACATTGTATACATATTGTTCATTTATGTATGTAAAAGAGATTTTTAAATAAACGGAGGATATGAAAAAAATAAAAGGCTAGAGAAAAGTTCTATCACTAATTATGTTGAATCTTATTTAAATCTTATTCGATATTGGGATTCTACGTATCTTGAAAGGTAAAACCTCAAATTTTGAGGGGGGAGGGGATTACAAAAATGTTTTTCCTTGGCCAATTCCAAAGGTCTATTATTGAAAATAATAAACCAAAAGCATTTACAGATAGAGATTTTTTCTTTTTCTTTTTTTTTCTTTTTTCTTATTTTAATTCCTTGTTATGCTGATTCCAAAACACCTTACATTTTTGTTCTATGTTTATAAATAGCCGAGTTATGGGCATATAAGATCTTTAATCGGCAATTATTATCGATTTTTTTCTTATTTTAATTCCTTGTTACGCTGATTCCAAAACACCTTATATTTCCTCTCTATCTTTATAAATGGCCGAGTTATGGTCTTATGAGATCTTTAATCGGTAATTATACAATTTTTTTTTTTTTTAATGCCTTGTTACGCTGATTCCAAAACACCTTACATTTCCTCTCTATAATCTTTATAAATGGCCGAGTTATGGGCTTATGAGATCTCTAATCTAATCGGCCGCCATTTTGAAACAAATAGACGGATGGTAATGCCGAGTTCCGAGGATCAACCCGGTGTGACCTGTGACATTGGTACCGAACCTCAAGAAAATGGGTCCAGCAGTCTCGGAGAAAAGCCGCGGATGGATGGATTTTTTTTTTATTCGATCTTTGGATTCTACGTATCTTGAAAGATAAAACCTCAAATTTTGAGGGGGAAGGGTTACTAAAATTTTTTCCTTGGTCGATTCCAAAGGTCTATTATTGAAAATAATAAACCAATACTAATAAATGTACTATGATAACGATTAATTTACCTTAATTACTTTTTAAAGATAAAATCTATTCCACAATGAACTCATAAAAGTAATTAACTCACAACTGATAAGACTTTAACCGCTTTCCACTTCAATCCACTAAAAGAACAACTTTCATTTAATTAAATCCATTCAGTTTTCCACCATTATAATTTTCACCTTCTAGTTAAAAGGACAGTTAAAATAAATATAATAATATTAGGACATACTACGTTGTTACGAAAGTCCTTGTGGATGAACACAATCCCAATTCCAATTCCTATAATTTCCCATAAGAATGTTTTTTTCTACTATTTACGCCAATGTTTACTTAATTTCTTGTGATTTGATTTGGCTTTATGGGGTCATTTACATTTTTAAAACGCACATGCAATATCAGAAGTGAATGTAGTTGAAAACAATGGACTTTACTTCGAAGAGTAGTATTCAATAATGTTTAAAATATCTAATCAGGAATAAAGCTATACTAATGCATAAGGACTTTTGTAGCAACCTAGTATATGTGAAGCAGTATGCAAATAATTTTAAGCTACATTTTTAGAAAAAATACAATTATCAAGAGTTGAGGTTTCAAAATATCACAACAATTTTTTTTTAATGTTTGTTTCGTTACTCTCTTGCAAAAAATCACAATCCAAAATTTGCTTTGTTTCAGAGGTAATGCGTGAAGCATAAAAAAATTAATAAACAAATTTTTTTTTTTTTAAATTTGTACAACCTTTTATTTATTTATTTATTTTTTATTTTTAATCAAGCCTCGTTTTGACCGTGACTGTTTTCTGTCACGACAGTGAGATAGTGTGGCAGTGCGGCAATGTCCTTCTCTAGGCGCTGACAGTAAACTTTGTGGCAGTTGAAAAAATGGTGGATGCAAAACAGCTGACTGAACTCTAACAATTTGTAGGTGACTATAGAAACTAAATTATATAGTTTTTATTCTTCCTACAAGAATTAAATAATCTAAAAAATGTTGGATACAATAAATTTCAAGTTCATAAATAATCGGAACATACAGTTGATAATTAGGTTAGATAAATTTATAAGTCACTATTGCGACAGGTACGGTTACACCAAATACGGACTTGACTTGAGTCAGCTAGCGGACTCGTATTGCGTATTAAATAGGAGATCGGAGTCAAATCCGCTCAAGTTAAGTCCGTATTCGGTGTAGCAGCACGTTAAATGTTGTCATAATGACCATTATCTTCACATTTCACACGGTGACAGTCATATGACAGCAATTGTTGCGGCACAAGGGCCTTAAGAAAAAAAAAAAAAAAGAAGTAAATTTTAAAACAAATACAGTTGAACTTCCATATATCGAAAATCTGTATATATCGAAGTTCATTTAAATAACAGTTACAAAAAAAAAAACTGTTCCAAAAAAATCACTGAGGACGGTAAAGTAGAAAAGACCCATCATTCGACCTAAAATGACTTGAAAATAACACATTTGTACATGTATAAATGGAATAAGCAGTAGTAAACGCAACCAGACCCCAGCAGCCAGACGTGTCGCATCTACCCTCCCCTCCCCCCCCACCAAGCTTCAATAAAAAAAAAACTAATATCAAAAGACCAGCCCACCTATGTAATTCTTTGTCGAAAACGTTGCTAGCTCTCGGACTAACAAAATATACTTCGTAAGTAAGTTGATCCCCTCCGTGACGTAATTGAGGAGAATATGTGAGCTGTCAGGGCTTCCAACCTCGACCAATTGAAAATTGCGACACAGGATTCACGCTTGCTTAGCAGCCAATGGAGCGCTTCGTTTTTTATTTAATTTTTTAAACCGGAGTAAATGAGGTGCGTTCAATTCACTTCAGTTGGCACAACTGCGATACAAAAATAAGCCATTGCCATATTATGGTTTGAACATGTGGTCTGTTGTAAGGGCGCATTTTTTGCTAAACTTATAAGCAAATTTATTTTTTCGTAATAAATAGAACAAAACAATAAAGATAATGAAATCGTGAAACACATATATGGTGCTTTTGACACTATCTCCAAGGAAACAGTCAGTACCTCCAAGAGAAAAGCTGAGTTCCGTTTAAAGTTCTTGTAGCCTCCCAAAAAGTTCTAACAATCATTCTTAAGAAGCAAAGTGCTATTGTTGATATAAAAAAAGTTATTAAGTTACATATAAAAGTTAAAAAAAAAATTATCACTCATTCAACGTTTAAAAAACATGATTTTATTCATGAATTTTGTTTGGTTGTTCCTGTACAACTTTGAATGTCCTTTCGTAATACCAGTGTTGTTCGCGTACCAACGTCTTTGAACCATTGGTATAATGCGGGGATCAAGAGTATAGTGCGTGCGTGGGTCAAACGTTTCTACAATAAGCAGTGGATTTGTATTTCGGTATAAAAATTCCATACTTACAATAAAGTTAAAGTAATTTTTTTTTTTTTACTATTTGGTTTCTACATCTTTGTAATTTTCCGTTTTCTAGATTTGGTATAGATTATGACGAAAACCGACCAACTCCTTCAGGGTCGTTATAAACGATATCCAGTGTATGTGTTTTTTTGTTTTTTTTTTGTAGTTTGTTTTTTTTATTTTAAATATTTTAAAAAATATTAATCAAAATTAATATCAACAACATCAACAACTATTAATGTTAAGATGATAATGGCTTATCGAGTGTGGGGTGAACAAAGCCCAGCTTATCGGATCAGATTCAGGTACCTTAGGCCACCGAAGGAGATCTCTCATCCGATTCCTTTTTAGTCCCCAAAGCAAGTTTGTTGGAAGGAAAGGTATGGAACTTCGGATTCGCCAAGCCGAATATCACTATTATGTCTCCATGAAAAGATTTTAACCCTAGCTGATATTTAAACTAACGAGATATATTTCAGCTTTTAGCTTCTTTCAGTGAGACCTCGTAATTCGACCTAGTTTGGTTTCTAAAGTTTTTACTATCTAATAAACGCCGCAATTACCGAAGTGAGATTTCCTTTCTCACGTTGAACCACTAAACGTACCTTCAGCTTCGTGTTGAAAACCACCATTGAGGAATTTTTTTTAGTCGTATTTACCCCGAAAATAATAGACAATTGCACTGCATCTAAGGTCATTGGAGGGAAGGGTGGGGATGTAATTTAAATCTTTTTCATCATCACTAGAACACAGTTTTGGTAATTTCGGAGATCTCTGATATATATATATATATATATATATATATATATATATATATATATATATATATATATATATATTTCCCATTCCCCCCCTTCCCTACGTTTAGGTAAAGCTGCTCAGGGTTTTGAACATTAAACAAATTCGTTACTTGTTAGTATTTTGTATGTGTAGTTTGCGCATCTATGTGAAGTTTCTTCTTTCAGAATTTGTAGACATGAAGTGGGAAAAA
The DNA here is from genome assembly GCA_948150685.1 of Rhaphigaster nebulosa. NCBI lineage: Eukaryota > Metazoa > Arthropoda > Insecta > Hemiptera > Pentatomidae > Rhaphigaster > Rhaphigaster nebulosa. The sequence goes on along the minus strand of OX411310.1, from coordinate 136,587,167 downwards.
AAGCCTTTTAGATGTGGAAGCGGATATCAGATTAAAATTAACAACCAAAGAACCAAATTATGATGATCTGCTGTCTCAACATAATAAACTTCATTCTTCTCATTGATCCCACTAAATGTTATTTATAATTGTTGACCGTATAATTGTTCAAAATTTATTTGTTTGTGAAATTGGTCAAATCTTTAAGATCTTTTGTTTATTTGTACATTTACGAGGGATCTATTTTTTTGGATTGTTTCTCTTTCTCTCATCTATATAATTATATAAAATGGCACAATTTTTTTTCTGGTCGCGTTTATATGATTGTCTAATTTGTAATTACTTTGACCATGTCTTTGTCATTATTTTCCATATCAAAATTAAAATTGTCACCCAATGCCAGTAAATTTAATATATTATTTGGAATCTTAATGTTTTTTTTAAATTTAAAAAAGTTCGACGGACGGATTTGTTTTATTCGATATTTGGATTCTACGTATCTGAAAATGTAAAACCTGAAATTTTGAGGGGGTGGGAGATTAAATTTTTTTTTCCTTGATCGATTACGACGAAGGTGTATTATTGAAAATAATAAACCAAAAAAAAAAGCGTGAGCCATAGAACTGTCACTAAGGGAGTATTTTCGCTAAAATTTAAAATTGAAAAAAGTTAAGACCCCCAAAACACTTCTCTAAAGTAAACTCAATTCACATACAAATTTTTAAACCTCTAATTTGGGGGAGAAGTAGAGCTGCACAAAATCTTAAAAACCGCGTAAAATATTTGAACATGCCGGAAGTTTGATTGAAATTTACAGTTACTTCTGAGGCATTGTTCTTTCCAGAATACAACTGTATATACACAATTTCAGTTCATTTGATCCACTTAGTGGGGAAGATATATATATATATATATATATATATATATATATATATATATATATATATATATATATATATATATATATATATATATATATATATATATATATATAAGAACATTCCCAAAACCTCTAAAATTGCGTTTTAGCCGTTACTAAACGAATACTAAATGGACCTCCACACCTCTCTGATGACCTTTGATACAGTTCGAAAGTCTATTACTTTCGAGGAAAATACGGCTAAAACTTAATTCAGTATTTTTCATTGTATATAGTCATCATATTACGTAAGGGTTTTATTACAAATTACATCTTTATGAATTTATCTCTTTGGCGGGCGGAAACGAGCAATGATTGGTTGGCTGCACGCAGAGGTTGTACCAGTGAGTGGCAGTAATTATTCACATCTGGATCTTGTTCCGGTTGTAGTTGTTTTGTTTTGTTCAACAGAGGGTAAAAATCACTTATAAACAGGGAGAAAGTCTTCTTTCTCAGAGGTTCTTTAGAAAAGAAGATGTTAGCATCAATTACTGCAGACTGCAGGTCACACGCTTGACTCTGAAGGGGAAATTTATGAATAATCTGGTCCTGATGTAACAACATAAAACTGGAAGAAGAAAAAACAAAACCAAAAAGGCTCTCAAATAACAATAATGAAATCACTCAACGGCGGATCTACAGGAAGAGGAAAGGTAAAATGTCTCCTCTCAAACTTAAAATTGAGAAGAAAAAAAAGTACGACTGAGTTTAAAATACACCGGTTAGTACCAATACCAATACTCGTTTGAAAATACACAGATTTTCGTGAATTTGATATATATATATTTTTTTTTTTAAACTTCAAATTCAGCCAAACCTAGAAAGATATTAGAATCATGAAAAAAAAGTTCTATATAGAAGTTATATATAGAACGTTTCTGAAATTTTCTGCTCGAAATTGTATTTTTGTATATTATTTTAAATAATGAACATTTGTGACCGACCAAGAATCAAAAAATGTTAACCCCGCCACCTCAAAATTTGAGGTTTTACTTTTCAAGATACGTCGTTGGCCGTCCGCTGCTTTTCACCGAGATTGCTGGACCGATTTTCTTGAGATTTGGCAACGCTAGGATAGTCCGCGGAACACGGCATTTTTTTCAAAATGGAGGCCGATTAGAGATTTTACAAATCCATTACTCGACCATTTATAAAGATAGAGGGAAAATGAAAAGTGTTTTGGCATCAATATAACAAACCCTTAAAAAAAAAAAAATAAACCTATGCTTAAATGGTAAATTTACTTTTGGTTTATTATTTTCAGTAATAAGTAAAACGAATTTTAAATAAATGGATGATTTAATAATATCTATGTTTTCATATTGAACATGGATGTTTTGTTGTGTTGCTGCGGAGGGATTTCTCTCCTCTCCCCCTCCTCCTCTCCGACCAACTTCTTCCTTAATTTTTTTTATTTAATTTTTTTATATAAACTAAAAGTTATTATTATTATTTTTTGAGGGATTTCCCTCTTTTCTGCCGGAGATGGCACCTACTCCGGGCCTAGGTCCAGGATAAGGTTAGAAAATTGGATTCGTTATTTTCATACATTACTAACGATGCTCGCAATTCCGAGTAACACTGATACTTGCATCTGTTCCAAAATATAAAATAAGTCCTTAATGGTTTTCACCGTCGTCTCTGGGATCAAGCTGTTGGTTGAGATGAACAATGGCAAGTTCAGATAATTGCTTCAGTTCCTCTTCCAGATCCTGATATTTTGGAACTTTTTCGGTAACCATCTTGTGATCAATATCAGCTGACGGTATTCATGTTTCGATAATCTTTGTATATTTCTCTTCCTTCAGGATAAGCAAAATTACGGGTTTGTTTAGTAGAGGAGCAGATATCATCCCATATTGTTCTTTTCGAACAGGTTTTCATTTCAAACGTCAAGATCTATTAGTTTTAAGACGACTAAAATACTTTCTCTAAGCGAGAAAGTAATATAGCGGGAACGAGGTAGAGTCCTACAGGCCCTTCCCTACCCAATGGATAACATTCTTATCATTCCAAAGAACATATTTTTTTTTTTTTTTAACGTAATCATCAATACTTCTAAGATGTATTGTTTGCAGGTATTAGGATTAGTATTTTCACTTAGGAGGTTAGGTTATGTTGTTTATAGACACTCAGTAACTTGGTCATTAGAGTACTTCAATTTATTTTCTTATCTTTCTCTTTTTTTATTCTTCACTACCGAAGATAGGTAAGCTTTGTATATATGCAACAGGTGAAAAAAAATTGTTTCCCATCAGAATCGAAAATTTTCATTCGCGTTTTACGTTTTGGACATCAAGGAACAGCTTTGGTTTCTGTTCTGCCTATCTGTAGTCAAATCCTTATGAAATAGTACCGTTAATTCGATATTATCAAATTCTTTAGCTTACGCATGCGCAAACGTATTCTGGTTGGTACGCAAATATTTCAAAAAATGGCTCGTACGATTTGGCCGTAAGTTGGAGAATATTTGTGGATTATTGTAAAAATGGTTTAGTATCAATTTCTACTCAATATTATTGCTTAGGCATGTGGAATAGTAACGACAGATGATTTAAATAACATACTGGATTTTGGTTTAAATTAGTGAGCCGAAATGGGTGCTTTACTTGAAGGTCATAATTAACTTACATCAACAATTATATTAAAATTAAATACAGAGATCATATGGTTCGGTAATAAAGGTTACAAACGCGATTGTTTTTACACTCTAATTTATCATTTTTATTACTTGTTTTGTGTTAAAATCAGTGTAAAATAATTGTTTTTCTTCCCTTTTGTGAGCTGAACAAGTCTGCAGCAGGAGAATAAAATATAAATTAAGTGGATTCTTCCGCTTAGAATTTCTATTTCCAATGCTTTATCTAGTGACATTGACAGTACTAATGTTGTCACGGAACACAAAGAACTCTCTTGGGAACTGAAAGAAAACGACACATAATAACGGAATGAGACCACCAGAAACAACAGCTTGTGTGTGTGTCTCAATAGATGGATGTCGCGACGCCGTGTGTCGTTTTTGAGATTCTGCAATCTTCGGAAACTAGTAACCAAATTCATGATCACTTTTTGAGCCACGGATTTATATTATAATAGGCGTACAAGGAAGTCACGTGTTTGTTGTCCACATCAGATATTTTATTTGTTTTTTGTAGCGGAATTTATTTAATTTAATTTGTTCACGTGGATAAAAGGCAACAGTTAAAAGGAAATAAAAGGCAATAGTTATTTATTGTACGGTCATGTATTTTTACAATAATTTTACTACATTATTAAAAACAATACAATATAAATACAATAAAATTGCCAAGATATTACAACACGCTTGAAATATATAATTAATAATCATTTGAAAAATTGAAAACCGAAAACTAAACTCTTCCTTTGTTTTCACAATCGTCCGTAGTTCATTTTATTGCACCTTTATTTTGTATAAAATATTTAAATTCATATTTGAATAAAAATTAAGGAACAATAGAATTAAAAATATTAATTCCTTGTGGTTTATTTTAAATAATATTTCTCAGATCATTAAGTTGGATAAATTATTCACTCTCTTTCATTAACTTTTTTTTTTTTTTACTAAATAAGAGTTTTTCAGTACTGGATTTCGACAATCAATTTCTGAGATCGAAAAATCTTTTTTCTGTATCTGGGTTTAAGCGCTTGCCACTTGCTACAAGTTTCAAACATCTGCTTATATCTGGCTGTCAAATTAACCAACAAACGTGGTATCTAAACGCTTTTGTTACAAAGAAGTAAACATGGCGGAGCTCGAATTATTTGTCGGCTATTATTATTTTCGGTATAAATAAAATTATATAGATACACAAATGTGTGGATGCAAACATAGCGCTTATGTGGCACTTGCCGCAAGCTTCCTTTTATTTCTGCCCAAAAACCGACACTAGACTGGATCAGCCACCATGCCAAGTACTCCATCAATGCGCTTGTGCATTTGGGCCCTTGCCATTGTATGGCAAACGTGTAAACCCGCCTAAAAAGTTTAAGCAAACTCCTTCTGAGAGAAATCGAGATACATTATGCAGACAGACGGACAGAAATTACGCGGATAATAATATAAGAGTATAAGATGAGGTTAAGTATAACATATTCAGCAGAAGAAAACGATTACTTGAAAAAAAACTCTTCAAGGAGGTACATAGAATTTTTTTTTCGGAAAGGACTTAAATTTGTTTTCGAGGAGGGGAGGAGGGATTTAATAAGAAGAAGGCAAATAATCACCTAAATGTCAAAAAATCGCCAAATCAAAAACAATTGTTAAAAATTGTATTTTTCTAACCTTAAAGGAAATAGTGGAACACAAATAGTAAAAACTATTTATTAAGGATCCAACGTTTCGATCCACTTTGCAGGTCTTCTTCAGGGCTTGAAGCTCCAAGCAAGGAAGAATCACCGAGAGGATTCTTCCTCCCTTAGAACTTCAAGCCATGAAGAAGACCTGCAAAGTAGGTCGAAACGTCGGATCCTTAATAAATTTATGTTCCATTTTTTGACTGCCTCCTTGATCATCTCATTCCTTCATAAGTTATAAGGTCAACCATTGATTATTTAATATCAAAAATGAAATATATTTCGTGACTTATCTTGAGAATTTTAAAATATATATTAGAAAAAGATTTCACATACCGTCAGTTGAATTACCTGGTCTTGAGATTTTAAAAAGGGGTCTATATTTCCGAGCTTTTAGCTTTTTGTGCATCCGATATTCAAGGTTTCCATAGAGTTCTAAATAAAATGGTTTTCATATCCCCTTTAACCAGATAGGGCTATTATCAGAAGTTCCTATTTATTTTTTGCATAATTTGACTGCATTTAAACAGAAATCCGCCACATCTGTATTATATAAATACACGACACATGTTAATACAGCTCCCACAAAATACTAAAAAAAAAAAAAATGGCGGTTGAACAAGTGACGGTAGCGGAACTGAAGGTCTCGGCCTCCTAGAAAGCAGTGCCTCCTAGATCTAATTAATATCAGAGCGCTCGGAGCAGCTGATCTCTTATGGTAGCCGCTTTCCCTCTCAGCGGCCACTTTTTGCATAACTCCTACCTCCCAGCACAACAATATGTCCTCTTACGAAAACACTTCGGCCAGTTTAAGTCAGTTATAGTTTAGGACAATAGGAACGTGTCGTAACTCCAGCGTATTCGAAACGTTTAGTCACTTTGCTCAGTTTGTTTACAATAGGACACGATTTGTCTTTTATATTGTACCTATATGTCTTCTTTGTGTAACCTCAAAGATCGACAATCAATGAAGGAAAGCGCACGTATTCAATTTAAACTCCATATTTGATTGAATAGCATAGCACGGCCTGTCGTTCAGCGAAACATGGGGAACTATTTTTTGAAATGGATGATAGCGGAGGTATATAGAAAAAAACATAAACAAAAAGTAGATCAAAATTACTAATATAGTATTATTTGAAGATAACACAAAACTTCGAGTATCTCAAGTAACAGTAAATAACTGATCAGTTTCGCCAATTCAAGAATCATGAGGACAGACAAACACAAAATCATATAAATCAATGAGATAGCACATCTCAGATCAACATTATATAAAAAGCAGCAAAATATTAAACAATGTTTTATTATTTCCTAATAGTAATACGAGTATATCAAAAGTATCTGGAGTGTCAATTCAAATAACTTTCCTTATGGTTTTGGGTTAGAGTCCCATATAAAATATGTATGTTTGCTAATATTAATCCCATTAAGATTTTTTTATAATTTTATAATTTTTAACTTTGTTTATAATTATTTAGAGATTATCTTTCAAATTATTTAAATCAGAATCTGGAATGTTCCATGAGATGTATAGTTTTCAAGTATAAAAACTAAGCGAAGTTTAACCGGTTTCCATTGGAATATGTGCAGAATACTTCATAAAACATGTGTATAAAGTTCTATACGCTATATCTCTGAAAATAATGGTCCGATATCGATAATTTTTTTTTTTTTTTTTTGTGGGAAATTAAATAACCTTTTGAATGATATCGGGCGCCCTTTTGAAACGATATGGAGGTTAGCAATATCGAGTTCCTAGGATCATCCCAGGGTGACCTGGAATTTCGGAGAAAAACAATGAACGGTGGATGGACGAATTTTTTTTATTTTTTTTATTTACACGAATTTTTAGTGAAACCTCAAATTTTGAGAGGAAGTTGAAATTAAAAATTAAAATTATTTTTTCTTGGTCGATTACAAAGGTTCATTATTTAAAATTAATAAATCTAAATTAATCTATAAAAGAAAGCATATACTGAATTGTCATGGAGTGATGTCTACCTCTTTTTTGGTTAGCCTTTTTTAAACTGTTGATGTGAGATGTGCTGATCAATAAAAAGTAAATAAATCTGTGTTGTATGGATAGCTTGAATAAATCTTAATAAATTAAATATTATTGGAATATTAAAAAAAAAAGCGTCAAGTCTCTCAAATACCAGCAAATAAATAATCGGACAACGTTTTCCCAATTCAGGAATTACTGGCAAAACACTAAAAAAAACTAACCAATAGGGATAGTTTATCACTCCAAGACAATTCAACACAGACTTCAGAATAAGTTGTGATTATGATGTGAGTTGTACTGTCTCTGCTCTGCATTTATGTGATTTTATCTTTTTATTTTCTGAATATTTGTCTGAGTGACTTGGAAAAATTATAATAATATTCTAAAATTATTTATGTAATGTTAATCAGACTTCAGTTCGTGGAAAGACAATCCATCCATTTGCCCGTTCTAGTTGATAAACTCATGACAAGACAGTCGTGGTTTTCATTAAATAGAAATATTTTTGGTAAAAATCGATCTATCATTCGAAAAACAGAAGAGGGTGGAAAACGACAAGGAACAAAAGAAGATGTTTTTGCTTGGCTTGGATTGGCTAGTCTGTGTTTGAGTTCGACCCTGTTCTTGCGAGAAGCGCCGCATCAGCGCTAGTGTTGCATCCACATATTTTCGTATTATATACATTATATATATATATATATATATATATATATATATATATATATATATATATATATATATATATATATATATTTTTTTACACGAATTGACATTATATATTTATATGTTTTTATTTTATATTTTTAATTGTTTCTTTACAAAATAAAACTATTTTAAACAGAAATTAACAGTCTACAAAAGTTGGAATAGCCGGAATAGTTGCGTGTGAATAGGTTAGTTTGCTAAGCTTCTGTAAACCCCCTTTACATGTTTGCCGTTTGACTTGGCGATTGACTTGCCTAGACTTGGCAAATGTGTAAAGGTACCTTAACACACTGGTCGAAAGTCCACTGATAGTCTATCAGGTAGGAATTCAAAGATAGTTAAAGAACACGGATCTCTCCCCTCCTCCAGCATTTGAAACAATTAAATTTTCGAATAAATATATAATAAATACAATTTTAAAATGCAATAAAATACTATCAGGGTATATTAATAAAAATAGGGACACTGGAGTGAGCGTGAGCATACGAGTTTGACCGGTTCGACTAATCGATTATCTTCAATTTGACACGTTGCATTGAGATGGACTGAGTCTACGCTATCTCACGGCTCTTTCATAAATCATCGTATGCCCGACCTCATGCCTAAGTGAAAAGTGTGACCATTGAATACAGAAACTTCACTTATCAGGAGTTGATAAGTATGCCATTACTTGCGAAATATAAAAAAAAACATTTCTTTTTTTTTCTAGTTCAATGATTTTTTTACTTTGAATTGAGATCACAATACCATCAGATCACTTATGATTATATTTCTTCTGAGTGGAACGGGGAAACACTGTATCACCGAATCTCACTAGATTATTCAATAAGAGAAGCTTGGTCGGGAGAGCGGTTAAAGAAGAAACACCCAAATAAGAATAACCTATTATATTGTGTGCCAACGTTTCGGCCTAAGTTTTAAGCCATCATTAAGGCTATTAATACCCCATTAACGGAAGCATTTTTAATAGGCGAGGCGACTTGGATACCCAGAGACCTCGTGAGTGGTCTGCTTTAATTTAATGTTATTACGAGGTGGCGCTAATGTGTTTGGAGATAGTCTTAAACCAAGATAAATTATACTTAATATTTATCCAGCTGATCTTTTTATCATAGACAAGAACCTCCTGGAGAGTGTCTTTACCTCTTGAGCGCTCCTGTAATCAATTCTGTGTCGATAGCTAACTAGTATTTATTTTTTTTATTTACTTTTTTTTTTAAGATTCCGCTACAACCATGAAGAGTATTAAGTTCAGTAATTGATAAGGAAGTTCTATTCCTTCAAGATTCAACCAGAGCAACCTTTGACTTACCCACTCTTAAGTTAGAGGATGAGTGAGTGGTATGTTACTATTATATTGTAGACAATTTAATTACCTTTCAAATGAGCATCTGCGTGTTTATGTAAAATTAATAGTTTTCGATGGAAACCTGCGAAGAAAATATGGATCCAAATTCTAATATGCTTTTATATATTTTTTACATATCTAATAGCTTTGGCTAATACTGCTACGATTTATATAATTTTGTTTTCGTTTTGTAAAGAATGCAATTGCTTTTCATATTAGTAACTATGTTCCAGGATATGTTATTCGAAAAACTGCTTCCTTTTTTTTTAAGTTTTAGAAATAGTTTTTTTTTTAACCACTTAAAGTACAAATTTGTTCAAACCTTATTGCAAATCTACAGCTTCAAGGGAACCACCACTAAAAATTTCAGCTTCATAGGCATTGTCGTTTTTTAAATACAGTGAAGACTACATAAGTGAGTGAGTGGTAACTTTCTTTTATAGATATAGAATTAATGTTAGGTTGTGTGTGATTTGTTGTAATATTGGCTACACGCGTTGCTTAGTCACGGATCGGACAAAAATTTTTATCAATCAGCTGTTTTGATTTAATCAGCTGTTTTATATTGACAACTGACGCCGCGACTGGGAATAAAGAAAGTGGAGGCATTTTGTTTTTTTATTAATTTGGCCATCTATATTTCGTTCTTATAACACTGTATGTTTTATACTTCCTTGTACGAAGTAAAGGAACTATTGTAATCGGAAGATTTTCGGTTTTCATATTTCAACGGAAATATCCATTTTGACCATCTCTGAATCCATTTTGACTAGTTTCGTACGTACGTACGTTCGTTCGTATTTCGCATAACTCAAAAACGGTTAGCCGTAGAAAGTTGAAATTTTATATTTAGAATTGTTGTAAAATCTAGTTGTGAACCTCCCTTTTTGGTCACTGCTTGATCACCGGAAGTGGTACTTTACTTGAAGGTCATAATTGATTTCCATCCAAAATTATATTAAAATACTTTGTAAAACTTCTCAAATTTGGTATTTATAACTTATATATTGATTTAAATAACATACTAGATTTTGGTCTAAATTGGAAAACCGGAAGCGGTATTTTACTTGAAGGTCATATTAGACTATCATCAAAAATTATATTAAAATATAATGTAAAACATCTCAAATTTGGTAAATAGGACTTTTATATTGATGTGAATGTATTTACTACATTTTGGTTAAAATTGGTGAGCCGAAAACGGTATTTTACTTGAAGGTCATAATAAGCTTACATCAAAAATTATATTTAAATTAAATACATAAATAATATGTTTCGGTAATAAAGGTTACAATCGCAATTTGGTTTCCAATCCAATTAAACATTTTTATTAATTGTTTTAAGTGTTAAAATTTAGTGTAAAATACTGGTTTTCCTCCCTATTTGTGTTTGTGTATCAATAGATGGATATCGCGAGGTCCAGTGTTGTTTTTGAGATACTGCGATCTTCGGAAACTAGTAATCAAATTAAGGATCACTTTTTGAGCCACCGATTTATAGTTTAATAAGCGTACAAGGAAGTCATGTGTTGTCCACATCAGATATTTTTTCTTCAATATAGTTTAGATTCATCAATAGTTTTCCACTTAAAAGTATACATATTATTTTTATTAACTTAAAATCTTTATTCATACTAGTCAATTGAATATAAATATATATATATATATATATATATATATATATATATATATATATATATATATATATATATATATATATATATATATATAGAAAGCAATGAAAAAGAAGTTGAAGTTAAATTTATCACCCAGTTTGGCCACAACTCATTAGTATTTCGTCTGAATTAAATAAATAGAAAGAGAGCGCCTATAAGTGAAAGACGGAACCAAAAATGTTGGAAACCAGTCAGACTTGTGGAATAATTACAAGTATTTTTTGTATAGCAAGAATTTGCCTCTATGCGCATGGCATAGCAGCAGAACAAGTCGTGAAAGCGGATTTACTAGTGCTGGGATCTCCCCTGGCTTCCCTCCAAACATTATATAATACAAGACAGCACCGAGTTGGCGACTCCAGTCAGGTTCAGGGGCAATGTCGAAGTCTAGTTCCGCAGTGACATAGCTGCGTGTCAGACATTTCAAATTGTCGCAAATGGTGATCTTATCGTTCCTACTCTGGTATAGAGTATATGATGCACTATCTCTATTACATTAATTCTTCTTTTAGACTGTTGGTGTGAGATGCGTTGATGATGCCTGAATTGGCGATAAATTGGCTGGTTAGTTATTTACTGCTATTTGAATTCAGTTTAAGCTCTGTTTTGAAATTTTGCAATAATAACTTTAAAAAACTATTCTATATATTAAATTAAAAAAAAAGTTTTCAGAGTTAAAAATAAAATTTATTATTGTAAATAATCCAGAAACTTTAAAATGTCTGCAAGAGCCGAAACATAGCATTAATATTTTTCGATAATTAAAGAAAATGTTTGAGAATTTACTGGATTTATTCTTTATTAAAACATAATTTTCAGAAGTCTCAGGAAGAAGTCAACATTATAAAACGTATTAGTTTTCAGAATTTTCTTAATTATTATTATTATTTTTTTTTTGCATATCTCGTATCTCGTATTTTTTTTTTCTGTGAACTATGAACTCTACTCTACAGACTATTTTAAAAACTTTTTGAAGAAGTCATTTTAGATTTTAAAAAATATATAGAGAGAGAACGTATTCGGATCAAATGCAGAACTATAACGGTAAAAATATAAATTACTTCCTTGAAGTTCTCAAAGTTTTTTACGTTCAAGAGTATACAGTTAGATAAATATTTCAAATACCTTATTCCGGTAATAACTTATAGGGAATCCATGGTATAATTATAAAAAACCATCCGGAGAGAAAAAGGATTTTCGCCTTCTCGGACATCTGCTAGAAAACTAATCCAAGATGGTGAATAACGACGCCATAACCATGAATTGTATAATGTATGCAGTAGGAATCTACGAATAAATAGCACTGCGCTGGATAGAAACTAGAGAGAAAGCGCAATTTCTCTCTCATCTATTATATGTCTAATATAAAAAATTATATAATTATACGAGAAGCCCTCATTTGGCGCATATTATTAAGCACTGAAGTAATATATTTTTTGTAATAATACTTATTACCAAATAAAATAAATATACAAGATAAATAAATGAAAAAGTCATTTATGTATCATTTTACGTTTTTCTATATCGTTGCGATCATCTTCCATTCTAACCTCAATGCAAAGTATCGATTGTTTTGATTAAGCGCGCATTGGCCAAGTTCAACTCCTTATTTCTTTATGTTTGTTTTTGTAGATTATTTGTTATAACTTTAATCATTCATCGCTTAAAGAAATTACTGTTTAATTCTCATTAAACATGAAACCAAAACTCAACAGTCGAAACAAAAATTGTTCTGTTTTTGTACTTTTGAAATAAAATAAACTTGAAATAAAAAGCTTTTATAAAGTAATAAATGCATAAGAATATTTTTTTTTTTAAATTGATAAATAAATAATGTTTAGCTATGATTGAAAAATTATTTTCATATACAGATGATTTGAAACCTCTGGTATTATGTGCATGTATAAAAAAATGTATATAAAAAATAAATTATAAACAGTTTAAAGATTAAACAGATATGATAAATTATGTAAAATTAATTGTATCCATTGGATCCTAAAATTGATATTGTAAAAAAAATTAAAAAATTGATTTAATCAACTCAAAAATAGTTGACTAGATTATAAAACCCAAAAGAAAAAGTGGCTAAAAATAAATTAATACTTCACCGAAACGACATTCTAAATTTTAAAAATATAATTTTGATTTTGTAGGAGAATAAATTTTAACCTGTTAGAGGTACTAAAATAAAAGAATTACCTAAAGCAGCACGCTGCCAGAAATAAAATAATAATTCAGATACATTAAGGAATTAGGAAAATTAAAAACTGCCAATAAAAAATTTGAAATTTCGGAGATAGCATAAAATAATGCAGAAATAAGAGGATTGAATATTTATTTTTAAATACGAATAAAAAGATTGGAATTAACACAAGTTGGAATATTAATAAAAGTTTGAATTGTTTGTTGAATTTACATTTTTTTTTAAATAATTAAATTATTGAATTCAAAAATGAATGTGAAGAAAATATAGAAATTTCCCTTAATTAAAATGAACATTTAATGTTGTTTTTAAATTAGATAAATTGGATCGAAACTTAATTGAAAAAAAAAAAAATCTAGTAACATAGAATTCACAATTTTGTTTTTAACGTCAAGGCCATTAGGCTTGGTAAAAAACAAAATGTTTTTAATAAACAGAAATAAATATTCCATTAAGGAGACATTTTAATCCCCCCCCTCTTCTCCTCCGCACATACTCTACAAGAGCTAATTAGCCACCTGATTGGTGATTTATTTAATAAGCGCCCCTTAACGACTATTTTCACTTTCTCGGTTCATTTAACTCATCCTATTAACAATAATTAGTAGCTCTGTTTATTTTTTGGTTTATTATTTTCGATAATAGACCTTTGCAATCGAACAAGGAAAAAAAATCACCTCTCCCCCTCGCTAAATTTTCGCCGTCCGCCGAACGCATTCCGCAGCTTTTCTCCTTGACTACTGAACCGATTTTCTTAAGATTCGGTACCAAAAAACAGGTCATCCCAGGATGATCCTCGGAATTCTGCATTACCATCCGTCTGTTTGTTTCAAAATGGGGACCGTTAGAGATTTTATAAGACACTCGTCCATTTACAAAGATAGAGGGGAAATGTAAGGTGTTTTGGAATCATTAAACCAAGACATTTAATATTAAATGTTAAAAAAAAAACTCTATATAAATGCTTTTAGTTTATTTCCAATAATAGACTTTTATAATCGACCAAGGAAAACATTTTTAACCCCCCTCAAAATTTGAGATTTTACGTTTCAAGAAACGTAGAATCCAAATATACAATACAAAAAATCCGTTCGTCAAAATTTTTTGTTGAGATTTTTGTTATAATTAATCGATAGATGATGAAATTTCCTACAAAGGCAAAAAAAAAAAAAAAAAAATTAATCATTTAAATCGGAACAGTATTAGCTGAGATATAACGTAATGAACTTCGTAGACTAATTCTCCGGCGCTGCAGGTCATCGTGGCCTTAGGTTTCCTGACTTATCAATTACGGGCTTCTGACTTCCTCACATCTCTCTACTTCATCCTTCCTTGGATTATTTCTGCACTTCTTTTAGCTTCTTGGTCTTTTCTTTTTCTTTTCCCACTGAAGTAAAAATCCAATATATTCCTCTGTACCAGATTACCCTCTGATTGCATGTCCTTTAATGTTACAACTAATTATGACAACTAAACTGATTTACTAAGCAATCATTAATTAATACGCAACCTTTTCCGGCTCTCAGGAGCGATGGATTTTGATGAGTGAGGTATCAAAAGAAAGGGAATTTCAGGGAGAAGTGACGAATCCTAATTTCAATTGTCAAATTCTTACAAGGGCTTAAATAAAAGTGATGAAAAAACTGAGAGATTTCAAAATTATGAAGATGGTGGATCGAGACGGGATGAGTCGCGTTTTAAAGAATTCGACGCGGGCATCTAGACCATATACGTTCCACTGGAATTTATCCAGTGTTTTAAAACTCTAAAACCTACCGTTTTCGAGATAACGCACGGTAAAGGCCCGCATGAGGCTCGGTACCATCTTGCGTAGTTGCCGTTGTCATGGCAACGTTGCACCAGCAAACGCAAGTTGAAACTATAATATCTGATGTGGGCAACACATGACATCCTTTACGCCTATAAAATTATAAATCCGTGGCTCAAAAAGTGATATTGAATTTGGTTACTAGTTTCCGAAGATTGACACTCGGCGTCCCGACATCCATCTATTGACACACACACACAAAAACACACACTCTTGTTGCTGGAGGTCTCATTCCGTTATTATATGTCGTTTTCCTTCAGTAGGTAACTAGTTTCTAAGATATTTCTCCATGTTCCGTGACAACAATAAAACTGTCAATATCACTGGATAAAGCATTGGAAATCGACAGTTTCGAAATTTTAAGCAGAAAAACCCACTTAACTAACATCTTATTATCATACTGCAGACTTGTTGATCTCACAAATGGGGAGGAAAACCAGTATTTTACACTCAATTTAAAAAAAAAAAAATTAATTGGATTGGAAACCAAATTTCGTTTGTGCAACGTTTATTACCGAAACATATGATTTCTCTTTTAATTTAAATATAATTTTTGATGTAAGCTTATTATTATGACCTTCAAGTAAAGTACCCTTTTCGGCTCACCAATTTTAACCAAAATCTAGTAAATACATTTATATCGATATAAAAGTCTATTTACCAAATTTGAGATGTTTTACATTATATTTTAATATAATTTTTGATGAATGTCTAATATGACCTTCAAGTAAGGTACCGCTTCCGGTTTTTCCAATTTAGACCAAAATCTAGTATGTTATTTAAATCAATATATAAATTATAAATACTAAATTTGAGAAGTTTTGTATAGTATTTTAATATAATTTTTGATGGAAATCAATTATGACCTTCAAGTAAAGTACCACTTCCGGTGATCAAGCAGTGATCAAAAAGGGAGGTTCACAACTAGATTTTACAACAATCCTAAATACTAAATTACAACTTTCTACAGCTAACCGTTTTTTATTTATGCGAGATACGAACGTACGTACGTACAGACGCCACGACTAGTCAAAATGGATTCAGGCATGGTCAAAATGGATATTTCCGTCGAAATCTGAAAACCGAAAATTTTCGCGATTACAATACTTCCTTTACGCCGTACAAGGAAGTAATAAATAAACTTTTAAATAAGTGTGAAAAGGTTATTTGGCAAATTAAATGGTGTTTTTAGGTTCCTACGAATCATAGAATACTACAAACAGAGCATGGTATAGCTGAGGCTTATAACAGCTTAACTGTTAAACTGAGGGGGTACTTTCCAGTCGGGCAAGCTAATTGCTTATTAAGTATTAACTATTACTTCAACATAGTCATTATAAACAATGTAGTTTCACCAAATAAATGTGTGTGTTAAATAAACTTTCTTGATAATATTATATTGTTTAAACGAATAAATATGTTTCCCTAATATCGCTTATATTTTGAATACATTAGGGATTAAAAGAAGGATAGACATCTAATGCGAGAGTTCTCGCTCTAGTGTACTAGTACATATTTAATTAAATAAATTAAAATTTCAATTTAGGAGGACTTTAGATATAATGAAGCTCTCCAAAAAGTTTGAGTTTGGTACCATTAAGTGAACATACGCTTTCTTACTCACTACAGATTGTAATGTTGTCGAGTCAACAATCCCGATTCGAGACATAATTTTCCACGGCGAGAGAGATCTTGCGGTCATCTAGAAGACGCTTAGCGATGCTTTAGTGATCGTCCGCCGCTGACCTTGCAGGTGTGAGGAATCTGATCTAGTCAGCAGCGGTAGAGAAATGCGGATGTGAGCATAACTCGGCAACTTTTCGCAGGCGGTGGTGATTCCCATTCCGCAGTTCCGCTCATTCCAACCAGCTCATTGGTAGTAATATTAATAACCGAACAGGCGGCAGTGTTATATAACTGATTGGCTAGAAGAAAGTATTCCTACGCAAAATACTGGCTCTATTAAAAAGGTAAAATGACGAGATTTTATTACGCGGAACCGTTGACTCGAGCAAATAAGGGAAAACGGGTTCGTTAGTATCTTTGGCACTTAGTCCGACTCAACCTGTCAAAAATAATTAATAATGACAAAATAAATTCTTTGTTTTAACGATCGGTAACATTATTATAACGTTTCGGGAGCTTCAGCGAAATGAGAAAATAAACGAAGGAAAGGAAGAAAAAGAATGAAAGAATCAGTGGAGGATTGTCCAAATAGGCAACTGCCAATGGGCCCTGCGCCTCCTAGGGGCCTCGTGACCCTGAGGAAAATTAGTTGAACTAGTTTTAATTTATTTTCCAAATAAGCTTATAAGGTACCCACTTATTTTCTCTTCGTCAGGCACCATTAGAATAGAAAAGGATAAGATCACATTAATGCAAATCAGACACAGCACATCTCATATCAACAGTGTAAAAGAAGACTAAAGAGTTAGAAATAGTCAAGATCTTAGAAAGATTAATATCTAAGTCGTAGAAGGTAATGCAGAGTGACGAAAATGCATAAATTTAAATGTTTATTGATGTTAATAACGTCTGCTTTTATTAATAGAAGTATCGAAAATTCAGGCATCATGAGGACATACACAATAAATTCATATATATGAAGATCAACTGCAGTATATCTCACATCAACAGTCTAAAAAGACGCACCAACCAGAGATAGCACATCAAGTACTCATCCAAGACCTATTAGTTGATTAGGGATCGATAAATTACTTGCCACATCTGTAATTTTTTTTTTATTGAAAACTAGTTTCAAATGTATATAAATTCATCTTCAGTTCTAAAAACACACAAAAATTCATAAATAAGCAATTTAAAATATTGTTTCTTATTATTATACATATTGAATTAAATGTAATACTACATTTAATTTAATATGTATAACAATACCAAACTGTATTTTGCATTGCTTATTTTTGAATAAATTGTGTGTTTTAGAACTGAAAGTGAATGTATAAAATTTGAAACTAGTTTTCAACAAAAACAAAATTATAGAAGTGGCAAATAATTTATCAATCCCTAATTAGATTGATTCTTCTATACCATCAAACGTACGTCAACCAATTAGTTGGGTATGTGATTGGATGTCTTGGAGTTATGTGCTGTCTCTGGTTGATGCGTCTTTTTAGATAGTTGATGTGAGATGTGCTGCATTTGATCTTCATATATGTGGTTTTATTGTGTACGTCCTGATGATGCCTGAATTGGCATTGTGTTTGGAGTCTTCCAATTATATTCTACTTTTCTACTGTTTAATGGAAACTAAATGGAATTTCCAGGAAAATTAAATGGAAACTTTTAAAATTTCTTAAGCCATACTTGAGCAGAGATTAATTTATATTCAAAGTAGGATGGTGGGTTAAATTTGCGTGATGCGCGCACCGCATCCGGAGATTGCCGGACTACCGTTCTCTAGCGCCATTTCTGCTAACTACATTGTATTCAATTGTAAAATTCGAATTCATTGGAATAATTAAAATTATTACTGCCTTAATTAGATATTACATTAAATTATTAATACTGTCGACTTCCTGTGGTCTGGGTAAGTTGTTTCTAAAGCAGTAATAATTTAAATTACGATAAGGTACCTATCTCAACTGAAAAGGATCTTTTGGGGGTTTGTATATCTCTTGAGCGAGCGTAGCGAGCGGAACTCGGTAGCTGTGATCTAATTAAAGGAGTAATAATTTAAATTAGGGTAAGGCCCCGACCAGAACCGAAAAGGATCTGTTAGGGTTTTCTTTATTTCTTGAGCGAACTTAGTGAGTCGACAGCACTAATAGTTTTAAATAATATTTAATTAAAGCAATAATAATTTTAATAATTTCAATGAATACGAATGTTACAATTGAATACAAAGCAGTTGGTTAGAACACATGGTGCTAGAGTTCTAGTCCGGTGACCTTCGGGTAACTTCGACAGCAGCCAGGGATAATGCGTCCCGATTGTAAAGTTGTAACAAAAACATAATTAAAAATCTGAAATCGTTTTACAAAAATCTTTCGGCTGGGAGCGGATCCAAGACAAATTTGCGGAATTGTATGAATGCGTGATTAATACCAGTATAGGTTAACTATAGGTTTTGACAATGAAAACCTCGTTTAAGGTAAATTATTTCTTCAACAAATTTAGTGGAGCAGGACGACTGTCCGCTGTTCCGAAGATGACGTCATTGTCCATTATTACCTAATTGGAGTTATGAAGATCTCTACTTCTAACTTAGTATTTATAAATCCAATACCTACCGTAATTTAGGAAAATATTTAAAAATAGCGATGATCTGGTAAACAAATAATGTTGGCAGGCTCGGAAGGAAGACCTCGGGAGAGAGAGTGAAGGTCACTGGCCGCGGGTCGGTGGACGGCCACTTTCAAAAAGAAAGCAACCTGGCGAGCTTAACTCTTTAACAATATTTTAACTTCTTTTCGACGATTTAGAAGGCATGTTCATCTTGTGGAAGAAACCGGAGTAGTTGTCTTGCAGAAAGCAGAGCTGAGAAAATATAGTGGAGTGGGAAGCAGATCTATAACATCCTATGCATAGGAATGTAAAAAAATAAAAACATCGATTTTTTTTATGACAATTTTATTCTTAATCTACTATCAAATTAGTTTAAGAACATGTCTGAATTGATTTTTAAAAAATTATAACTACAACGTATCATTGGTTCATCCAGTAATCTTACTTTTGAAAAAATCAACACATTTTCATATTACATCATAATCTTTATTAAAATTCTCTACTTATTTAACTATTTTTTTATTAAGTTGACTTCCGCATGATGGTATAGAACTTTTGTGTGTTTTTAGAACTGAAGATGAATGTATTCGAAACGAGTTTTCAATAAAAACAAAATTTTAGAAGTGACAAATAATAAGGTATCCAAGCTGCTTTATTCTAAGAAGAGAGGAAAATGGGCGAGCTTGGAAACTATCTTGAGCGGCCAATCAGAAGCCAGCATTTAGTCACGTGATCATGGACCCAAATTTGAATTTAAACCTCGACATAATTATCTTAACTTAACTATCACGTGACCTTAACTCGACCTAACCTTAACTATCGGGCCACGTCCCTTTTTACCTTTACCCATGCCTAACAACCAATAACAGTGCTTCGCCCCTCCCTTGACCACTCCCACCATGAGCGGCCGTTTTGATTATAAATGAGCCGCCGTTTTGTTCTCAATGATGTGGTCAGCATCTACGCTTAGTTGTCAGGTTTATTCCCTCCACTCATTGAAGGTTCAACACCCACTTTACAGAGGCTTAAACACGCATAACTCCATCATTCCATCAATCCATCTCTCCCTCATCCCATCACTTCATCCATCATTCCTTCACTCCATACATCCTTTTATGTACAACCTTTTTTTTTTTTTACAAGTTTTTCGTAAAATGGATGGCAAAAGAGTTGTAAGGGCATGTCTGGTCTCAAGAAAAACTTGAGGCGCCAAACATTTTTTTGCAAAGTTACCATTTTCGCCTGTTCATATCTCGTAGACGGAAACACATAGAGATGAGTATTAATACACCATTTTGTAGGGAATTTAATAAGCTGTAATTTTGTATATCTTAAAAATTTCTGTACGATGCGAAAAATGTTACTATTTCGTAGACTCAATATTTTATTGTATCTGCTCACATAGTGGAGCTTTCTCACGTTTCTATCACTTAGAAAGGTGAGCAGGTCCTCCGAATCAATAATCAATCTATATTTATGAAACATGTACTCCATAAACTTATTTAAATAATAATTAAAAGAAAGATAAAATAATAATAAAGAAAATTAATTTTGAACGAAAATCGGTTTTAAATAAGTAATAATAGAGTATTTAAGTATTTCATTGAGTTACTTCTATTTATTCACATCGAACCAGAGCATCTGCTCAGTTTTTTTGAGGAATGAGTTAGTGCTCAGTTTTATTCACTTCACCTAAGGTGAGTCAAGGTTAATTTCCCTCCTATCTAATGAATGATAATTTATCATAGTTACTGGTATTAGTATTGGTACTAGAAGTTATATTTTAAATTCAGCCGAATTTTTTTTTTCCACTTCTTAATTTGGGAGGGCAAATTTCCTCTTCCTCCTTCCCGTTAGATCCGCCCCTTCTGTCTAAAACTCTATTACCTGGATCTAACACGCAAACTGATTTCCTATTCTTTTATTGTCCATTCTAAACGATGTTTTAGAATAGATCGCTGAACTAGTGACCTGTAGCGAACTCTCTTTGAACATTATGCACTGGAAGGATTCCAGAGTATTTACGATGCAACGGAGGATAAGAAGAGCTGGAAAACCGGAACCGAACCGAGGCAGGGAAACGAGGTTTCTTACTGAACCGTTATCGAAGGAACAACATCCTTTATAGTCCAAGATGATATATAAGATAAATATCTAAACCATATATAATATAAAATTTATATTATAGTCGGTTTAAAACTGGCGGAGAGAAATGATTTATTGAAAATCAATGCTGCCCAAATACATTGGGTTGCTGCAATACACAGCGTACTGATCATTAATTGGATTTAATATATATATATATATATATATATATATATATATATATATATATATATATATATATATATATATATATATATATATATATATAAATATATATACATTTTACATTTCTTTCTTTTTTTCTTTTCCTTCCTTTTCCCTTTTATCATTTAATCATACAGAGAGACACTTTATAATCAAAGAGGTGCTGCCCAACTTCATTGGGGCACACACAGCATACTAATATCATCATATTGACAATTTGTACAACTTATAAATATATAAGACGATTAAGACATTCATAATAAATAATAAAAGTATATAAATACAGAATTTTTTTTTCTTCCTAGCGGTTTTCAGACAATTTTCCTTTAAATATTAACCCTTACAAACCTATTACATAACTATATAATTTTAAAAGGTATAATTTAAAAACTCTCTCATCTATAAAAACGCTGCAAATTATTACACAATGGTTTATTATTTCCACTTATTTATTCCACAAAAATATCTATTCTGTCAAAATAAAAAATATGAAGCAGTAGGTACCAAAGGAAAAGAAATTTGAAGCTTGTCACAAGATGTTCGCCGTGAGAGTGCCGAACTGTGTTAATTAAAAAAACTGCGTCAATGCAAGTAGGCTGTGATGTAAAATGATACAGAGGAAATATTTGATGTGCACTTCACTAGGAAACTAGGAAAATAAAAACGAAGTTCATAAAGCTATATCTCAGCTAATAATGGTCCGATTTAGGTGATTTCTAGTTCGTATCGTATTGCAAAAAAAAAATTTTTGCGGACGGATTTTTTTTATTCGATATTTGGATTCTACGTATCTTGAAACGTAAAACCTCAAATTTTGAGGGGGGGTTACAAAAAAATTTTCTTTGGTCGATTCCAAAGGTCTATTATTGAAAATAATAAATCAAAAGCATTTACAGATAGATATTTTTTTATTTTTTGTTTTTTGTTATTTTAATGCCTTGTTATGCTGATTCCAAAACACCTTACATTTCTCCTCTATGTTTATAAATGGCCAAGTTATGGGTATATAAGATCTTTAATCGGCAATTATTATAGATTTTTTGTTTTTCAATTTTTTTTTTGTTTTCCTGTCTCTTTATGACAGATTGTACTGTCTCTGATTCCAAAACACCTTACATTTTCTCTCTATCTTTATAAATGACCGAGTTATGGACTTATGAGATCTCTAATCGGCCGCCATTTTGAAACAAACAGACGGATTATAATGTCGAGTTCCGAGGATCATCCCGCGGTGACCTGGGACTTTGGTACCGAATCTCAAGAAAATCGGTCCAGTAGTCTCGGAGAAAAGCCGCGGACGGCGTACGGCGTATGGCGGACGGCGGACGGACGGATTTTTTTTTTTATTCGATATTTGGATTCTACGTATCTTGAAACGTAAAACCTCAAATTTTGAGGGGGGGGGGTTACAAAAAAATTTTCTTTGGTCGATTCCAAAGGTCTATTATTGAAAATAATAAACCAAAATGTATGCTTATAGTAAATGAATGTAAATTACATCGATATCTCAACCTGGAATATCTCATACCTCGATATCTCAACCTGGAATATCTCATACCTCGATATCTCATGCATCGATATCTCATACATCGATATCTGATAGAGCTGGAAGAGTATTATTTAAAAACATATGGGAGGAAGGTTACAGTTCGTAAACTAATTGATATTGTGATATGTATGTCGTGAACAAACATTGTAATTTTATTTGTTTTCAGGTAATTACCTTGAGTTTGTTGTGTTATTATATCTTACTTATTCGTGTATTTCTTTTGACATTAAATCTATTCTTTTCAGACTAAATATTATCTTGTGTGTTTACCAATTTACATGAATAAAATTTCTCACATTAGTATAAAATATAATTAAAACCTAACATTAAATAAATATTTATAAATATATATTAAAAAAACAAAACAATTTTTCATCTTCATTCGATTCCATTACCTTTTTTTTCTATCTTTTGTTTATTTTAATCTATCCAACTACCTTCTCATTTCTCCACAATTTTCTGTTCCAGTTATCAATCAACCCTTTCCTAATCTAATATACAACTTCTAGATTACTAAAAAACTTATGGAACCAATCCAATATCAAAATTTGAACGCACACATATATAGAACAAAAGTACAGGAAAAAAGATAAATATATATATATATATATATATATATATATATATATATATATATATATATATATATACCATGCAGGTGATGTTGGATAATCCCCAGGGAGTCGAAATTGATATATATTTCGACCAGCACCACAATATCCCCAACATTAGCTAGGTCTTCTAAAAACCTCCTAGTTCTGTTCGGTAATGTTCCGAAAGGCCAAAACCAGAGGCCTCTCACGGTGAACTCTCTCTCTCCGAAGGTCTCGGGGAATTTTTTTTTTAGGAAAGGGGTACATTTCTAATAGATACCTTTTTTCCCCCTTTTCACCCCGCCTGCCTGATCGGGATCGTTTCCCTCAAATCGTAAGGTCGAATCCATATAAAATACATTTAAGGGAATTTATTTCATGTGGACCTCTGCGGTTTAATAAAGAGGAAATCAATAATAAATAATGATATATGTTAAATCATATTTAAATATAAATATATAATATATAATCAATATATAATATAATATAATAAATATATTTAAATCAATAATCAATAAAATGGAAATCAATAATTTATTAGAAGATTCGTAATTACGTCCATTCATTTTGGTTTATTATTTTCTTTGTAATCGGCCAAAAAAAAAAGCGTTAACCATCTCAAATTTTGAAAGTTTTAAGTTTCGAGATTCATGGAATACAATAATCGAACCGCAGCTTTTCTTCAGGAGTACTGGGACACATCAGATATTATAGTTTCAACTCGCTTTTGCTGGTATAACGTTGCCATGACAAAGGCACCTACGCAAGATGGTACCGAGCCTCATGCGGGCCTTTACCGTGCGTTATCTCGATAACGGTAGGTTTTTGAGTTTTAAAACACTGGATCAATTCCAGTGGAACGTATATGGTCTTGATGCCCGCGTCGAATTCTTTAAAACGCGACTCATCCCGTCTTGACCTCCAGAAACAAGTGTTTTTGTGTGTGTGTCAATAGTTGGAAACTAGTAACCAAATTCAGTATCACTTTTTGAGTCACGGATTTATAATTTAATAGGCGTACAAGGAAGTCATGTGTTGCCCACATCAGATATGTTTTAAATATATTATTGCATGTATGGAAATAATAAACCATAGTGAAATAATGCTAAGTGTGGTAATGTAATGTGTCTAGTTCATTATTTTTAGTATGTATCTAGTTCATTTTTTTATGTATCTAGATCATTATTTTATGTATCTAGTTCATTATTTTGTATATATAGTTCATTATTTATGTATCTAGTTCATTATTTGTAGTATGTATATAGTTCATTATTTATGTATCTATGGTAGTTCATTATGTATGTATTTCATTGTTTTTAGTATGTATCTAGTTCAGTATGTATGTAGTTCAATATTTTTAGTATGTATCTAGTTCATTATTTTTAGTATCTAGTTCATTATTTATGTATCTAGTTCATTATTTTTAGTATCTAGTTCATTATTTATGTATTTAGTTCATTATTTATGTATCTAGTTCATTATTTTTAGTATGTATCTAGTACATTATTGAATTATTATTCCAAATTACCTGCCTGAAACAAAGAAATCGTTGGTTATAAAAAACTTGAACATTTTATTTTACATAATATTCTTTCATCATATTTCTTTTTTCTTGAGTTCTCCTTATTCTTGAGGGCTAACGCTGAATGGTATCCTAAGGCAAACCAAGAGTTAACAAACTTAGGGTTAAAGAGCTGATGAAGAGTTCCATTGGTATTTACAAATAACGGGGTAGAAACTGCAGCGATATTCAGTGATCATCTCTCCCATCTTAACTGGTATGATAATGAGGATCATTTGTAAGGAATCCCTTTCACATTCACTCGATGATATGACTATACATAGAATTAATTGACTCTTCGAGGTGAGACATTCCGATAGTACTCTCTAGTGGAGATAACCTCGGAATTCTGTAATTAGTTGCGTTTCATTGAACTTACTCATTTCATTTTCCCAAACGTTCTTGAGACATTTTGAAGCCATTTTTTTTTTTTTTTTGTGTATAAAAGATGGATGTCGCGACTCCGATTGTCGTTTTTGAGATACTGTCTAAGGAAACGAGTAACCAAATTCAGGATCACTTTTTGAGCCATCGACTTAGTGTTTAATAGGCGTATAAGGATGTCATGCTGTGTCCACATCACTTGTAAGTGAAGTGGTAGGTTAATGGGAAGGATGAGGGGAAAAAAGAGTAATTAGGAATTGATAAATTATTTGCCACTTCTATAAATTTGTTTTATTGAAAACTAGTTTCGAATCTTATACATTCATCTTCAGTCCTAAAAATACACAAAAAATTCAAAAATAAGAAATTCAAAATATAGTTTGTTATTATTATACATATTAAATTATATGTAATATAAATTAGTATTATAAAACATTTATGAATTATGAATTTAATTAAGACAAGAAATCAAATACATGTTGGTACTCACCAAGGTTTAAATGGATTATATCAAACAGAAAAGTTTTTACTGATTTCTTCTCGCATTGAACTGACAATGAACGAAAGGTAGGTAGAATGTTTAAAGGTAAACGGTTTAAGGGTCAGGGTTTTTCCAGTAATGCCGGTGAGTAATTAATTTGTCTGTTATAGATGGGAATAAATTTAAGATTGGACTATTGGAGACATTTATTTGATCATTTAAGCAAAATTCTGGATTGGATTTGAAGGATTTTATTATTTCAAGTGCTTCATGTATATTTAATTTGAGGCTGCTTTGAACGTGATGTATTAATGTAATTCCTAAGTCTTTGATGAAT
This sequence comes from Rhaphigaster nebulosa, assembly GCA_948150685.1. Classification (NCBI taxonomy): domain Eukaryota; kingdom Metazoa; phylum Arthropoda; class Insecta; order Hemiptera; family Pentatomidae; genus Rhaphigaster; species Rhaphigaster nebulosa. The sequence continues at coordinate 136,560,728 of OX411310.1, read as the reverse complement.
TTATGATTTTTTTCATTTAAATGAATTGTAAAGTAATAAACCAGTGCAAACTTTTCTGTTTGATATAATCCATTTAAACCTTGGTGAGTACCAACATGTATTTGATTTCTTGTCTTAATTAAATTCATAATTCATAAATGTTTTATAATACTGATTTATATTACATCTAATTTAATATGTATAATAATACCAAACTATATTTTGAATTGCTTATTTTTGAATTTTTTATGTGTTTTTAGAAATGAAGATGAATGTATAACATTCGAAACTAGTTTTCAGTAAAACAAATTTATAGAAGTGGCAAATAATTTATCAATCCCTAATTAGATTGATCCTTCTATACCATCATGCGGAAATCAACTGGGAAAAAAGAGTGTGAAAATGTGAAATTTATTTAAGTAAAACTTTATTGCCTGTTATAAAAAATTATTGTCGTTTGAACATGTTCCTTGAAAATGTCTGCTAGTCTGATATAACCGCGGTCCACTGCTAGTAATATCACTACTATATATTATTACGGTAGTATAGATCCCTTTTCCGGCTCTCAGGAGCGATGGATTTTGACGAATGGGGTATCAAAAGAATGGGAATTTTATGGAGATGTGACGAATTCCAATTTTGTTTTTGAATTCTTACTAGGGCTTAAAGTGATGAAAAAACTGGAAGGTTTCAAAGCTTTGACGACTGAGAGTCGGCGGATCGAGATGGGATAAGTTGGGTTTTAAAGATTTTGACGCGGCCATCAATATCACATATGATCCCTTGGATCATATTGGTCCAGCGATTTAAATCTCAAAAACTTACCTTTATCGAGATAACGCACTATATAAGACCACATATTCCCTACGCCATCTTGCGTAGGTGCCGTTGTCATGGCAACTTTATATCAATTTGAGTCTGTTTACAAAAACTTTTAATGAGTGGAAAATTATAAAGGGCACTGCTATGTATGAATACTACACATTGACAATGATATAGCAGAGTCTTAATGCTTAACTATTAAACTGAAGACATGTTTTCCAGTGGGGTAAGCTAATTACTTATTAAGTATGAACTGGAACTACAACATAGTCATTACAAGCTATGTAGCTTCACCAAATGAGTGTGTTAAATAAACTTTCTTAATAATATTATATTGTTTACACGAATAAATATGTTTCCCTAATATCGCTTATACTTCTAATGTATTAGGATCTAATGCGAGAGTTCTCGCTCGGGTATACTAGTAATAATATAATAATATCGTTCTTTACGACTTGGTTCTTTTACGTGAAGTGTAATAAGTAGCAGACTAGGCCTACTCACTAATAACAGAATGATATGTTTAATAGTAATAATAATTGTAAAGGTAATGAAAATAGTAGAATAATAAATAATAATAATTGATTTTAATTATTGTATTTTTTTTTTCTAAAAAGAGGTAACTCGTTCTGCTTCAGGTCAAGCCTTGCTTTAAAGAAATATTTTAAAGTCTTCTTCTATCGGTACAAGAGGCATATGAAGCTGACCTAGGCCTGATCAAGAGCTGCCAACCATGTCTCTCTATCTCTTGCATGGGGAACAGAGATCCTGAGTTACCGAAGATCCTGTCTTAACCCATCCCCAGCAGCCATCGGCTTACCACATGGTCGCACATAACACTTACCGACCACCCTTTCGTCTCTATATTAGAGGATGTGCAGACTTCCTAGTAAAGTCGAACGGTTCATAGTTTTTTCTCCGTCGCCAATGACCATTCTCACTGGTCCTAGAAATCTCCTCAGAATTAATCTTTCAAACCTGTCTAGCAGGTTGATGCTTTTATTGTTAAGTGTCCATGTTTCTCCTCCATATGTGACTACCGGCCTTACAAGAGTCTAGTAAAGCAAAAAACTTGGTGGTACGGCCATCAAGTTTGCTTTTATTTAATCTTGAGATGGAGAAATAGGCTCTATTCCTTGCTGCAATTCTTCTTCTTCATACCTTTTCTTCCTCATTTAGGCTATAGTTGATAATGGAGTCAAGATACTGAAAGTTTCTGACCATTTAAAAACTGTAAGGGTCTTTTCCAGAGTGACTTTACCTCTGAGTCTGCAAATATTTTCATTTCTCCTGAAATAATATTTTCAACAATTTCAAAATAAGGGATTGATAAATTATTTGCCACTTCTATAAATTTGTTTTTATTAAAAACTAGTTTCGAATGTTATACATTCATCCTCAGTTCCAAAAATACACAAAAATTCAAAAATTAGCAATTCAAAATACAGTTTGGTATTATTATACATATTAAATTAAGAGTAATATAAATTAGTATTATAAAACATTTACGAATAATGAATTTAATTAAGACAAGAAATCAAATACATGTTGGTACTCACCAAGTAGATTCTACTTCAATAGATTCAATCTACTTAAACCTTGGTGAGTACCAACATGTATTTGATTTCTTGTCTTAATTTCTTGACTCCATTATTCAAAATTCATAAATGTTTAATAATACTAATTTATATTACACTTAATTTAATATGTATAATAATACCCAACTGTATTTTGTATTGCTGATTTTTGAATTTTTTGTGTGTTTTTAGAACTGAGGATGAATGTATAACATTCGAAACTAGTTTTCAATAAAACAAATTTATAGAAGTGGCAAATAATTTATCAATCCCTTATTAAATTGATCCTCCATCATGCGGACGTCAACATTTTAAAATAGGTAATATTTTTCTTAGTATATTATATACATTAATTTTTCGTCATAATATTCTATGTTTAGTTGGAATTGGTTATAGCTAAATCTGGGCTGACATTCATATGTATTAATCGAGTTATATAACATATTTTGGTATACAATTTAAATGTATAGATATAAATCATTTTGATGAATACAAAACATAGCCAGTTAACATCCGCATGATGGTATAGAAGGATCAATCTAATTAGGGGTTGATAAATTATTTGCCACTTCTATAATTTTGGTTTTATTGAAAACTAGTTTCGAATGTTATAAGAATGTGTATTTGATTTCTTATCTTAATTAAATTTATAATTCATAATAAATGTTTAATAATACTAATTTATATTACATTTAATTTAATATGTATAATAATACCAAACTGTATTTTGAATTGCTGATTTTTGAATTTGTGTGTGTTTTTAGAACTGAAGATGAATGTAAAACATTCGAAACTAGTTTTCAATAAAAACAAAATTATAGAAGAGGCAAATTATTTATTAATCCATTATTAGATTGATCCTCCTATACTATCATGCGGAAGTCAACATTTTAAAATAGGTAATATTTTTCTTAGTATATTATATATTTTATAAATATAATTTTTCGTCATAATATTTTATGTTTAATAGGAATTGCTTTTAGCTGAATCTGGGCTGACATTCACATATGTTAATTGAGTTATATAATACATTTTGGTATGCAATTTAAATTTATATAAAATTTATATTTCATAAATGCTTTAAATTAAATTAAATTTAATATGTATAATAATACCAGACTGTATTATAATTTTGTTTTTATTCAAAACTAGTATCAAATGTTGTATATCATCTTCAGTTCTAAAACAAAAAAAATTCAAAAATAAGCAATTCAGTTTGGTATTATTATACATATTAAATTAACCTGTACATCAATGTAACCTTTTCTGTTTGATATAATCTACTTAAACCTTGGTGTGTACCAACATGAATTTGATCTCTTGTCTTAATTAAATTCATAAAAGTTTTATAATACTAATTTATATATTACATTTAATTTAATATATATACTAATACCAAACCGTATTTTGAATTGCTTATTTTTGAATTTTTTGTGGGTTTTTAGAACTGAAGATGAATGTATAACATTCGAAACTAGTTTTCAATAAAAACCAAATTATGTAAGTGGCAAATAATTTATCAATCCCTAACAAAACATAGATTGGTGCAATAAAAATTCTTCGCATGCACAGAGGTCGCTGACTCTTGTAATATTGGCGAACACGGAGACATCTGCATCAGTGGAGGAAATGAGACTCCGAAGCGATGAAAGGAGATCAGACACATACACCGCAGAGAAAGTGGCCAACCAATCAAAAAAGAGTTTGGATCGGCTGAGCGGCGGACAAAAAGAGTCAAAGACCCGAATTGGAAACGCACTCCGCAACTGGAGGAATGTCTAATAAAAGAAATGACAGTTTGGAAAGTCACGCAATGAGGGGATTAGTTCAGTTTCTAACCCGCCATTACGCGGCATTCTTTAACACATCTAAATACACCAGCTTGGTACTGAAGCATATACACACACGGGTTCTTGGTTAGATCGGATTATACCATAGAAACTCTCGTTATGATATTAATGGAAGATTCAAAAACAAAACCTCAAGTCTCTCAAATACCATTTAGCACTCAAATAGTAAATTGTGAGTACTTTGGAAATATTTTATAAGTATATTTTAAAGTGCACTTCTTTGTCAGTGCCGTCTAACCAAATAGCATCATCAGTATAAAAATAAATACTATCCAAATTGAGATCGTATTTCGTTCCAAGACAATTGTTCCAAATAATACTAGCTGTGCCCCGTTGAACACATTTTCAAGGAACATGGTCAAACGACATTAATTTTTTATAAAAGGCAATAAAGTTACACTTTTTCCCCTCATCCTTCAACTTTATTTACAAAATAACATTTTCACACAATAATTTCGCATTTATTAATTACTTTAAATTAAGGAAAAGTTGGTCGGAGGATGCATTCAATGAAGAAAAACACGTTAATAAGTGAAACTTATTTTTTTATAATAATGATAAATTATTTATTTATTCCGGAACATGTCCCTTTAGAATAATATTACAGGCAATATCAGTAGAGCTTTAGAGCTTTAGAGTGGAATAAAAAAGAACAAGATAATCAGCAAATAATAAAGTAAATAAACGAATAAGAAAAAGAAAGATGAAATTATAATAAATCATAATGGCATAACTTTTAAACCTTTAAGCAAAAACAAACCTCCAATATTAATATATAAAAAATAATTAAAGTTAAAGAGAATGAATTTATAATAATAAAAAAAGTAAAAGTAATGTATTAATACATAATTAGGTGCAAATTTTAGTTGAAAATAAGGCGTACCTAATTACAAATTTTTTGGAACTGCATGGACATGAAGTGACTGAATAGACGGGATTTGAAGGTGGGAAGAGTATTCCAGCAACACATGAAAGAAGGAATGGGATTCTATAAGGATGAGGATCGGATAAGAAAAGATCTGTCAAAACCTGTTGATCGGTGGGCCGTTATATATAAATCTGAAAGGAGGTAGAAGATGTTATTATGTGCCAAAGTTTCGGCCTAAATTGTAGACCTTTATCAGAGCTGAGAAAAAAAAAATCTGACGTGGACACCACATGACTTTCTTGTACGCCAATTAAACTATCACAACAATCGGTGGCTCAAAAAGTGATTCTGAATTTGGTTAATAGTTTCCGAAAATAGCAGTATCTCAAAAACGACACACGGCGTCGCGAAATCCATCTGTTGACACACAAAGACAGACAAACAAACACTTGTTTCTGAAGGTCCCATTCTGTTATTACCCATATGTCGTTTTCTTTCAGTAGGTAACAAGTTCTCAAGAGATTTCTTCGTGTTCCGTGGCAACATTAGAACTGTCTTAATCACTAGATAAATCATCGAAAATCGACGGTTTCGACATTTTAAGCAAAAGAACCCGCTTTACTTATATCTTATTCTCCTTCTGCAGAATTGTTCAGCTCACAAATGAAGATGAAAACAATTATTTTACTCTCAATTTTAACATTTAAAACAATTAATATAAATGTTTACTTAGAGTGGAAAAAAAATCGCGTTTGTAATCTTCATTATAGAACCATATGATCCCTGTATTTAATTTTAATATAATTTTTGATGTAAATTTATTATGACCATGAAGTAAAGTACTCCTTTCGGCTCTCCAATTTTAACCAAAATCTAGTCTATTATTTAAATCAATATATAAGTTGTAAATACTAAATTTGAAAAGTTTTGCATTATATTGTAATATAATTTTTGATTGAAATCAATTATGACCTTCAAGTAAAGTACCAGTTCCGGTGATCATACAGTGATCAAAAAGGGAGGTTCACAACTAGATTTTACAATAATCCTAAATACAAAATTTTAACTTTGTACGACAAACCGTTATGCAAGATACGCATGTACGGACATACGTCATGACGAAACTAGTCAAAATGGATTCAGAGATGGTCGAAATGGATATTTCCGTTGATATCTGAAAACCGAAAATTTTCGCGATTACAATACTCCGTACAAAGAAGTAACAAGTTATTTCTGGCGTTTCGGGCTAAAGGGCTATTAATTCGACCTTGTTTTGAATATGAGTGTTTGAAAATTGAAAACTCCGGAGTTTCTGACATCAAAGTTATTATATAAATAAATACATAACACTTTAGGGTTATTTTAAATATTGTATCAACTAATTTTAAGAGGTATCAAATTTATGTGTTAAATCGAACCAGTTGGAATTAAAAGCTTTGAGAGACCGCCACATTTCTGTTCCAACCGCACCTCAGGATTGTTTGGTTGATTTAGCCACAGATGACCCTGTCATGAATGGAGATCCTTCCTACTGGCAGGACTCCCAAGCTAGTTTATTACAAAAAGTCTCCGGACCACTGCCATTTTAATCTTCGAGGAGGATTACAATTGGATAATAATTAGGGATTGACAAATTAATTGCCACTTCTGTAATTTTGTTTTTATCGAAAACTAGTTTCGAATGTTATACATTCATCTTCAGTTCTAAAAACACAAAAAAATTCAAAAATAAGCAATTCAAAATACAGTTTGGTATTAGTATATATATTAAATTAAATGTAATATAAATTAGTATTATAAAACTTTTATGAATTTAATTAAGACAAGAGATCAAATACATGTTGGTACTCACCAAGGTTTAAGTAGATCATATCAAACAGAAAAGGTTGCATTGATGTACAGGTTAATTTAATATGTATAATAATACCAAACTGAATTGCTTATTTTTGAATTTTTGTGTGTTTTTAGAATTAAAAGTGAATGCATAACATTCGAAACTAGTTTTCAATAAAACAAAATTATAGAAGTGGCAAATAATTTATCAATCCCTAATTAGATTGATCCTTCTATACCATCATGCGTACGTCAAATGGATATTAATTGAGCCACAGGAGCGGATTTAGACTTGGTTAGGACTGAGGGCCGCCATGTTTTGGAGTTCGACAAATATCGAATACTCCTCAAGAGGAAGCGGGAGTTCGGAAGTCCTCTAAACTATAAATTTGTTTATAATGCATTAGTCATTTATTTAATTTTCATATGGCGCGAGGCCCTGGTCGATCGCCCTCTTCGCCCCCCTCCCCTTGGATTCGCCACTGTTGAACCAGATTATGAAATTGGTGATGTAGGGTCCTATTGGTAATATAAAATGGTAACAGTGATAATATAGTAGGTTAATATAAGGCAATATATAATGTGGAATAATAACGGATAACAGATATTAATATTTCAGTGTATGTAGTAGTTGTAATATGAAGTTGCTTGAAAATGGTAGGATTTTCCGAAACGACGAAAATAAGTCGATTGAATAAAAAATGTGGCTGAAGTTTGAAGATTATTATGCTTTCGGATATTTTTCATGCGTCAAGTCTGTAGCAACAGAGAATAAATGGTTTAAGTTGAGAATTACAACTATTCATATATATTCAAGACGGCAGTTTCAAAATGTAATTAAAGTGAGACTTTATTAGAAATCTTGTAATTTCAAATAGCGATATCTTCTTATAGCTATGTATTTAACCAGTCAACGTTTCGCCAATGCAGGCATCATCAGGACATACACCAAAAAAATCACATCTATGAAGATCAAATACAGCACATCTCACAACAACCGTCCAGAAAGACGCATCAATCGAGTATATGATTGGATGTCTTGGAGTGATGATCTGTCTCCGGTTGATGCGTCTTTCTGGACGGTTGATGTGAGATGTGCTGTATTTGATCTTCAAAGATATGATTTTGTTGGTGTATGTCCTGATGATGCCTGAATTGGCGAAACGTTGACTGGTTAGTTGTTTGTCGGTATTTTAGAGACTTGAGGCTTTGTGTTTTGGAATCTTCCAATTATTTTCTAGCAATTAATTTATGACTCTTTTTGAATTTTTGCTCTTTTGTATATATATGAGCTCTCCATAAGATGGAGTATTTATATAATAAAATGGGTCATTAATAACAAAACTGCCCTCCTAAGTTAAATTTCACTATCTTGCAAAATTACGAATTTTCGTTTCTTTTATGTATTTGAAGGTTTTGACGTCTTCCATCGGTAACGCTGCCATAAAACAACCTATCTGCTTTGTAACGAGGGTAATTCTTACTAAAATGTTTGTTAAAACTACGTTTTGAACAATGTTGCTCGTTAAAGTTTCTAACCAGCACTATTAAAACGAGCAATATCTATTTATTAAAATTAAACTTAGGGGAACAGAACAGCACTCAAGATGGATTTAAATATAATTTTGTATTTAATTGAAAGATGAGAGATTTGGGAGTATGTATATTTGACTGTATGGTTTAGTTCTTGCATTTTAAACCTGTTGTGTGTCTACAACACTCTTTCAGATATGCTATTATTAGAGCATTAAAGATGGCTGCGAGATCTGTGACGAAGGGTGAAAGTCACGCGCGTGTAATCCCATTCGTAGATTTCAATCCCCCTTTGGTCTAAGATCCGTGTGAGATGACAAAAATGGTCATATCATCAGATGTTGCCATGGAGGTATAAAAAAGTAGTTATTAACAAGAATCATTAACATTATCAAGCCTACTGGCTCATTCATTATCTAGCTTAATGAATGAGCTTCTGTTCTCCAACAGTGCGTCTCATCCCATTCACCGGTATAGAAATCAAGTGAATGGTAGGGCTATGATTATCAGTTTTTATAAGTGATCCATAAATTAAAATTATAAATACGGTTTGAGAGGATTGACTTTTATTTCTTGGCGGACCTATGGAATAAGTATCTACAGACCAACAACTTAAGGGTGGACCTTTTAGTGCGCATGCGCCTAAAAAATAACTTTTTTTTATTGAAATAAACATCAACTTACGAATTAGGTCAGGGCCGGAACTATGGAGGGGAACAAAGGAGGTATTTGCCCCGCGCGGCAAAACATACAGTGCGGCATAGTTCGAGCAGAATTTTATTTTTAGGTTAAGTGAAAAATAATTGTTTCTGTTTTTTAAAAAAAAATAGAACTTAATTCTGCCAATTAAATGAGTTATAATGTTGATAATGATTGATGTAAATGTTGAAATGATTTAATTATCACTACTATATACTATTACGGTAGTATAGATCCCTTTTCCGGCTCTTAGGAGCGATGGATTTTGATGAGTGTGGTATCAAAAGAAAGGGAATTTCACGGAGATGTGACGAATTCCAATTTTGTTTCTTAAAATCTTACAAGGGCTTAAATAAAAGTGATGAAAAAACTGGAAGGTTTCAAAACTTTGACGACTGAGAGTCGGCGGATCGAGACGGGATAAGTTGTGTTTTATAGATTTTGACGCGGGCACCAAGATCAAATACGCTCCCACGGAGCGTTTGGTCTGGCGTTTTAAAGCTAAAAAAACCTACTGTTTTTGAGATAATGCACGATTTAGGTCCGCACAGGCCTCATGCCATCTTGCGTACGTGCCGTTGTCATGGCAACTTGATATCAATTTGAGTCTGTTTACAAAAATTTTTAATGAGTGGGAAATTATATAGATTGTTTCTCATGTCCAACCCTAAAGGTCACTGTTAAGTATGAATACTACACATCGAAAATGGTATAACTGAATCTAATTGCCTAAAGGCTAAATTGAAGAGATATTTTCCAGTAGGGTAAGCTAATTACTTATTAAGTATGAACTGTAACTTCAAAATAGTTATTACAAACCATGTAGCTTCACCACATGTGTGTGTTAAATTAACTTTTTTGATAATGTTATATTGTTTACACGAATAAATATGTTTCCCTAATATCGCTTATATTTCTAATGTATTAGAATCTAATGCGAGAGTTCTCTCTCGGGTATACTAGTGATATATATTTCGAAATTTATCACCTAAAACACTGCGATTAAAAGGTTAAATTTTATAGGAGGGGAGTAAGGTAAAAGAAGGGGGGCAAAAGGAAGTTTCCTCACCTAGTAAAAATCCTAGTTCCGGCCCTGGAATTAGTGCACATGATGGAAAGAATGTAAAACAAAGATGGTATACTTGGCAATGTAGCTGTCTGAAGTTATATAGAGGGGGCTCCACCCATATGGTTCTTCCTTTAGTTGTCGGCCTATACCATTACGTTCTGGCTAGAATAGGTGGACAACCTGTAGGATAACCCGTCCTTTCAGCCTTAATTACACAGTAAATAAGGTCGTTAAAACAAATAAATCATCAAAATTTCTAAAAAAATAATAAGAAAATACAATTAAAGTTTACTCCCTTAACTACTAGCAAAATCGTACATATTTTCAAAATGATCAATGAACTTCACTAAAAAATTTATAAATATTTCATAAAAACATTCCAGTTTTTTCAAGAGTGGGAAAATCCGCCCGAGAATGGTTTTAATCACTGGGAAAAAAATACAAAACCTAATATTTATGCATTTATTCCACTTCGTTTCAGTAAAAAACAAGGAAAACAGGAAGTAGCTAACAATAAGGACGCCTGCCCACGCACACAAGCTTTTTATTATATACAAGATTCCACGGATTTTCATAAACTCCAATTAATAAATTAGTAATTATAGTTTTATGGAGAGAAGTTTATTATGACCTTCAAGCAAAGTAACCCTTTCGGTTCTTCAATTTCAACCAAAATCTATTATATTATTTATATTGATATAAAAGTCTAATTTATCAAATTGGAGATGTTTTACATTATATTTTAATCTATTTTTTTATGAATGTCGAATATGATCTTCAAGTAAAGTACCACTTCCGGTTTGCCAATTCCAACCAAAATTTATTATGTCATTTATATTAATATGAAAGTTTTATATACCAAATTAGATAAATTTTGTATTATATTTTAATATAAGTTTTGATGAAACTCAATAATGGCCTTCAAGTAAAGTACTACTTCCAAGAATCATGCAGTGACCAAAAAGGGAAGTTCACAACTAGATTTTACAGTAATTCTAAATACAAAATTTTAACTCTCTATGGCTAACCATTTTTGAGTTATGCGAGATACGTACGAACAAGCGTACGTCACGACGAAACAAGTCAAAATGAATTCAGGGATGGTCAAAATGGATATTTCCGTTCAAATCTGAAAACATTTTCGCGATTACAATACTTCCTTTACACCGTACAAGGAAGTAAAAAAGGTTGAATAAAAATACAAAGACACTTGATTAATGGTACAATACTTCAAATATATCGTATTTTAAGGTTTTTCCATGTTCTAATCCTGTGCGGATTGATCTGAGCCCTTAAGGAAACGAAAGTCATGGCAAGACTTAAGATTAAAAAGAAAAATTAAATTTCAGTGTTTTGATATCTCGGAGTGAACCAAAGTAAATCTAAAAGATGATATCTGATATGATACCCAAGAATGGAGGAAGGTTTTGTGATGAAAATGAAAGAGAACTGTCCAGAAAGTAAAAGGATAAAACTAATGAGGCAGGTTGCATTAGACTCGGTCAATTCCAATTCAGGAAAACCTCTAAGGACTAACGAAAGAGATAAAAATACAAACAAAATTATATAACCGCGGGCGATAATAGCGGCCTTGGCAATGGCGCGTTTCTTTCGTTAGCGGTGATTCAGTGAAAGTGAGCGATCCGGTCTCAGCTATCTCGTGTAGGGAGAAATTCCACTCTTTTAATGAAATGGCAGGAAGTGGGCTCGTCGCCTAATGCTAACCTCTTAGAGTAGAGGAACAGCTAAGAGCCAACGTAGATATATAACTAACTCGATGGATCGATTATCCCTTAGCGATAGTGCGGTTAGATCATGGGTTCACCGCAGCCACCAATTGGAAGGCCGGCATGTCTAGTCTGAGCCGGATTTTTTTTTTTTTTTTAATTATTTATATCAAATAGCTGATGAAAGGCACGATGCATAATCCGCAAGGTAGAATCTGAAGTTGAGAGATGATTAAAGGCATAAGAATTTAGAAACAAAAATTGGGATTCACGAAAACAGAGCATAATAACGCTAAAACATAAAAAAAAAAAAAAAAAGGTGTCCAATTATTATTAGGTTATTATTGGAAGACTCCAGAACAAAACATCTGGAGTCGCTCAAATAGTAGTAAATAACTAATCAGTCATCATTTAAATAATTGTTTATTTTTTTATTGCTGTCGTTGTTTGATTTTAATAGTACTAGGTATATAACAGCTTCCGAGTTGTGTTCGCTCAACAAATAGAGAAACCCCAAACGTTAATCTTATCTTGAAGGTCTGACAAATAACAATTTCGTTTATTATATTTTTTATTTTTAAAATGTCTAATGCTCTAAAATGCTTCTAAAATCTAGGCAAGTTTTCGGATATTATTGTCAGAGCTGCGCAACAACAACCCTGAAGATTTCCGAAACTACCTTCGCTTGACCGATGTATGTTTTGATTCATCTAGACTTTTCTCCTGGAATTCGATTTCGACTGTGACTCCGGACTCCACAATTTTGGCACCTAGCTTCCAATTCCAACACTCCAATAACGGAGAAGTTTTTAGTACGCCGGGTATTCCAGATGCCAAAGTCCGGCATCTTTGATTCAGGTACTTACCCGTGAGTGGTCGGCTTAAAAATCTAAGATGTAATTTACCTCTCCGAAATATCGAATTTAAAATTTTAATTCCCGAATGTGAAGAAACATTATGTAACAGGCGCTTTTTGTGATGTGCGGCAAGCATTTGATAGAATTTGGCATACAGGACTCCTCTACAAACTTAAAACAGTTCTACCCAGCACTTATTACCTAATAATAAAATCTAATTTAGAAGAGAGATACTGCAGGATTCGACAAGGCTCATTGCTTTCCTCATATTTTACAGTAAAAGCTGTTTTTTTGGAGGGCTGCATACTGGCGCCACTGTTAAGTATGATTATACCTCCGACCTGCCCAATACGGAACATATTCTCACGGCGACATATGCTGGTGACACAGCCGTTTTAGCCAAAGATAAAGGCCCAGTTCAAGCTTCGCAATATTTGCAAAACCAAATAACTCTACTTCAAGAATGGTTCCTCAAATGAACAACTGCAATTAACATCGGCAAGTCTATGCAAATCGCAAAGTTTGACTCTGACCGACGTAGTAAAATATCTTGGATTGACTCTGGATAACCGACTGACCTGGACACCCTATATCAAATTAACAAGACAAAAACTTTACTTACGACTCAAACTATTACTGCATCTTTTAAATACTACCTCTAACTGAAAAACTCAATTAAGAATTGATTATTTATTTGCCAATTCTATAAATTTGTATGACACCTATACCGATGTCGTTATAAACAATAAAGCTAGGAGACCGATAGCACATAAAATCGCAGCCTTTAATAGCATGATTTACCGTCTTTTGAACGTACCATTAAATGAAAAGAGCTATAATAAAAGAAGAAATTGAAATAATATATTCCATAGCAAAAAATAACAGGTACAATAAAATCACTATCAATCATATTTTTAAAAAACAAATACAAAAAAAAAGACAATTAATGATATCTATTCAACAACCCTAGAAGATAGACCCATCCCGAAACATTATATTTTGATTCCATATTATGGCCCTATATCTGGATATTTGCTGGCAAAGTCGGAAATGAATTGAAAAAATTCTATCCTCGTATTTCTCTTCTCCTGAAGACAAAATAGACCCTTTCCAAAAAAGCGGAGTATACGAATTAAATTGTAATGATTGTGCAGCCAAATACACGGTAAAAACTGGAAGATCGCTAAATCAGAGATTAAAGGATTATATTATATTATAATATAATTATACGTGCATATAATAATATGACATAGAACTCCAACGTTGCAATTCATTTAAATGAAAAAAAAACATATATTTATCAAAGACTCATGAGTTAAATTAATATATCACGTTGAAAGCAGCCTCAAATTAGATATATATGAAGCACTTGAAATAATAAAATCCTTCAAATCCAATCCTGATTTTTGCTTAAATGACCAAATAAATATGTCCAATAGTTCAATCTTAAATTTATTCTCATCTATAACAGAAAAACCAATTACTCACCGGCATTACTGGAAAAACCCCGACCCTTAAACCGTTTACCTATAAACATCCTACCTTTCTTTCTTTCAGTGTTAGTTCAATGCGAGAAGAAACCAGTAGAAACTTTTCTGTTTGATACAATCCATTAAAATCTTAGTGTGTACCAACATGTATTTGATTTCTTTTCTTAATTAAATTCATAATTCATAGATGTTTTATAATACTGATTTATATTACATCTAATTTAATATGTATAATAATATCAAACTATATTTTGAATTGTTTATTTTTGTGTGTTTTTAGAACTGAAGATGAATGTGTAACATTCTAAACTAGTTTTCAATAAAAACAAATTTATAGAAGTAGCAAATAATTTATCAATCTCTAATTAGATTTATCCTTCTATACCATCATGCGGATGTCAACTGTATATTTCTTTGACCCTGAATGTTAAATTCTCGATTGTTGAACTTGTGAATGTCAGGATACGATTGCATCAGAAAGATTGGATCAAAGATCGCATTGGTAAACCTCGGTGGATTGTAGAAATAACACCGCATTACAACATCAGGCTCCTCCTTTTAAGACACATAATTGCACTGAAGCAATAATTGTATTCCATTGCAGCTGAAATTTGTAGAGAAGTTTTTGAAAGTTTATCTACGTTATGAAAATATTTAAGCCGTTCTGGAGGTCGATGGAGCTTTTTTTTTTAAAGATTCAACAATCTTTTGTCCTCGCTATTTCAGAATAACAATATCGTATACATGAAATCTTCACAATAGCGCAAATAATTAAACGGGATAATGATTTTTTGTTTTCTTCCATATACGAGGTAAATATCCACAAAATTTCAATTTGTTATCATTGCAAATAAAGGCATACGAAAAAACCTAAATTTAACCTATTGTACATAGAAATGAAAAATTTTCGATTGGCTATAATTGCGAATTTACAGACCCCTAACATATTTTTTCGGAAAAAAATTAGCAAGACTTTATTCTTCAACCATTCAAGGACCAGAAACCACTGAAAGAGGTTCTTAAAACACATTTTCATTTTTAGTATTTTTTTCGCCTTCGTTCTAAAGTGGGTCGTAGTCGGGTAAAAATATACATTTTCAATTCTAATAAAATTAGAACAAAAAAAAAAAGAAGTTTATTATGACATTAGAAAATAGATAAAGTTATCGCCAAAAAAAACCCTCTTAATTTCAAAAGTAATAGTTGATAAATCAACAATATGTCTAATATCAAACTCTTATTTTCTGTTTTAATAACTTACTAAATAATTTCCACCTCTATCATTTTTTTTTTATATTGTTATCCAATATTAAATATATTATTTTTTATTTATCCAGTAGTAAACAACTAACGTATTGATATTAAAACACTAAGTAATTATACTAAACCTGTAAAAAAAAAAGAAATAAGTACTAAAGATATTTCAATAACTCGTGATGTGCAGATTTAAATATAATCTATTTTCCAAATTATAAAATAGAAAATACTTACATGAATCCAATGTGAATATTATAACTAAATAATATACTCTTGAACTAAGTTTGTTGTAAAGAAATAACACATCATTATTATTAAGAGGCAATTACAATGAATTCTTTAAACACATTCAGACTGGTATTATAAGATCTACTTAAATCAGTGATGCAACGTAACATAAAGTAGAAAAAAATATATTTGTATGGTGTTATATTAAAGAAAATTTTAAAAGTAGTTTAGATTTATATATTTAATATTATAAGCTTTTAAAAATGTACTGCATTTTTTAAAACAAAAAGACAGTGAAGTAAGACATTTTCAATGAGGAGCAGTACCACGATTACTAACAAAGAGGTAGCAAGATCGCTATCTAAAGTGATTAACTAAGTTCTTAAAAGCGATAGGGTGATGTGGAGTAAGTGAGTAATTGTTTCGTTAGATCCAAACCCTCAATTGGCAAGAGTTGTCCTTTAGGGAGCATGAAGTCTCAACACTGATGTATCAGAAATCAGACACGAGAGTTCTCTAACGTGAAGTATAACGAGTTTTAAAAATATGAGTTCCAACCTGTGTCTTTGTGTCTTTCAGCTTTTGCAACAGCTGAATCGCTGTTTATCTCGCAGCAAACCTTTTTCTTTCTTTCTTTTTTGCCATGAACGGAAGCTACAGAAGCTGTTCTTCAAAATGCATTTATTTACATTTCTCTTTGACAGTTTTCTATTTTTTAAGCTCATTCGCAGTCACCCAGCAAAACATGATAGTAGAAACAATGAAAGCCTCTGTTGTGTGACACGCTGCGTGGTGTTCACTTACCCTTACTATCATGTCACGGACTAGCGAATTAAAACGAAAATTATTTTTTTCAATACATTTATTCAATTATATTCAACATATCACTTTAATAACTCAATAACATTGTAAAATGTGAATCTCAGACAACCTTTAACATTTTTCGATGAATACATCAGTATAATAATCCTTCGTAAATTGAACTATTTTGAACTTGCCCCAAAATCTGCTCCTGACAGTATAATGAGTCTTTCAGATACCTTATACGTATTTACCCCTTAAGGCATAGGCAATTGCGTACTAAGTACTATTCAATTAAATTATCAATCTCATCAAAATAGACGTGGTGGAAACGTAGGCTTGAATGTAATATTTAAACATAATCTTCTAAGAAGCATTTTTAAAAGAATGCGAAAAATCTAGCTTCAAAAAAAAAAAATTTAACAGTACTCTATAGTCGAACTTTGTAAAATTTAGTGCTCACTTGCCCCACATTTTCCTACTTGATAGTGTAGTCTTTCAATCGGATTTCACAGAGCTAGATAAGAAAAAACTTTTTAGGCTAACTTCTGCGTAATACAGGAGCAATGTCCGTTCCTGGAAAGTCCACCATAAATATTAAAATGTAAATAAATCAAAACCATTTAAATAAATTTAATTGGCCCATTATATTAACATCCAAGTAATGAAGCATTACTGATTGAGTGAAGTAGATCTTGATAATTGCTGATGATAATTGAGCACGCTCTGATAACAACACAGCCACAAAACCACACGCCTGTTGTCACCTCTTACACTAGGTGCTTTCTCGTTTCCTAATTTTCAGATATTGTACAAAATAAACATCATGCAAGACTAGTCATGCAATCCTGCAATATTTTTAATAGTTAAACATGAAATCGTCTCATTGAAGAATTACCACAAACGGCTATAGAAGTTAGTAAACTGGACTGTTTCTTCTAATTAATTTAAAGTCTGATTCGGATCGGGAATTATTGAATTTTTATTTAGTTTCTTCGTATTTCTTATAAGATCCTAAAAATAATCGATGCTTATAATGAACTCTGCTATCGTTATAAACATGTTAGTATCATATTTTTACGATGTAGAATCACATTTCACAAAAATATCTAATGAACATTAAATTAGTAAATTAACATTTATATTAAATAGTCTAAACAGAAAATTACGAAGAAGAGAGATAGAAAATAATAATCGAATGCTCAAAAGCTTGTTTCAAATTGATTTAGCGAGGGAATGGAATAAGACAACCATTAAATACTAAATCAGACTCTCCGATGCCAGTACTCATACTTGAATTAGTGGTATGGATACAAAAACTACTTGGCATCGAAATGAAAGGATTTAAAATGTATTTGTATCGATCGGTATCGTAAGCAAATATAGAAAAAATCTACATATGTATATTTAAAATTTAAAAACACTAAACCAACCTCGATCAACTTTTTCCTTAATTAAATCTACGGTCAACAAAACTTACTCCAATTAAAAATAACACATTTCAATGAGAGGAAATAATCAAAGCTCGAATAAAGAACGGGTACACAGCGAAAAGGGAATTAAAATACAGACTGAATGAAAAGGATAGAGTGAACTAGGAAATTGGGTGGAACAATAGTTTACTGAACGAAAACCGTTCTGAAGGAATCCGTTCGTGAACTACGCAAAATAGATAAATGAACAACGCATCCCTAGAGTGATGGCTTGTTTCCTTCAGGCTTGTTTGCTCGAGGTGAGGAGCCTTTTTTTTTTTTTTTTTTTTTTTTTTTTTTTTTGTACTCTCTACTTGCGCTTTACCTACTCCAATACGTCAGAAGGCTTGTCCCATCGGTTATCTACTTCTTAATCTTAGTTCTGTTGACCATCCTCGGTGTTCCCTCTTCTACACACTCACGTTAAACGAATACGCAGTATCTAGGCCTTTTCATAGCTACAACCTTCTCAATATACCTTCATACTTCACTTTATGACAACAGAGTTACTCACAATCCTCTCATTAAGCATGCTGTATATGCCAGGTGTGCCATTCGTCGAATTTCATCAACAGCAAATGGTAGAAAACAAATGAATTAGCAGGCTAACTATAGCAGGCTTGATAGCATGCTATTGGAAGTTTCAATCTACTAAATGGCTGCCAAATTGTTTTGTTAGCTCACAGGCTTCAAAGTTTTAAGTATTTGTTTACTTACTTCAGTAAAATAAAAACGTGTTATTATGTGTTACTTCAATGGGACAGCAGAAGAAGAAAATAAGAATCAATAGTAACAAAATGTGGACAAAGGAAGATACACTTCTGTTTTTACAAAAAGTATTAGAAAATAGATTTTGAATTTGAATTAAAGTTACACAATCTTGCCACAGATAGTGCTAGTGTATCTATTTAGCAAGATGCGATAGTATTTACAATGGGTCCCTCGTAATCCCGAATTGAGCATGTTTATCATATGGCATGCTTAATAACATTGTAAGTATCCATAATAGTTGTCAATACCAATAATCATTTAACAAAAAATTACAAGAATACTCTTGTGAACAGAAAAAAACACACAAAAAAAAACAGAAGGCTAAAAAAAATCTGATAGCCTTTTCATTTTACTTTGTAACGATACACACCAAAGAAAAGGTGATCGATTCTGAAATTTCTTATTTTTTTTCTTTCAGTCAATTCACTGAAAAAATAACCTTTAAGGTTTACAATATTACCTAAATTTTAAATGCATATAACAATCATTTACCATAATTTCATTATTATCTCCTTGAACAATAGGTTGATAGATTATGAAATGGTAAACGAATCGATAGTTACATTATTATTGAGATTAATTTAAAATTAACTGTAATAATTTGATGTCCTGATTATTTTAATTTTATTATTAATTTTTTTCTATTGATTATTTGTCGAGGAGAAATAGTGATTGGACTACAGAGAGATGAAACTATAACTCATTTGTGAATTAGAGGACATATTGAGTAGTGTAAAATTAATAATGATTGTAGACAAATTATTGAAAATATTAATGGACTCTTCGAGAATGTTTGTCAATCGCTTCATACCTCTAGAGTTTATTAAAAAAAAAGAGCTAAACTCAAATGCCATTATCTCTCGCTGAAAGGAACCTTTGTAAGGAAGGTTATAATAAACAACTTGATGAATGTACGTTATTTAGCTATTGATTAATTATGGAATGCGAGAAAGAAGAAAAGTGCCGACTTTGTATGTCCTATGACATAACTGATGAGTCTATTTTCGATACTAGGGAAGATGGGTTTTCACTGAGTGCTAAAATAATGATATGCACCTCTTTAATGGTATTCTCTATTAATTGCAAGTTTCGTTTTTTGCGTTTATAGAACCCCGTGATTAAGTTAGTTTTCCCTCTGTATTTTAGGTGTCAGCTGAAGATCAATATTCAAAATATATATGCAGTAATTGTGCCGATATGTTGGACCTGTTTTTCCATTTCAGGAACACTTGTTTTAAAACTTATATGACAATGTACTCTGATCTTGGTGAATTGAAATTGGAAGATGGTACTACAATTGTTGATGTAAGTGCTGTTTTATAAAATTATTTCTATTAAGTTGAAATGATAATTCAAATAATGATTGTTCATTGCACATTGTTGTGTTATGTCAAAATAGCAGCAAATAAATAAAGAACTATCAAGGGAAAAGACATGATCATCCCAGATTAGGGATTTAATAATACCGTTAATAAAACTCCCACCCTGAAATTCTAATTATAAAAAATACAAAAGAATTTAAAAAAAAAAAATATCACTCATGAGTATAGGTCTGCCACTGTTTACTTCTCAGTTTTATATTTCATATAACTTCATTTAATATTACAATAATTTGAGGGAAAATAAAAGTACTTAAATAGTATAACTTTTTTTTTCATATTTACATGTTAATTAAATAATTCTTATATAATATACTTATATATTAACATATATCTGTTTAAATATAGAAATGAATTGTCGATGAAGTTTGTGTTATGGATATAATTATAATACTAAAGGCATATCTTGCCTTTTGAGAGACACATGCTTGTTGCTCTATACAGCTTTACACATACAGGCAGACGAGTCGTTAAAGGTCCAGACGTTATGGATGTTTGGGATGATATCTAAAATAGACATCTCCTAAGAAGAAGCCGATATTATGCATCAAGGCACAAACTTTGATGTACAAGAAATGTCTATGAAAAATAATATACTTGTCACAGAAAGAAAGTGTGATTCAATGTTAGAGCACATGTAATTTGTTATGCCCACTTTTCGTTCTTATTTCCAGTTGCTCATATTGTTTTGTTTTTTTTGGAAGATTTTATTTTAAACACCAAACTTCCCATCTTAATGGGCTGCATGTACTTAATGTCTTACACACTGTAAGTGTTTTACAAATAAAGCAATTAGTGATAATAAATATGAAAACACAAGCAAGAAGATATGAATACATTTTTAAAAAGTAATTTGATTTTCTCCAATTATTATTATCTAATAAAATTTGGTGCATATACTATTAAATTATTATTTTTATTACTGTACGTTATATAATTTTTCTTCTTAATATTTTCCTTTGAAATACTCACATATGAGTTTAAAAAACACCTTTTTTGTAGTTTCTGCTGTACTGACAGATAAACAAGTGACGGTTAATCAAAGTTTTACAGTACTTAGATTTTGAAATATCTTTTTTTGTGTGAAGTAATTTAACTAATTAGAGCTGTGTTGAGAAATGAAGCTGCTCTTTTATATCTAAAGCATTACTACCAAGTGCCATGTCAATACAGAGCTATTCCTCTCAGTATTAAAATTCTTATTACTTTTATCAAAATAACTAAAGTTCTTATTGTTTTTTGTTACTTTTGAATTGAGTTTTTTCCTTCTTAATAAAAATATTAAGAAATTGACTTATCATTAATAATGTTTTATTAACTTTTAGGATATATACATGTCCTCACTAGACTTTTTAAATTACTTTTATGTGACTAATTGCATTCCTAAATCAATTGGTATCCTATTGTTTATTCTAATTTTTTCTTAATTTAATTTTAGATTCAAGATGATCCACCAGAGTTTGAAGATAGTTATGAATCTGAAAAGTACAGAATAAAAGATTCCATGTGTTCTTTTCGAAATAAAGAAGATGATAATATTACTGAAAATGCTAATGACTTAGGAATTGATAAAGTTGTATCAGAAGAGGTAGTATTTGATGAACGGGAAACAAAAGAAATATTTACCGAAAGGCAGTTCCAAGTTGGCTGCTATGTCCCATTGACTGGTACAGAAACGGAAAACGAAGAAACAGATTTGTTAAGAAGATTTAAATGTACCAGCTGTAAAAAAGTATTTTCATCATTAAATGATCTAGACAACCATTGGGACATGTGTGTCAGTTTTATAGAGAACAATCTACAAATCAGGGATTTGATTAACGCTGACCAGTCAGATGAGAATATGCCTTATGATGATGAAATAGTCGAAGAGTCTGGAAATGATGAAGAAGGTGGCACGGTTAAGAAGAGTAACAAGGCTAAAGAATTCTGTTGCGAAACTTGCGGGCAAGTATTCAAACAACTTTGGCTCCTCACGAGGCATATTCAGGTAAAGCACATTAGGGTCCGTCCTTTTAGTTGCCCCCATTGTCCTCGCAAGTTTTACGACAAATATGAGCTAAAGTACCATCAACGGCTTCATGAAGATGTCGAAGACTTTTGCTGTAACGTTTGTGGTAGGAGATTTGCTAGGCGTTCGGGTTTACGAGCTCACATGAGATCACACACTGGCGAGAAACCTTTCGATTGTAGAACTTGTGGGAAAAGTTTCGCTCATTTGAATAGTTTGGCAACCCACGAAAGAATTCATACCGGAGAACGGCCTTACACTTGCAAGTATTGTCAAAGGACATTTGCACAGTATAGCACTGCAAGGAGCCATGAAGAGATGCATATGGGAGGCCTTCGCATGCACCAGTGTGATGTGTGCGATCGCATGTATAAGACTGAGAGAGAGCTGAGGGCGCATACTATAGGCCATGAGGGTAGTGTGGAGCACCATTGTTTGGTCTGCGGTAAAGGTTTTAAGAAATTGACAGAACTGAAGAATCATCAGCAACGACATCACGTCGAAAATAAACCTTTCGCTTGCGATCATTGTTCCAAGTCGTACATGAGCTCTAGAGAACTGAGAGCCCACATGACGCTTCACACTGGAGAACTGCCTTACACTTGCCTCTTCTGTTCCAAGCGATATCGCCTCAAAGCTACGTTGAGAAAACACATGGACAAACATCACAAGGGCACTGTTCCTGCCGATTCTCTAGATGCATCCAACATTAACCTTAATATATTTTAATTTATCTATCGGATAATTGTTGAACATTTTGTGTTCATCCTTTTTATTTATATAATATTAGTTAATGTTCATTGTTTGACTGAAATTTTGTGTCTGTTATATTACTGTATATTTTTAGGAAACGTATATTTTTGTCTTTCACAAAACTAGCACTTCCCAAGTATCAAAATAAGGTGCAGTAATGTCGAATTGTTAGATGTCGGTTGCTTGATTGACTGTGATGTTGTTATGATGAAATAAATAAACGGGATGCAGTCAATAAAGTATATTTTTTAATGTACAAGCCGACATTTCGAACTAAAATAGCCCTGATGGTGGGTCACATGGTTGAGCCGAAACGTCGGCTTGTACAATAAAAAATATACTGTGTTGAATACAACCCGATTCTTTATTGTATCATGCTGTAATGTAGATTATTGTATATGATTTTTGATATAATTGTCGGTTGTAAATATAATTATTTTTCTTAACTTTCAAATGAATTCATTGTAAATAAATTTATTATTTTCTAGTCCTTTCTATTGATTGTTTTATATGTTTACTAATTTTCTTGATAGAGAGCCTTCTTTTTTTTTTGGTTTATTCTGATTATTAGGTCCAGGCGTTATTGCTATCTGGAACGATATCTAAAATAGACATCTCCGAAGAAGAAGCTGGTATGATGTACAAGGCAATTTGTTATTGTACAAGATGTTTTACCCAGTTTTCATTCTTATTTGTAGTCTCACTTATATATATTTTTTTTATGGAAAGTTTTATTTTAAACACCAAACTTCCCATCTTAATGGGCTGCCTGTATGTAATGTCTTACACATTATAAGTGTTTTACAAATAAAGCAATTACTGATAATAAATATGAGAATACGAGAAAGAAAAGATGAATAAATTTTTAAAAAGTTAATAAACAAATGTGGAAAATAAATACCTCACAATCAAAAAAAAAAATTAAAATGGTAATTAATTTGAAATAAATAATAAATTAAAAAAAAAATCATTCTTGATCTAAGTGTAAATTTAAATATCTGGTTATATCACATCAAATGCCAATTTTGTAGTAACTTTAAACATGAATGGATTAACTTTATTAATTAACTGGAATCTGTTCCTTTATTTTAATACACTCATTCCATAAATAAACAAGTTTTAAATTGATTTAGATGCAGTTGAGCACAGATATATTTTAGAAGTTTATCAGGAATGAGGGAGAGGTGTGGCCAACTTCTCTTTAAAGAAGTTTTAAATTCCTTTTTTATAAAAGGGAATTGTGAATCTGTATTAAAAGGCAATTTATTTCTTAACACCAGTTTTAAACATTTAACTTGAAAAGAGGTGATTAATAGCTAATTGGTTAATTGGGTAAAAAGAACAATTTTTCAATAATAACCACTCCAATTGTTTGTCCTCCAAATCAATAAACAATATAATTTAATGTTTAAGCCTTCCTTGTCCATCTCTAAATGTTTTTGCAACTTAATGCAAATGAGGTCATACTTTAAATATGGACTGCAGTGAGTGATACTTTATTCCTAGAATTGTAAATATTCCATATTTTTTTTAATAAAATTGAATATCTTCAGTTCCCTGATTAAGGTTAGTCAGAACAATAAATACGCTAAAAGGATGGTATCCCGTGCTGTAGCCAAACCTGACCTCCCTCCCTTCCTTTCGGAAATTACAAAACACTTTTACTTATTCTGGTCTGTACAACTTCACAAGAGGGACGCGTTATCACTGGTTCCTCCCGAACTTACCCGAAGGTCTCCCGACTAGCACACTCTAGCGCCATTTGTGCCAAACAACTGCTTTGTATTCTATTGTAGCATTCGTATTCATTGGAATTATTTAAATTATTACTGCCTTAATTACATATTATTTAAAATTGTTAGTGCTGTCGACTTCCGATGATCAGGGGAAATCGTAGTAATAATTTAAAGGTGTGATATTTTAAATTACGGTAAGGACCCGATATCAACTGAAAAGGAACTTTGGGGTTTGTTTATCTCTTGAGCGAGCGGAAGTCGTCAGCTGTGATCTATTTGAAGCAGGAATAATTGAAATTACGGTATGACCCCGACCTCAACTGAAAAGAATTCGTTGCTGTTTTGTTTATTCCTTCGGCGAACGTAATTAACGGAAATCGACAGCACTAATAATTTTAAATAATATCTAATTAAAGCAGTAATAATTCCAATGAACACGAATGTTACAATTGAACACAAAGCAGTTAGCTAGCACAAATGGCCGTAGAGTATTCTAGTCCGGCGACCTTCGGGTAAGATCGGGAGGAACCAGTGATAACGCGCCCCTCTTGCAAAGTTGTACCCATATTGTATATAAACAGAGTCCCCGTAAATTCCCAGGTGGGGTGGGTTTTTTTAGAGTAGATTCTTGGATGCCCCTCCCCTCCAAACGAAATTCTGGCTGCACTAGTGAAGGTATCCATGATTTTTTTTTTTTTTTTTTTTTTAAAAACGGTAAATTAGTTTTAATACTTTGTAAGGACATCAAAGATCATTTACCAAGAAGTACCTACTAATAATGAATCCAGTTTACCTGAGCCTCAAGTATAAATTATGTTTGAAATCATGGACAATTTTGAACCACTCTTGCTAGAATATGTTGCTGTTAAGTATATAACTCCGTTTTTTAGCGGACATAGTGTAGTGTGAAACTCCAGAAAGTTAAAAGAAATTTCTTCTTAATCCTTCACATCATCCAGGTTGCACTATGTGGAAAACGCTTATAGTTTTAGATTATAATCCAAACGTCCCTTTCCAGGACCAGATGTCTTCTCTATCTCCAGTCTATGCCTCTCGCATCAAAGGCCTCCTTGTTCAGCAGGACAATGCAACTTAGAAAGCTGCCTTCCGTTACGTTACCGAATCAGGTTCTCTTATGTTCAACTCGTTCAGTTTATAATAAAATGATTCATGCAATTCATTTGAGTTTTATTTCTTAACGAACATGACAACAGCGGTAGAAGTTAATTATAATTAGTGAATCAAGTAATAAGTTCTTGGTAGCTCACGTGAGTGAAAATGGAAATGATGCTCGCTGACAAAATGGCCGGAGACAAAGTTTGAATACTGGATTCGGAAAAAGAAGGAACAGTCCAAAGTAAAGCTGAGGAATCTAGATCTCACCGGAGGGTAGTGCTAGAACACTGAGTAGGCACCGAAATAGTCTAGTTGCAGCTGAAAGTATATTGATTTCAACTTCTTAACGTAGCAACCAACGAGTGTGAAATGCTGTTCCACAATCTCAAAATCTGTTTAACAGCAAACCATGTTATCTGTCTCATCACTACCATCAAGCCCACAGCAGCAAAAGTCAATCACCTCTACCAAACCAACATCAGCAAGAAGTCCTTCCAGCCATGGACCACAGCAACCAAAGGCAATTAACTACAACTGGATCTTGAAGATAAGCGTCTTAATCTTTAGAAGAGCTGTTGAGTGAGCTCCCCTACCTTATGGATGGGGGATGTTTAGTATGACAATGTGCCTGTACAACTTAGAAAGCTACCTTCCGTAGTGTTACCGTATCAGGTTATATTATGTTTAACTGGTTCAGTTTATAATTAAATGATTTATGCAGTTCATTTGAGTTTTGTTTGTCTCTCCTACTTCTTGGCTCCCTCATACCAGATATTTCTCTAGGTATTCTTTTCATAGAGCATGCGCATTTCGATTTTCTGTTAATGTTAACGTTTGCTTTGATAGTTTATTAGGTATTCAAGGGTTCTAATTCCGTTATTTTAATCCGATTTTAGATCGCGCATGCGCAATTCGATTCAATATTAATGATCTTAACTTCAATATGGGGGTAGTTTATTAGATAAGGGAGGGTTCTGATTCCGTTTTTTTTAAATCCGATTTTTAAAAGCGCGTGCGCATTTTGAATTACTATTTTTTTTTTGTTTAATTTTTTCCTTAACATGTCGAAATAAATAATTAAAACATAAAATTTTTTTTTCCTTACTTTTATTTTTTTTGCATTTTCTTTTCCTTATTTACTCAATAGAATTAGAGAGGAAGCAAATTCAAATTTTACTAATTTACTTGTCAAATGGTTTTTTTCTGTTAATTTTTGTTGAATATATATATATATATATATATATATATATATATATATATATATATATATATATATATATATATTTATATAGAATTGTCTAAGAACATTGGTATTCCACAAATTTGCTAAACGTAATTCGTGGGGTCAATTTAATAAAACAAGAAAATTAAAATCATCAATCTTTGAGAAACCTTGTGAATGATATAATTAATTTTAGAAAATAATTAAACAATTATTAACGATTTATAAGGTTTTGTCCCAAAAATAATCTTAAGTAAATTCTACAAAAATACCTGTGGTTATTTTAACAAAATATGAACATAAAAATCACGAAAAGTTAATAGAACATTTGCATCATTGGTGTTTTTGATCAAAATTGATAACTTACCTCTTGACATTCACTATATACCCAATTGAATGAGTAGTTACTGAACTAGCTATAGTCCAGCCAACAAGTTAGCATTTACAATGATTCTCATTCAACAAGATATCTAATCATCTAACTTATCAGTAATTGTAACAAGTTTTTTGATTATCATCAAATATTGGGTGTAAAAACAGAAATATTAATTTAATATATTTTTATTATGTGCATTTGCTACTAAACTGTTATTTATAAAGGTATTTTATTTCTGTTTAATTAATTTCTAGATAAGTTATTGATAAATATAAACAAAGGCAGCCGATGAACTGCTGCTAAGGCCATAAATTATTTAGTCTAGCACATAGAGTACTACAATCAGTTTTGGTCATACTTTTCTTCTTCTTCTCTTTGACTTCGTTCTGAAAATATATCCGAACCAGGCTGTCTTGCACGAATCCAAGCTTCCTTCGGAGTCAATAATTCGTTTTCACTGGGCTCTAGAGGATTTCCGTCATTATCTAACTTCCCTGATTCAAAATCAGTTTTGATCTTCGCTGTATAAATGGCAGTAAACAAATCTTCAGCCGTGAATTCTGACTGAATCACATTTGGTGCACGATAAGACACATAAGGTTTTAACTGTAAAAGAAAATTAAATGTCATAATGTGAATATAAATATATTTTTTTATTAAAAACATGTTTCAGTGTAAAACTCTTATAATTTCTGTAGTATAATCTATTAAATAAGAATGCATACTCAGAACAAAAAAAAAATGGCCAACCTTTATTATTTTTTCCGGTTTTAAATCAACTAATAGCTTTAGTCTTTAACAAAATATAACAGAAGTCGTATGAAAAAAATCAAGGGAAAAAATTTAATTAATAAACATTTTTTTCTTTATTAAAAAATTGTAAATTCATTAGAGATTATTTTCTCCTCTTGTGTTTATTATAGCTTAATCTGAAAGTGACATTGACCTTACAAGTTTTCATTTTCAATAATATTTAAGATTTGGCTTAATCCTAAAATCAGACAAAAAGTTTTTCCATGTATCATACAGGGATAGTGCTTTATTTTTTTCAGGGAAGAATAGAAGTTTATTTTTTTTTTTTTAAATTAAATATTTTCAAAGCTAACTGCTCTTCAAAAATGTTCCGTTTAAGGCAGTGAAAGAAAAACATATTATTAAGAAATAACAGAAGTAATAGATTAAAATTAATAAAGATTAAACATTTTTTTGATGCCTAGGATTTTAGTGATTTGATTTGGTGCCCTAAATCTTTGAAAGTTTGTGAGCTCGCCGTGCGGGGAAGATCGAAGTGGGTCTCACATGATATTTCTATTTAGGCAACAGTTCTTATAAAATTAACCTAAAATGTACTGTGTTGTAGATTGTTGTATTTGTGTTATAGAATGGAAATAAGATGAGTTCAACTCATCAAAGATCCTGCCATTATAATTACATGAATGAGGTTGAGCAAATAACCCGGACTTCATTTGTTGTAATTGTCAAAAACTTTCTGGGCAAACGCAAAGCTGAAAACTGGTATTTGAACTGGTAAACAAAATGCTGAGCAATTTCAGATCCCTTGGACATCGACATTAAGGTGTACTATTTCCAAAGCTAATTAGGCTGTTTTCCTGAAAATTAAGGATACTAGAGAGGAACAAAGTGAAAGATCTTAGCAGGATATTAAAAATATGGAGGACCATAATTAGGGAAGATGGGATAAGCACATGATAGAAGATTACTATTGGAGATTAAAAAAGGGATTGTTTCAAAATACATTCAAGAATGTAACAGAAAATAAGCTTCCGAAGTATTTAGTAACTATTTAGTTTCATCGATGACTTTTTCCTGTTTCTTTGCTCTTCGTAATTATATAAGTACCTGCAGCCATATCCTTTATGATGTTTATGTTTCTATAACATTTTTAAAAATTATAATAATAATGAAAAATTCAGTATTTAGCTTTTTTATACTATTAATGGATTTAATAGAAAATAGTATCATGTATAATTAACTAAAATGTTATATCTAAGAAATTTGAACTCCTAGACTAAAACTAATGAAATATTTAAATGCAGGGCATCAAATTCATATGAAATAAGCTTCAAATACCCAGCACCAAAACCACTGTTGGCCTGTATAATCATTATTGAAAATGCCATCATTAATAGAATTTAATTAGAATCTAAATTAATTATTCTGACCTCTACTATGCATTAAAAAAGTTTTTTTTTCCTCTTAGGTCAGCCATTTATTAAAGCAATGCTGATTATCGGAGGAGGAGTCAGCGGTTTATCAGCTGCTCATTATCTACTTAAATCTGGAGTCAAGGAAGTAAATATTTTAGAAGCAAGCAACAGGCTCGGCGGTTGGGTTCGATCCATCAAAGATCCGAAAACCGGCCTCGTCTTTGAAAAAGGACCTCGGACGCTAAGAGTGAATACTCCATCTGCTCTTAACACACTTTCATTAATTGAAGAATTAGGAATAGAATCGAAGATTAAACCTGTCCTCAAGAGCAGTCCTGCTTCTAAGAACCGATTAATCTATGCCAACAATAAATTACACCCTCTGCCGACGGACTTCATAAGCATTTTTAAGAAAGTCCCACCGTTTACAAAGCCTATGTATTATGCAATTTTCAGAGACTTACTAACACCAAGGAAAACTTGTCCTGATGATAATATTTATGATTTTGTGAAACGAAGGTTTGGAAACGACATTGCCAATTACCTAATAAGTCCATTAATATGTGGTATCTGCGCAGGAGATGCGAAAGAGATTAGTGTAAAGCTTCTAATGCCTATGCTCTTCGAATACGAACAGAATCATGGATCTGTACTAAAAGGTATGCTTTCAAAAATTATGAAAGACTCAAAGAAAATAAAAGAAAATGTTATTCCAGAAGAAAACTTAATAACAAAAGCAACTAAAGAACACTGGAATGTTTATGGTTTAGAAGGAGGTTTGAGTATCCTGCCTAATGCTTTACTTGAAACTATTAATAAACAAGGTGCTAATGTAAAGTTGGACTCAAAAGTTACGGAACTCTCCTTTAAAGAAGGTGTGGTAAAATGTAAAGTTGGTAATGAAGAAATTATATCAAATCATGTATTTAGTTCTTTGACCGCTAAACATTTAGCACCATTATTGAGCAAAGAACATCCAAAATTAGCGGCAGAACTAGCCAGTATCCCATGTGTGACTGTATGTGTTGTGAATCTAGCGTATAAAGGCAATGTAATAGACTATAATGCTTTTGGGTTTTTGGTACCGCCATCTCAGAATGTGCCATTATTAGGTGTAATATTTGATACGTGCAGCTTCCCTCAAGAAGACTGGACTGTATTAACTGCGATGGTTGGCGGAAAGTGGTTCGATGAACAAATAGGAAAAAAGAGTGAAAAAGAAATTTTAGAACAAGTAACTTCTCAAATGAAATCTATTTTAGGTGTTAAAACAGATCCCGAGGGCTATCACGTATCAATCATGAAAGACTGCATTGCCCAATATGTTGTCGGTCATAATGAAAAAGTACAAAATATATTTTCATATATTAAACAAAATAAGTTACCCATCACTTTAGTAGGGTCGTCCTATAAAGGTGTTGGTGTAAATGATGCAATCCTGTCATCGAAAACGGGAGTTGAAGAGTTAATGAAAGATTATAAACTGTGATTGTATAATAAATGTTATTAATATTTTATTTAATTTTTAACACCTTTGTTCCAAACAATGTTTTACCACAATAAGTAAAGACTTCTTTAAAAAAACAACCTACCTTTCAGAGAGAAGTCGAATCTTTTTTTTAAATATTCTCATCAATCTAAAAATAACTACTAGAATACTGTAAACCTGGAAATTAATTACTAAATCAAATAGGCAAAGAAAAATGACAAAAAGGACTTCACTTACTGCTTTGGTGGATAGTCCAACATAAAAACTGTTTGCCATATCTTCGCTAATTTTAATCAGATTAAGATTTTTATGTTTAGCTTTGTAGACTTTTAAATTATCTTTCAAATGAGTATATAGATTATTCCAGAAGATATATAGTTATAAAGTTTAAAAAAAACTAAACAAAGGTTTTCAGAAGGAAAGTGCACAGAATAAATACACTATTAAACATGAGTATAAATGCTATTATGCTATCTGATTTAAATGGTTCTTTTTTTATTTTTGTAGGGAATTTAATTACCTTTTGAATAGAAATGACTAAACCAAGTTTATTTATTTTTTATTTTTTTTTTTTTTTACCGAGGAGGCTCTGGAATGCATAGATCCGTTGAAAATTGCTCATCAAAATGTTGACCCGATTACAATACTTTCCTTGTCTAATAGCGGAAGGAAAGTAAAAAGAAATTAGTATATTATTTTTCAGTTTGATAATATGATTCTTATTAAGAATTAAATATAAATTTATTTATTTAGAGAATCCTAATCTGCCTAACTATACAAGTATTTTAGACAAATAGAACCTAGAAGTTATGCATATGATACACCCTGGTAAATAAATGCAGAATAATATAAGTTCTTTGAACTGCGTTCTTTGAGTATATACCAGAGTTGTATTCATAAATCTAATGCAGTGGTTCGCAACCCTTAGAAGTCTGCGGATCATTAAGCCAGAAATTGAACCATGAGCGGACCACTCACGCCCCAGCCTGGGGATTAGGATGCTGAAAAGTGCACAAACCTCAGGAAAGGTAAACAATAAAGCATTTCTAACAATAAGTTCTTACAAAAAGAATACAGAACGATGCTAATGGTGCCTCTCACGGACCTCCAGTTGGGAAAAACTGATCTAATGTCTAAAAGACAATAATTTAATTTCTAAAGACTAAAACTTTTTCATAGCCATTTCTGATTTTGGTACTTGTGGATTAGCTAGACACCATTGCAAAACACCATTTCATCTTCGGATGCTTTTCTTACTGTAATTATCTCTAAAAACTCTTACCTGGTAGTCATTCCAAGTTAATTTTCAGTGGTCTGGGGAAGTTATAGTAATAATTTAAATTATGGAATGGGCCCGACCTCAACTGAAAAGGAATTTTTGGGGGTTTGTGTATCTCTTAAGCGAGCGGAAGTCGACAGCTGTGATCTAATTAAAGTAGTAATAATTTAAATTACGGTAAAATAAATGTAACAGTATGCTGATAACCTGTATTTCACAATGGCTCTAGCTAACCCACAAGTACCTGATTTTTCAAGAAACAATCTACTCTATATGAAGTATTGAGTTGCTTAATACTACTAAAGACTTTGGCAACGTACATTTGTTATTCTAGATTTATTAAAAAAACCTTTCAACAGTTATGTTTGAAAAAAGAAATAATTACAAGTAATTTCTTTAAATTGAATAATCAATGGTTGACTGTAGAACATATGAAGGAATGAGATGGTCCAGGAGGCGGTCAAAAAGTGGAACACAAATAGTAAAAACTATTTAAGGAACTGACGTTTCGACCCACTTTGCAGGTCTTCTTCAGGGCTGAATAAACAAAATACAAAAATAAGAATAAAACAATGGTATATACAGTGAATGAATTAATAATTAAAAAGACAGTGAGACTGATTATTCAATAAAAATAGACTAATTATTCAAAAACTTAGTGAATATTAATACATTAAGCTGCTTATTAATAAAATTAAGTAAAATAATAATAATAAAAAGTAAATAAGAGAAATAACATTAACTAAAAATTAATAACTCTGCTAAATAAGTAAAAAAATGGAATAAAAATAAATAAACAGACAAAATTTAGTACCCTGAAGCTCCAAGGGGCCTATTTTTATTATTATATATCCAGTTTTATTAATAAGCAGCTTAATGTATTAATATTCACTAATTTATTTTTAGTTGTTGTCATTACACTATCAGTTTCATTTTACAAATTCATCACTTTTTTTCATTTTTTCTCAAGAAGTCTTTTTAATTATTAATTCATTCCCTATATATACCATTGTTTTATTCTTATTTTTGTATCTTGTTTATTCAGTCCTGAAGAAGACATGCAAAGTGGGTCGAAACGTCGGTTCCTTAATAAATAGTTTTACTATTTGTGTTCCACTTTTTGACCGCCTCGCGGACCATCTAATTTCTTAATAACAAGAAAAAAATCACAATTCCAGTCCACAGAACCCGAAATAGATATGCAACAGATAGAAACTGTATTTATTAGACTAATAGAGCTTAACTAAATAAAAGGTAAGTAGGGACTTATTAATTTGAATTTAAGCCAGAGATGTGTAGAAAGGTTAATGCATAGAACACTTTAAAATTATCTTGCTCGATATTAATAATGTAATTACAATAGTTCACCATCAGAAAATAATACTTAAGTCAGCTACCATTGAAATCTTACATTCAAATATGCATTCATTCTATTGTTAGCCACTGATATATAAATGATTTATCAATAATAAATAAAGACTAATACTCTATTCTTAATTATGCTGAGTTAAAAACTTGGGATAGATAAAATTAAACAAATACCTTAAAATTAGTCAAATCAGGCACGACAAGCTCTGGGATGAGCTCCGGAATGGTCACAAACTCATTTCCTACTCTATATCCTGGTTCCCTCACACCAGACTCTGAAGAACAACCAAATATAAGTAATTTGAATTACCTAAAGTACGGAAAATACATATATATGTTTATAGAAAAACATACTATAAGGTGGAATATCAGGATCTGGATTTGTCAGCTGTCTTTGTTTGAAAATATTTGATCCTCTTTTTGGAATAACAAACTTTCGGAAATTTCTTTTACCATTTAAACATGTGGTTGTACAAATATTCCTTACTGGTATATAAAATGCTTCCATCATTTTAAGCAATTTAATTCAAATTGTCTTAGTTTTTCCCCCTTAAATGCAACCTCTCAGTTGTTTACTTAGAGATAAGGAATGTAGGTTATCTATGCTAAGAATAACGAATCACTGATGTTAACTATGTAAAAAAGTTATTAAGGAGAAGTTATTATTCTAGGCAATTTATCTTAAGGAGAAATGTGTTAGACGAAACGATAATACAAGGTTTTACTTAGCCTAATAGAACGTAATGGACAAAATGAAGACCTTAGTTGTGAACCCTTCACACTAATCTATAAATTGCCATAGACAATTTGAAGACGCTGACATTATATGCCTATGGTCTGGTACAACAAGACAAATAAATAATTTCCTAAAGGAAATAAACGGAATTCTAATTTAATTAAACAAACAGAACTGGAAAAAAACAAAACCGTAAACTTTTTAGACTTAGAAATCTCAGTAAAAAACAAACATCATTAATTTGGAATTTACCGAAAACCCACATGCATGGGTCACGTTATAAACAATGAAGCTAGGAGACCGATAGCACATAAACTCGCAGCCTTTAATAGCACGATTTACCGTATACTGAGGAAAGAAGGAGGAAACAGAAGAATTAACGAAAACACAGAAGAACCTGTCAAGGAAGAAAGATTGAAGAATTAAAAAATAAGTAAAAGGTAAGTGCGGCATTATTTTCCACAGTAGACCTTTATGCCAGACACTATCGAATGCTTTTTCTATGTCAAGGAAAATCGCAGAGTAATATACTTTTTTCTCAAAAGCGACAGAGATTGCATCCACTATGCGATGGCACTGTTGTATAGTAGAATGGTATGAACGAAAGCAAAATTGGTTGTTCGGTATCACCGCACTACTTTCTAGGATAGGCAGTATACGATTTAGGAAGAGTTTTTTAAATATTTTAGCCATTATAGGTAGGAGTGCAATAAGACGGTATAATGAAGGATTAGTGGAAGGTTTAGGAATCATTTTAATTATGGAAAGTTTCCAAAGGAGAGGAAAATAAGTTGTTCGCAAGATGGAATTATAAATGTGGGTGTGAAAGAGAACAGCTTTTTGGGGTAAGTAGCGAAAGATGGAAGGAGTGATAAGATCATAGCCAGAAGCTTTTTTGTTTGGCATATGCGAGCAAGATATTTTGCGAATTAATTTGCTTTTTCTTCGCCTGTTATGGCCGGGTATTGTCTGTATGTTTAAGAGGATATTGAATATCTTTTTCGTCTAGTTGTTGTCCAAACTGATCCGTCTCTATTGTTTGTTGAATTGATATAGTCCTTGTACTTGTTGTTTTTAAATATTGATAGTTCTTTGTGAAGTTTTCGAGTAAGTTTGTTGAGTTCTGTTTGTATGATGGATATCTGGTTCTTTGCCATAGAGCTCTGATTCTACATTTTCCTTCATGAGATTACATATAGGCTAAGGTAGGTAACAATCATATTTTGTTAATGTCGTCCTTGGCGTCGTCGAGTGGCAAACTGCGTTTTGGATGCACAATGTAAAGTCAGATTGCATTATAAATGTCGTCAGCTGTACATATGTTAGTATTCAATGTGATTTTTTTTTTTGTTAAATAATGTTTAAATTTGTTCCAGTTTATTTAGCGAATGATTAATATCAGGGGTGTAGGTCTTGCGAAAGGGTGTTTTGATAGTTCAAGTAAGACTGGACTAAGATCCGATGAAGAAACGTTTGAATGGGGCAGTGGTAAGAAGCTGGTGACAAATAAGTCAACAAGATCGGGAGACTTTGATAGAGATGTAGGCCAATAGTTTGGTTGAGATGGAGAAATGATATAAAGTTTTAGATCCTCAATGCATTTTAGTAGCCTTTTTACAGGAGTGCTTGATACTTGAGAACTCCATCCAGTGTTCCTGGCATTGATGTCTCCACCCACTAAGAATGGTTTTCCCAATGTTGAGAAAAGATTCTTTAATTCGTTCGTAGTAAAATCTTTATTGGGGCAATGTAAGCTGAGGTGATCATAAGCTGGTATTTTGTTGAGTTTAGAGAGCAATTGGTGTACTGAAAGGTATTCGTTGGGACGGCGGGAAGTAAGTGGTGATTAATAGATTTGTCCACAATGATTGCAGTACCTCCATGGGTCCAGTGATCTGGATGATCTGTTCTGTATGTTTCGTATCCACGTAGCTTGAATGTTTATTTGTCAGTTAAATGTGTTTCCGTTATCAATGCAATGTTCTTTTAGACAAATTTCCCGTTCGTTTTTGCGTTGAAGCAGACGATTGGAGTTCCAAAGGAGTATTTTAAGAGAATTGGTTTGATTTTCATTAGCTTCTAAAGTAATAACTTGATTGTAGGGATCATCCAGATTTTTCAGAAGTATCTCAAGTAATCGTTGCGGTTGTTTTCAACTGTAACTGCCTTGAAATAGCAGTCTTTACTTTACCCATTCAATATGGCGGCCATATTGCTGAACTTACCCAGATACTGCGCAACAAACGAAAAACTTCGGCTGTGACTGATACTGCCTTTTAACATAAACTACTTTCTTTTATTGTCCAATGTAAGTTAAAAATTTCCTTAATGTTTTTTCAATAAAAATGTGGTTGACCTACCTAAACTTTGAAGGCGTATAACTTCATAACGGTGAAAAGTATCCCAAAGCTATCACCTGCTCCTGGTTTTCGAAACCTTTCCAAAGGTACTGAAGTGGTGAGGAAGGCATTTCTGAATGACTCTCAGAGGCAGTCTAAATACTTATGGGACTGAGCGCGATATCACGCGTTCAATAACTGAGAAGGGATAGGGAGAGCGAAATATCGTGCGCTCAGTCCCTGAGAATGAATTCGATGAGCGCAATATTGGAATGAGTTAATTCTTTAAAGCACCAAAAGTACTGGTCGACAGTGTAGGATTATTTTATTTAATACGCAATGATGGTGAATAACAAACTATTTATTAAGATTTACAATCTGACTCCGATTTCACAACCTATAACTACCGATTTTTAACACACTATAACCTTCTCAAAGGTTCTCTTCCACTCGATCTCATCAGAATCGATACATTCAGAATATAGATGTTGATATACATAATATACATGTTGATTTACATACCAATAATTATAAATTGGATATTTAATGTCTTCTACAGACAGTTTCGCCCCTTTTTTTTAATTTCTGGATGCTAAATGATGCCGTGCGTACATTTCATTTGTAAGTTTAGCATGCAGTTTACACAGAGAACTTATGGCTACTTTATAAGTTGAAAATTCCGATAGATTTTAAAAGACATGAAATTATTTTTATCTAAGTCCACGCGGTGACGGAGTAAAACGATCAACGTCTTGGTTAAAACCACCTCTTACATAAATCTTAAATGCATGTCCACTCTTACACACAAGCAGCTGATGGGTGGAGGAAGGTTTTGAAGAGAGCCAGTAGATATCTTCTCCAATTCAGATTGATCGAATTGGCCAAAACATGGAATAAATTTATCACAAAATCCACAGTAGAAACTAAACCGACTTAAAGCCAAACTCCAATGTTGCACCACAACCCAGTGCACCGTTAGCGTAAATTACGCAAAGGAAACCTAGGCAATGCCTTGGGGCGTCGTAAGATCTAAATTGAAAAAAAAAAATGTAATTATTTGAACCATTGAAAAATTCCAAAAAATTAATAGCATTGATACCATCATAGCATACCTTATAAGAAAGAGCGGTACTTACGTACTATACGGTCGACCATTGTTGTGGGTTATAAACCTACAATATTATTATTACTGCTTTATTCTATTTTTTAAATTGGCAGAAAAGCACCGCGACCTAAACCGGTCTATTGTGCGCTAATTCTACCTTGTTCTCAGTCAAAAGATGACTTTTGATTATTCCATAAATATCATGAGACCAAACAAGAAGAATATCAATCTTGAGAACCTGTTACACAAGCAGATAATGTGATAAGCTGTTTCATTCTCGGAGTGACAGAATCTACTCAAGGATGATCCCATCAACTTGAGTTTGAACATGTGAGTATTTAGTTTACAGTGTTCTATGTAGACTAATGTAATTTTTTTGAGTGAGTTCGTATCCATTTTCAGTAGCTGCTCACTTCTACTGGCACAGGGTCCATCCAAAAATAACTTTGAATAAAACTGATCCTTTATTTGCCAATATTTGTTGCCTCTGATATCATGGTTCACTCCAATTTTTCTTTTAGGAAAGCTCAAAATTATGCCATAGGCAGGTTCCGGGGTAATGAGAATAAATTCCGAACCTAGCCGGGCCAATTAATCAGCTTCTTCGTTGCCTGGTACACCGTTGTAATACTATAAGCAGCATGGACCAAAAATCTTCAGCAGGACCAGATTGGATCACTCTCTTATTATAATAAACTTATTTTATTATAATGTTATAGTAGTAAGTTGTGTTTCCATGATGCTTTAATCCATATATTAATCATATTGACAAAAATAAAACAAAATATAGAGTGAGAGGAGGCTCACAATATTATTTTGCCCCGAGCCCAGGGCAAGCTGACAGTACCCCCTGCTTATGGTGACAATAAAAGTTGACTTCTACTCAATTTCTAAGTCAGAAACAAAACAATTATATTTTTCTATTACAGCACATTAGGAAGTCAAAAACAATTATTTATTAACTCTTAGCAACGATGACATTCCTTACATTTTTTTCTTTCTTTTCTTATATCCACTTCATTTTTCTAACTGTATCTACGTTTCGGGGTTGTTTTCCCATCTTCAGGATAAATTTCTATAAATTTAACCAAACAAAAAACCATATTGTATCAACGTTAATAACCACATCTTTACCTACAACATACAATACTTCACATTACATTAATAATTATTTTACCTCTTAGTTTTCATTACAATGTGTACAGGAATACTGCATATATCCAAAAAGCTACCAAAAGGATATTAGCTCATATTTGCTAAAAGTTATGAACTGATTTCAATAGACTATAAACTCCTGATAAGCCCACTGTTCTATTTAAATACTCACCATATAAACAATAACCTATAACACATTATGTCCAAATTTACTAATTAGTCGCTCTATTCCAACTAATTATCATTATTAATTAAATTTCACTTTTATGACATACTATTTTTGTTTTATTTTCATCCTATAAAAAAACAGACAATTATACTTATAAACAATTATAAACTTCAATTTTATTAATTATCCACTGGGCTAAACGATAACTACATGATCTATGCACAATTTTGTTCAGATGGCCTTTATTACCCGCTGTTTTTCTGTATGGGAAATTAAAAAAACAAAACTTTAAGAAATTGATACTTACCAGAGTTATTTGTTTTGCTGTCGAAAAAATAAAAAATGAAGTCAATTGTTCCTTTCTCAGGACAATAATAATCATGTCCGATAATCGGCTCAAAATATAATTTCAAAACCTCAATATGTTACCAATCAAAAGCAATAAACAAAACACAAAGAGAAGGAATAAATAATATAATTACTAGGTAAGTAATTTATTTTTTACATGGTATTACAATCATTTGAAATGTAAGAGGAAAATATTAATAAATTACAAACCAAAATCATTTACAGAGAAATGAAAAAATGTATAAGGCTATGTAATTTAATACTCCTTATTTGGTAATTTTTTCTTCTTTCTTTTTTTAAACATATTGTGCTTAGTTTGTATATATAATCAAAAAATAAAAAGATAATTATTTATAAAACCAGCAAACCTTCAGAGTATTACCATTTATGGACTAATATCACAACAATGATAAGATGTAAGGTATAAATTAGAAGATTTGAGTTATCGTTCTGAAAATGTTTATAAATATAATCTGAGGAATAGGGTTAAAGATAATAGCGTACGGTATCATCAAAGTAATTTTTGGGGTAATAACAGATGGATTAAAGATGAAACTAAAAGGAATAAGTAATATATTTCAACACTACCTGCAAATAATATTAATAAGATTAGAAGACAAGAATCCACAAATAAAATAAATTAAAACTATTAACATGAATAAATCTGGATTTTCTGTTTATAATAATCTTTTCTTCAAACCTCATCAATATTTTTTTTTCCTTTTTTTTTTTTCTATTCATTAATGTATAAATACAGTCTTCTGCCAAATTCGTCATTCGGCAAACATCGTCGCATCAAACTATACCATTTGACAAAAACATTAAATACTGCACCAAAGCTTACATATTAAAAAAAAAAGAGTTACAATTACAGTTAGATTTACTTTACAATAAGTAGTACGCATCTTATAAAATCATCACCAACTCTATTATCTCATAACGTTAACAGATAGTTATTACAGTTAATAATAGAATAAAGTTTATACTGTTAATCATAATGAGAGGTAATGTGTATAATATGACAAAGCAAACGACCACTGAGACACAATATTGCACTTTTATAAGTAGCTAATTTAAAACATTAAAAATATCAAATACTGAAGAGCTGAAATTCTTTTGTAGCTAGAAACATGGTCCGAAATATTAATTAGAATCTAATTAGCATATCTTTGAACATTGTATAAAATGCACATCAGAATCTCAATTTCACACTATTATCTAATGAGAAAGACAACAGATATATAAACATTAATCTATTTTGAAACATGTCTTACAGCACTTTAAAAGTAAATTTTATAGATTAAACAATTTTGACTAATTTACTTTATAACACTCAAGCATTATGTAATTAAAGTCGATAAAACAATCGCTCTAAACCCAAATCCTAATCCTAAACCAGAAAATAGCGATGTCACTTCTGCGATATTCATTACAATAGTTCTCCTGATTAAGCCATTATAGAAGTAAAATAAAAATTACTTCTATGCCCATCGCCACTATCATTTATTCTAATGTAACTAACATGTTGAGAAATTGATACTTATTAACACCCCAATACAGAGAAAACATAATACATATTATAATAATATATTTTACATTTATTCTTTCATATCATCTTCCTCGGTTTACGTTTCGGAATTTTTTTCAATTTTTTAAGATCTTACTTTTATCTAAAAATACATCTAAGATTAGTGACATTATTATCAAAACTTTTATATACTTTATAGCTAAATCAAAAAAATTGTATTAATACATCAATACCAAATTAATTATTTTGTCAAATTAATGTCATAAAATTACAAAATTGTCTTTTAAAGCATTAAAATCATACTATAAATGAGAAAAAGACAAAAATTAGTTAATACATCCTTGCTTATTGTTATAATTTTGAAATTATATTATATAGTGCAGAAACATTACTCGTCATTAATTTTTGAACTTGATAAAATTAATAATCTTTTATTAATATCAAAATTGCAGACACTTTAAAATTATGACAAGATATACAGGATTCTGAAAAAAAAAAAATGACAAGTATTATATCAATACTACAATATAAATACAAAATTATAAAAAATAAGTAAGACTTATTCTCATTTTCAGTATAATTTTCATGTTTTAATATAAAATTTTTTTGTATAATAGACATATAATAACACAATAATTTTAATGTAACCACAAAGTATATAAAAGTTTTCATAATAATATCACTAATTTTCAAAGTATTTTTAAAATATAATTACGTTCTTGAAAATGGACAAAAGGTCAAAAACAGACTAAGGAAGATAATATGAAAAAATAAAAGAAAAAATAAGGATCAAATTAAACTTGAAAATTATCATGAAACTTATTTTACCCTTGAAAAATTAAAAATGACCAATTAAACAACAATACACATTCTTCTTATAGATCCAAACAAAAATTCATTGAAATTAAACATTGTAAACCCCAATTACTTCTCGACTGCACAATTAACATTCATAGCGTTAACCATAATTGTCAATGATTAACATTGCTTCAACAGCTCTTTTGATTACTTCATTATTGACCCTTAAACCTATCAATAACTTTTAATATTGACAGGGAAAAGGTCTTCATTCCAAAATATTTATCTTAACATAATAAATATGTAACACAACCCAGAAGAAAAAAAAAATTATGATAAAATATAAAAATAATAGGGTGAAACGCTTTTCTCATTGACGCCTTTATAGTATAATACAATTAGATGATAATAGCCATGTTTTTGAAGCAGAGCAGGAAAACTGAATTACCTTCCGGTTCCCGTAGCACTAAATGACAATATGCTTAGCGAGTCAGATCTAGCCAGACTTCTATATCATTCTCACAACATTTTGACATCACATATTATTTAAAAAGTGAAACATGTACAGTTTGGTTATTGTTCTGAATGACGAGATTTTAATACAAGATTCATAACACATTGCAAGGATATACTTTTGCTGTTTGTTTTTTTTTTCAAATAAATTTTAAATACAGAAAATAATCCAAGATTTGATTCATCATACAAGTATTTTTTCTAAAAAAACGTAGATATGAAAACAGTACAGAATAAATAATAAAATTTGGTAGCCATTTAATTAATTTAAAAAATAAAAATTATAATATTCTGAAAAGGTTATAAGCCAAAAACAGAGTTTTATTAATATTAACTGCTATGGAAAAATATTGCATCACACCTAATAATAATAAATTACTTTGTAAAAATATATAAAAGTTTATTTATTTTTTCTAGTTGATAATCTTATTACAGGATAAT
This sequence comes from Rhaphigaster nebulosa, assembly GCA_948150685.1. Taxonomy (NCBI): domain Eukaryota; kingdom Metazoa; phylum Arthropoda; class Insecta; order Hemiptera; family Pentatomidae; genus Rhaphigaster; species Rhaphigaster nebulosa. The sequence goes on along the minus strand of OX411310.1, from coordinate 136,517,866 downwards.
ACAGTCAATTTTAAAGATTTAAAGTGTTAGTTAGATGGGTGAAATTTTCTTTTTTTTCTTTTTTCAAGAGTGCACACAGCCAATATTGCACGTGAATGTCTACAAGAGGTGGGGATCGCATTTTTAGAGATCCTCCTGAGAATTCCAGATCTCAATTGTTCATTAGATTATTCATCGGTTTTCATTTTATTAATCAATAAAACGGTATTTTCGCTTTTTTGCTCTTCTTTTTTTTTCTCCTTCCAAATCTCTTGAATATGCAATATTTTTGCACAACAGTTAATTTTTTTTATTTTATTTTTTGAAACCTTTTATAAATATATCATATTTATCTGAATAATTTCACACTGAACAAATATTTTTAACTTTATAACACATTTTTAAATCACTCAAAGAACCGTGCAAAAAAACAATGTTTTTTAAAAATTGAAATTTTGTTATTATCATATGCAAAGAACATACACAATCTGAATTTGAAATGAGCACACAAACTGAATTTCCATTGTTTATTTAATAAAAATTTAAACAAATATCGGTATGTATATTGTGATAATCTTCGGATGAAATAATCATTAGAAAATTGTTGTAAAACATCAGATGAAATAAGATGTCGAAATAAAATGGCACAGATTACTTCTGTTAAAAAATTAACAATTTTGAATTAGAGGGCATATTTACAACTGGCAGCTTCAAATTTATTCACAATTCACAAAAAAAAGAAGAAAAAAAAATTAAATTGTGCACATAAATTTCAAAATAATTCAATACGTATCGACTGACATTTGATGTGAAAAGTCTATCAGTATGTTCTTTGAGCATGCGCGAGCGTAAGGATATAATATATAAGCCAAATTACACTTATCAGCTCTTTAGAACTGCCTCGTACCGAAATATTCCTTTCATGTGCAAATTGGAAGCTAAGCAAATATATATATATGTATAATGTGTTATCTACTAAGGTGTGGTTTACTAATGTGCTACGTGTTGTCGTCAGTTAAGTCTCACAATCTCCGCTTCCCAGCAGTGGTCGTCTCACTTCCACCTGTATAACACAATAAATTGTCAATACCACTGGATAATCATTATTTTTTTAAATAATAACAATCTACCAGCAAGAATAAAATGTCAGCTTTAATAAATATTGATGTTAGATGGTCGACTGTGATGTATAATACAAGAAAAAAGTTGATTAAATAAGTATGTGGAGAACAGATGAAATAAAAACTTTACAAATAAAGCTATAATATGCTAATATAAATAATATATGACAAACTCACCACATAGATTCTGTGAGGTTGACAACAAGAACTGAAGTAAATGGTGAGAATATTTGCGAAGTGGAGTGGGACTATGTAAAATATTTTTACTGTATTTTGAAGAAAAATATTAGTATTGAAAGCTTATGAGATAAATATGAAGGATATACAGTCGAACTTCCGTAAATCAAAAATCTCTACATATCGAACTTTTTTTAGGAACCTTGAATTTTTATTAGAAAAAATATTCTGCATATCGAATAAAATTTATATATATATATATATATATATATATATATATATATATATATATATATATATATATATATATATATATATCGAACAAATAATTCTAATTTAAAAAATATTAAATGTGATTGTCATTAAAAGAGCCCTTAGTTTACGTACATAAGAATGAGTAATAATTAAATAAGAAAAAAAATTGTTTCACTGGTTTGCAAAGCAGTGGAAATTCAGGGAAGATCTTGTTTCAGAAGAAGCACAGGAGTACCTAAATTCTCTGAATCTCTTTCCTAACGTAGAATAAAATTTTCATTTTAAATTCAGTTTAACTTTGCCTTTCTTATTGTGAACATTGCTCCTAAACATGGCTTCAGTAATTAATTATACACAAATAGACATTAGAAGCTATCTTGCACGAAAACAAAAATAAATTAATTTTTTGTATATTTGCATATTTTTTAATACATATCCTTATTAAATTATAAATGCACATTTGTAAAAAATCTGCAATCACAGATGTAATTTGTACAATTTTTCAAATAAGTAACCCTAAAGAATAGCGGTAATTGCTTTTAGCCTAAAATGGGTGAGTAAGTGCAATCTTTCAATTTATCGAAATTTCTATATATCGAATTTTTTTCAAGGAACCTTCATGCCCGATATTTAGAGGTTTGACTGTAATTAAAAACTAAGTAAAAATAACTATCATGAACAATACTGTGTCAATCTCACAGAATCCACTTGGTCAGTTTTCCATCTATTATTTATATTATTATATTCTTCGCGCTGTATAATATGGTACAATGCTGCACTAATAGCACAGCATTCTGCAGTAAAGTTGCTGGTTGATGGTGGAAGCTTATATTTAATTTGACTGGATTCAGTTACAAAGGCACACCCAATGTTACAGTTTGATTTGGAGCCATCTCTATAATGTAAATACTATTCCTATATTTATCTTTGATTTTTTGGTATTCTGTTAAATAAGCGAATTCTGAGGTACTATTTTTCTTGTATTTATTAAGTGTTAAGTCTAGTGCGAGTAATTTTAATGTCCATGATGGGTAATTAAATTCATCGATTGTTGTTTGCTATATGTTCGGATTCCGTACCTGCTATGATGGCAGTTTCCAACATATACTCTAAAGATGTTGTTATAGAGAAAGTTCAAACTTACTCGCCAATGATAAATTTAAACAAGAACTTAATACTCGTTTGGATACCATCACAATAGGGGTTAAGTGGAATGAGGTAGCCAAGGAAGCAGCGTTATTATCGTTAGAAATTACCAATATCTATACCACATTAGATATATGCAGCTATCTGAAATTCCAAGCTAAGATCTTATATATATATATATATATATATATATATATATATATATATATATATATATATATATATATATTTTTTCGGTTGGCTTGAAAGACCTTGTAGATCTTTGGCCGTGCGATGTGGTGTTCTTACAGATATTTATTGCTTACGCGAGCCCAGACAGCCTGGAGGGGGTCACTCAACCTCACGTTGCTGCGAACCATGGTTTCCATGGTTCCATGGTCCATGGCAGCGGCAGGCTGCCCATTGCTCCATAACCGGTCCTTTTGGGGCCAATTCAGCAGTGTCCTTCCCACCGACTCACTCGGGTTCAAGGAAAGTGACGAATCGGTCTAGATCCATGGATTATGGCTGTTCGGAGTCAGCAGCCACACGAGGACCTATATTTCTTTCCCCTTGCAGACCGTCCATGGACCAAACCTCTGGGCGGCTATTTTATTTCCTGGAAAACCACAACGCGATTCACAATTAAGGTACATGGGGTAGGGTCATCACTCCTACGCCCGGTCTGTGTGAATAGCCTCCAGTAGGCTGACAGGCCTCACATTCCCGGGGGGAGGGGGTAATAAATTTCTTGAATTATTACTTTAATTAAATTAAAGTAGTTCGAACTCACAACCTTTGGGTTTGTGAGTATGTGCACTTTTGCAAGCGCGCTAACCCGCTCGGCCACCCCGACCCCCCTTATAAATATATATATATATATATATATATATATATATATATATATATATATATATGCTTTGGGAAACCACAGAAGAACCCAATGAATTCAAAATAATAAAAAACAAAAGTAAAGCAGGGAAAAGTTCTATCCGTAATAGAGAAGAGAAGTAGTTGAGACTAGACTGAGGATTGGTCACACACGACTTTCTTATTGATAATGTCTGCCCGCTACATGACAGATATTTTACCAATTTAGAGATGGAAGAAAAACTCCTAATGATACTGGGTGATAATAGCACTGACATAGGAAAAATAATTGAATTCCTAAAAGAAAACAATATTTTTAATAAAATATAATAGAACACATAAATATCAAAGAAAATATTGAAGGTCTTTAAAGCCCTAAGCGGTTGAATGTCCATGAAAGACCTAACCTAACCTATTATTATATTCTAGCTTTATTTGTATAGAGTTTATTTCATCTGTTCTCCACATACTTATTTAATAAAAAAACTTTTTTTCTGTTATTAATTCATATTTTTATACTATTTTTTAAACATACCCATTTCTTTTTTCTATAATTCCACAGTGTCCTCTTTATTATTACTTGTGTTCTATTATCATTAATTTATCTTTAATTCACTTTTATTATTTATTTCTCATCCTCATGTTATTTACTTCTGTCTTTTACTGTACACATATCTTATCCCTCTTGTATCACTGATATAATTTCAGTCCTGATGATGGCACACATGTTTAGGCCGAAACTTCGGGTTTTAAAATTAAAAAAATCATGACTGAATCATGATTATTTAATCCATTTAATAAATATACTCACTTTACGTATTATAGTGATAAAATAAAATATTGGAGATTTATTCCGTGGGTCACAAAATAAAAGATAACCCTCCCAGGCTAAAATAGATGGTTCTATTAAGTACCACTTCTTCTGACTTGAGAATGCCGAGTTTTGCCTCATCACGATCGGCAACTGTAACTTCACATTATTGATAGATATTTTTAGCCATCACAACCAAAAATATTATACTTACATTCGAAGAAAACTTTTTTTTTCCAGGACTCGATACATTCATTAATACACTTTTTAGCAAATTCAAACCTTTTCTTATGACTGAATGACTGACGTCTGGTTTAAAAAAGTTTTTTTCCTTGATTCCAGCCATGATAACAATGACTTTGAATCAAATTTCTTGTTGTCTATGCGGAGAATGTATTGTTGGCAGCATGTCGTTATAAAGTTACCATCTTCTTAAGCCTACCCCAGCCGGTCATCAGGTGAATAGTACGTGAAGGAGACTAGGTATGGACACACATGAGCTTTTAGACTTTTTTGTTTAAGACTTCGTAGACTTACGAATAGAGGAACGGAAACATGAAATACTATATCAGTAGGCTCTCCGGTAAAACTATACTTAAAAACCCTTTAATTACAGCTTTTTAAATCATATTCTCATATTATCATCGCATTCTCCAAGACTGGAACGACAGCAATGGTCTTGGATCCGACAGTGAGGTTTGAGAGTAATGACCTTGATCAGGCAGGAGAGATGGAAAGGGAAAAGAGGGACATTTATGAGAAGTGCATCTCTTTCCAAAAAGAGAAATTCCACAAGACCTTCGCAGAGAGAAAGTTGACTGTGAGAGGTCTCTGGTTTGATTCTTGCGGAACAATCCGAAACAGAACAGAAGCTTTCTGGAAGACCTAGGTATTAGCAATAGGGGATGTTGGAATGTTGGCCGATAATATTATACTGGACTCCCTGGGAATTATCCACCATCATCTGTATGGTAGTGAACTGAGTGGATAATTATTATTTATTTATTATGATTATTGTTTATTTATTTTTTCTTTAAATACATTTATTGCCTCTGTTATTTATCTGTATCTTATTTATTTATTATTTCTTGTACTAATTTTGATGCTTAGGTGTGCATTTTATAAAATGTGAACATTTGATTAGTTTTTTTTTGCATTTATAAAAAAGTGTTGTTTTAAGTTATGAAATAATTAAGAGACGGAAAAAAGAAATAGGGGATAGGTTACAGAGCAATAGAAGGTTTATAGCAAACAATAGGAAAAGAAATAAAAGAAACAGATATAATATGGGTAATGTAGTGATAAAAATGTGTTTAGACCTAAAATGAAAGGAAAAAATAAATAAAATAAAAATGTTATGCATATTATATCTTGATATCGATTGAAAAGTATGCTATGTATGTAGTAACCCAAGGTATTTGGGAGCATTGCTATAAAGTATTTCTCTCTCTAGTACTCACAACAAAATAAACTATATTTTACTAAATAAAAAATATTAAAAAGCATTAACGGTCATATAAATTGTAAAAGAAGGCATGTTTGGAGTTCCTTGGGCAACGCTATGAACCATGCTCAATATTATCATTTATATAAAACGAGGGAATAAACAAATTTGAATGTGTTAATTATCAAATTCTTAGCTTATAGATAGTGACACATTTGTGAGAAAAATAAATATACAAAAATTGACCACTACTATAATAATAAATTAGAAAAAAAAAAAACTTTTATAATAGAATTAAAAAGGTTGATGCATATTAATCTAACAATGAGGAATTTTCAAATCTAAGCATAAAAATTAGATTTCCTATTTATGCACAAACTTTGTCCCGAAAGTTCGTATAAAAAATTAAAAAAAATTTTTTTTTATATTTAATCAAGCTATTCAACATTATCTCCTTCAAAATATTCCTCCTGAGACACAATAGACTTGTGCCATCTCCGTTTGCACTGCTGGAAGGCTCCTTGGAAGACCTCTGTTTTGATGGCCTACATGTGGTGACTTTCTTGACAGGGTCATCACAGGAAATGAGTCATGGTTGTATGAATTTGATGTGGAACTTAAATCCCAAAGCAGGTAATAGAAACAAGCAAGGAAACCTAGGAAAGTCAATGAAATCGAGGTCGAATGTAATTTTTTTTTTTTCGATTTTCGGGTTATTCTCCACGAATTAGTCCCTTCAGGACAGACTGTTAATGGAAACTTCTATATTGACGTTCACTGATGCCATAAAGTTCATGTGGCTTGCGCTCGAACAATTTTGGTTTGAGGGGGCAGTCGATCCTCAATCACGACAATGCTCCTGCATGTACTTCGTTAGTTGTGCATCAATTTTTAGCCTCAAATTTAATTACAGTATTTACCTGATTTGGCTGACTTTTTCTTGTTTTTTAAATGCAAGATGGTGCTTTTGGGACAGCATTTGGTAAATGGCCGATATATGGGTGAATGAAACCTTTAATCGGCTGCCATCTTGAAACAAAAAGGCAGATGGAAATGTAGAGCTCCGAGGATAATTCTGGAGTGACCTGACTTAGTATCCAAATTTAAAAAAAAATTGGCCAAGTAGTCTCTAAGAAAAGTTAAGGTCGGACGGATTTTTTAAATTCAATTTTTGGATTATAAGTATCTTGAAACATAAAACCTTAAATTTTGAAGAGAATTAAAAAAAAAAAATTTCTTGGTCGATTATAAAAGTTCATTATTAAAAATAATAAAACAAAAACAATATTATTTGAACGGTATAAAAAAATATATAATAATAAATAAATTACATCATCCTTACTGGAATTTATTTTTAATACGAACTAATAAAAAAAAATAAAAAGTACAGTCTGTATAAGTTAAATTTATATTTAGCATTACTGCTAAAATTAAATCATTTCATCAATACAAAAATATTCCTAAATAAAATGCTAAAAATAATAATATAGCTTTTCATATTGAATATTGTAAATATTGAAAATTAAGAATCTTTAGAACGGTTTAAATTTACTGATTTATTAAAAAAAGAACACAATACACCAATTAATTTTCCATAACTAGCAACAGTGCTTCGCTTAGAAGGGTGAGAAGTCTATAAATATAGCGATATAAATAGGTAAAACAAACATAAGTGAAAATCAAATCAACATTTAAATTATTTAAAATAAGTAATCAGAAATTTTTTTTGGCGCCTATTTTTTGCACTTTATCTCACAGCAATGTTTCGCCACCATTTTATCAGTTATACATTGGCAGGAATAAAACCCTTAACGCTTTTCTAAGAAATTTAAAACAGCCTACAATAAAACTGTATGTTACAGCCAAGAAATTAACTGTCATAAATACAAAAACAACGTTCCAGATAATCTGGGTTTTGGACATGACCGATCCAGTGGGATTCTAATGTATGCTTAAGGAAAGATGTTTCTATTTAAATTAAGAAATTATAATATAATAATTATAATATTATACTGATAATTCATTATAATATGATAATGATAATTATATTATATGATAATTCACAATTTTGATGTTAACACTACTTTTATAAGCCTATATTAGGTATTTTTTTGGCTATAAATCTATTTCAAGTACAATATAAAGAGCTTCATTCCGCTTCCGTCACCGTCCTCTTTCATTGATCGAGTAATTAAATTAATTTAGGTCATAGCACGGTTTAATGTATTTTTTAAGTATTATATTAAAAATGAAAAAATTAAACTTTGAAAATTAATAAGAAATTAGTATATAAAAAGCAAGGTATTTTTCAAAAAGTATAATAGTTTAGTAAAGAAATAAATATATGTATTTACTAAACTGAATACATTTTTAGTAATAATAAATAAATGTACCTGAAGAGAAGTATTCAGGCTAGGAGCGAACATTGACCTTGCGAGCTTCATGCTGTAACATAATTTAAAGTAATCACATAAATAAATAAATACTTACTCGTATGCACAAAAAGAAGAGAAATACGAGAAAACAGTGAGTGCGCTCGCCATGCTTTGCTAAGTGCATAAAAGAAAAATAAGCTCCTTTCGTTGCGACATGCATTTTATTATACGTGTTTGGTTTCATCTTATCGCTAATGAATTTTTATTATACATGATCTGACAAAGAAAAATAAACAAATGAATTGCAAGATAAGTTTCTCTGTAATCAGGATTTGGGATTTTCAGGATAATAAATCAAATTGGCTTTAAAAACAGAACAAATTATTAAGTTATTATTAATGGTCGACGTTTTGCTTCAAATTTGTGGGCCACGATCAAGGCTGAAATAGATCGGATATACCCTCGCTTCAGATTAAAAGTAGAGATGTGAATATCGAAACAATATATAGATATATATATCGTTTAAATATATTAGGCTTCGATATTTTTTTAAGGCTTATGGACTTAAACGTCGATATATATATATCATATCAATAGTTTATCAACTATATTGAAATTTAATATTGGATACTCAACCATACTTCAATACATCAATAAAAACAGTTATTTTTAATCTTTAAAAGAAGGGGAAAAGAGTTTACAATGAATTGAAGGTTAGGCAGAGATGTTGTTACAATTTGTTGGATAGAACGAAATCTAAAATTTCCCAACTATAACAAATATTTTAATTTTCCCTACTATATCAGATATTTTAATTTTTCCAACAATATTAAATATTTTAATTTTCCAAACTATGTTATAAAATATTGTCATTTTCTTCAACTTTTTTGGATTTGAACTTTTCATTTACATGTTGCGAATGTTGACACAACAATCATTTTTTTTTTTCTATTCAAATAGAACATTACATCAATATCTTAACTCAAAAGGAAGGGATGTGAATATCGAAAAAAAAATATTGATATATGTCGTATTGATAGTTTCTGAATATATCGAAATAGTAGTTCGTTATATCGAAAAAATATATATATATTTCCAGCTTTGATATTTATAATCTACATGTTTGCCATTTGACTTGCATAGGCTTCGCAAATGTCTAATGCATCTTATGATGTTGTTTTTATTAAGTTCATTTACAGCAGGATTTAAATAACAGGAAGCAGCAGGTTATCTCTTAAACTCCTTCCGATTCATTGGTTTTTTTTTTTTTTTTTTGTAACAGAATTAACCATATTTTGAAATATAGCTATTTCTGTGGCAATAATAATTAAGATATTATTTTTATTAAGTTCATTTCCTGCATGATTTAAATATCAAGAAACAGGTTATCTCCTAATCTTTCTCCAATTCGTTCAGACTTTTTTTTTATGCCGATATTACCAAAATATCAATATTTTGCTTTCAACATCCCGTCCCTAGAACACAGACACTATAGATAGTAACCCAAACACACCATACCAAGTTTTTGTGGTTCTTTTTTTTTTTTTCGAACCCGCCGTCCTTGTAGAATTTTTTTTATTTTATATTTGTTTTTTTTTGTTTTTTTTAAAGATATATTTTTATACTCAAATTTTAATATTGATACATCGAAAAAAAATATCGATACATTTTTTCAAAATCCCAAATCAGAAGTAGCTTAACTCCGAACATTAAATTTTACAAAAGGTGGCTTTTTTACTTTTTGTTTTATCGTTTCATGATATGAATAAATAAACCAAATTTTTGACTTTCTAGGCTTAGCTCTTAACTTGGCAGAACAGCTTGTGAATTTTTTTTAAAAAATTTACAAATTGTTTTTTAATATATATATCCCTAAACTTGAAAGAATAATAGAATTGTATTAAAAAAATTAGTGTTTATTCCCAAATAGGGGCCCTAATCTATTATCAATGTCCAAAAGTGTGCTAATGCTTCTTAAAATATTATTAATAGAATTGTATTACGAATATAAGTGAATAAAAGAACTATCATATGCGACACATTGCCAATTTTAGGGTTAAAAGTTTTATAGAGATAAGCTACTTCTGAATCAAATCTGCAGTACTATCAACAATCTTAAGTGATTTGGAAAAAGCCTCTATAAAGAGGTATAGAAAATTAAAGAAAAGCTGACAGAATATATAGAAAAAAATGTTGACATAACATAGAGTAAAAAAAAAAAAAAAATATATATATATATATATATATATATATATATATATATATATATATATATATATATATATATATATAAAAGAAACAAAAATTAAAATTAAAAAAGAAATGATGAAAATAAATAATTGCAATAGCATAGTAAGATAATATTCCTTCATTTCATTTTTGTTTCTAATATTTTTATTTTTACTTCATATGATTCATTTATTTCCAAACAATACCCAAATAATAAAATTTAATTTTTCAGGAAAAATAAAAAAATGATCAATCCATTACTAATAGATTTTTCCTGAAAAATTAGATTTTATCATTTGGGTATATTGGGGAAATAAACGACTCATAATATTTCAACTTTTTTGATTTATTTTCTGTTATCTTTTCTTTCATTCTTTTATTTTTTTTAATCTTATTTCTCTGATCTATTTTAGACCTGATGATGGCCCACACTTTCGTAGTGGAACGCGTTTTCTAATAAAAACTTAACAATTCATTCTGTTCATTTCTGTTCACACTGGGCATCCAGAAAATCCAAAACTCTGATATAATCTACACGGTCAACTGTTGATTATCTTTAGTTTATCTGTAATATATCTAAAATTAAATTTCATTAGTGATCTCCAATTGATTGTTTTTCCTTTTCACAACTTTTAAAGGGACCCCTAGGCTCAAAAATAAAAAAAAAAATATTTTTTTTTGTTTTTCTTTTTTCTGTTTCAAATATATATATATATATATATATATATACATATTATAAGGGTTACAGAAATGGAAAGGTTAAAAAAAAAAAAATTAAACTTAAGCGAAATCGAGCTTGTGAGATCATTGTACAATCGAAATTTATTTTCAGAGAAAAAATAAATAAGCTCATATTTAGTTGATGTATTCAATTTTATAAGTATTAACTTCATTATTTAGTTTATTAACTTTAGATGTAATTAAAACATTTATTTTAAAATATTTTTTTATATCTGATTCAAAATTTATGATTTATTTAAAAGAAATGAAGACCAATTAAATGTTTTACAAAATCAATTTAATTTTTAGGAAGTTTCACCCATAAAAAAACACAATACACTTTCGATAGTGTCGTCTAGGAAAAAACTGTAAACACCAATGTAAATCTGCGTTTTAAGACTGTTTTTAGTTACAAAGCTGTTCCATACTGTATAAGCTTCAAGAATCAATTGTTAGTCCAACAATTGACCAAGTAAACAACACTCAAAAATCATGTTTTTTAATACTTGTGTACCTTTTTTTCGACAAAAAGAAAGCCAAACGAATTGAACTTTTTTTCTATCTGCTTATAATATCTATCTCATTATTAAAAGCGTTTTGTGAAACTAAAGTAGCACTAAGATAGGATGAAAAAATTCTAGTTGAAAAAAAAAATGTTATTGTCGAGCACGTACATAATTTTCTGTTGACTATTTTTATATAGAAAATACTCCCCGATAGATGAAGAAGTAGACGGAATCAACAGTACGTCAGTATCTCTTATAGTTCCTGCGAAAAAAGTAAATAAAATACTTCATTTTTATCTGCTTCCCGCCCTTGCCTAGGGGTTCCCTTAACATCACCGATCTCGACTGCTCATCAAACTATCGGTTAATTGCAAAATATATTACAATGTTACTTGGTTGTATCACTTGTCAGCCTTAACAATAATTTTAAAATTAGAGAGCAAAAACAAAAAAAAAAATAAATAAAAATATTGTAAGGATATAATTATCACAGCAATAAATAACGAACCAAATTTAATAAGTCATCAATAATTTTCCAATAGCAACAAAAGTTTTATAATTCTGATGGTCTTATAAATTTTTGGTTGTTTATTATGCTAATTTTCTATTTCCTGATGATCTTCAATTTAAACTTTTCCAGCTGTTATTATATAACCTTTCCTTTCCTTCAGTATGCATGTAGATGTCTTCCTCTGCTGTGCATTTTTACTTTCCTATTTCTTTTGTATTTGTTATTTTTCTATTCTTTTTATTATTTGATTGTCTTTTGTACATTTTTAACTATTTATTAATGTGCATTTTTTTTTTAAACTAATGATCAGCTGTTTTCAATTTAACCTTTCCCAGCTGTTATTATGTAACCTCCCTTTTCCTTCAGATGCTTTGAAGTGAGGTACTGTCTCTAGATGATGTCTTTTTAGACTGTCTATGTGAGATGTGCTGTGTTTCGTCTATATATATGATCTGTTAATTTTTTATTTTTTGCACTTATGATGCCAGAATTGGAGAAATATCGACATGTTAGTTCTTTTCTGTTATTTTAAAGACTCTAGGCTTCATATGTAGGATCTTCCATTTATATTCTAGCAAATTATTTGATGTCTCTTTTTGAGTTTTTGATCTTATATATTAATATATTATTATTGTTAGGATTTTAATGGAAGATTCCAAAAACAAAGCCTCAGGTATCTCAAATAGCAGTAAATAACTAACTTGTCAACGTTTCGCCAATTCAGATCACATAAATGAAGACTAGTGACAGCACATCTCTCATATTAACAGCTAGATCACTCCAGACTAATTTTGCATGTGTAAACTTTTTTGGAGGATGTACTACTTTTATTTGATAAATCTTTTATGCTATCTTATATTTTTCTATTCTGATGATGCATGAATTGATAAATTCTTGACTGGTTTTATGATCGTATGTTTTTAAGAATAAATTACACTCTTATAATTTTTACTTTCTTCTCTTGTCGTCTACATTTCGGATTATATTGTCCAGTTTCAAGACTTAAATTTTCATTTACAATCACATTTAAAAATTAGTCACATTTCTTATTAAAACTTTTAAATACTTTATAAATATATAAAGATTGTAGGATAAGCTTCGTTGGGGTTCAATGAAAAAAACACAAATAAGAAAAAGTTATCATATTGTGTGCAGAAGTTACGACTTAAGTTTTAGGCCATCATCAGGGTTAAGAAAAAAAAATATAACAGTAACAGTATCAATAACATAATTAAAAGATAACAAACAGTGAATATAAAATATTGAACTAAATTTTTGATAGGCGATCTCTCCTGAATTTTATACTGAATTTTTTTCCTGGGACATTAAAGCTATGACTAATTTTTAAATGTGACTATAGTTGAAAAGTTAAATTCTTGAAAAAGGAATATAGTCTGAAAACGAAGACAATAATAGAAGAAAGTAAAAATTATAAGGGTGTAATTTATTCTTGAAAATATACGATTATTATAAAACTAGTCAACATGTTATCAATCCATGCATCACCAGAACAGATAAATATCAGATAGGATAAAAGACTAATCCAATAAACGTAGTATATTCTCCAAGATAGTTTAACACATACAAAAGTAATGTGAATCGCATGGAGTGATTTAACTGTTAATGTGAGATAAGCAGCAGTAATTGATGTTCATTTAGGTAATCTGAATTGGCAAAATATTGACAGGTTAGTTATTTACTGCTATTTGGGATACCTGAGGCTTTGTTTTTGATCTTCCATTCAAATCCTAACATAATAATATATTAATATATAAGAGCAAAAACTAAAAAGAGACTAAATAATTGCTAGAATATAAATGGAAGATCCTAAACATGAACCTTAGAGTCTCTAAAATAATATTAAAGAACTAACATGTTGATATTTCTCCAATTCTGGCATCATTAGGACAGAAGATAAAAAACTAACAGATCATATATGTGTGTGTGTGTGTGTGTATATATATATATATATATATATATATATATATATATATATATATATATATATATATAAAATGTACAGCACATCCCACATCAACAACTAAAAAGACACATCTAGAGACAGTACCTTATTCCAAGGCATCTGAAGAAAACGACAGGTTACATAATAACACCTGGGAAAGGTTAAAATCAGCTGATCATCAGAAAATTCACATAATAAACAACCAAACATGTATAAAATACCATAAAATAATAAAAACAAAAAAAATATAGAAAAATAAAAATGCACAACAGAGGAAAATCCAAATCAAGAAAATAGTGGATAAACGGGCTACAGCTGTTTTTTTTTTTCTTCTGTCCCGATGATACTTGAATTAGTGAAATATCGATAGGTAAGTTGTTTTCCGTTATTTTAGAGACACTAGGCTTCATGTGTGAGATGTTCCATTTATATCCTAATAAAAATAATTTATAAATGAATAAATTGAGAAGAATTACAATTTGGAAGTATAGGCTTTGGACTTAGCAATACCTCTAATCTGAAGATCTTTCGTTCACACCAAACAAATCAGGGACAGATTACTTCTTTTCAAGACCTTAAGCAAAAATCAGGGCCTTTGAAATTGGCGATGCGATATAAAATGCCTTTCAGAAATTTATTTACATACAGATTCCGAGTATTCAAGAACATAAGATTAAAAAACTTGTTCAATAGGAAGAATTTTATAGAAGTAAAGGAGTATATTTCATATAATCCCAAAAAATTGATGTGATACAACCAGATATGAATATTCTTTTCTAACTATTGGTTTAGTTAATGTGAAAACTAGCATTAACAGCTTTATTATTACATAAAAATTAAAAACTAGTGAGGAGCCAAAAAGTTACACAAGGCAATACCATAATAATTACAGATAACTAAAATTGTCTTCAATATAAGCTCAATGAAAAATAAATAGATCCAATTTAAATCGGAAGCTCGATGAATGGGATAAAGCAAATAGCCAATAAATCAATAAGTAAAAATACAAGCAATAAATTAGAGTTATTGTTGCGTATTAGATTTATAACTCAGGCAGATAAGGAGGGTATTTTTGTTAATTATTAAAATGTAAAATAAAATCAAAATTATCATCTGGAATTATTTAATTTAATTATTCAATAAAATCATAAATAATTCATATCCATTTGAAATAATAGACTATCTGACTCTGCAATGCTTCGCTATTGCTATATTTCAGTATTTAGAAAGATTAAATGAACACATTTGAAACTTTGATATAAATGATTATATTCATTCAAAATATGATATTTATATAAACATTATTATGTATTGGATTTGGATAACATAAAATGTAATTACTGTTTTATTCAATTTTAAGTTCATTGCAATGCTCTTGGATATACAATGTTTTTGTTTATTTGGTATATATATATTACAAACAAATCCCTTGGTTTTCCTGCACAGGAGCATGCAACATATAATTGTACATGAGAAAACTATGGATTCTCCAAATTCAATCAACATACTTGCAATGATTGACCTCTATTAACGATGCAATGATTGCAAAAAAAATGATAAATTTATAGGACTTCTGAATAAGTTATATTTTGAATTTTGTTTCCCATAGGTATCAAAATGATTTGATTGCTTGGATTTCCAGTTTTGGAAAATCCTGCATACAATTCACCATGGAAGAAATATTTTTTACAAAGGTTTACTCTAACATATTTGCATAATTATTATAGCAACAAATTTTTATTTTACGACAATATATACGATAATATTTTTATAAAAGACAATATATATATATTTTTTTCTTACCCTCCTTTTTTATTCACAATAACGTTTTCACACAATAATTTCACTCTTATTAAAAAGTTATTGTAGTCAATTTGCTTCAATGGGTATGAAGTTGTCAAGGCTATGACACATACACAAGTTGGGCACTTAATCTCTTAGCAATTTATTAATCAATCTTTTAATGATATTTTAATGAAAAATCGGTAGATTTTATTATTCCTAAACATTCCGGGGATCATGAAGATGATGTTAAAATTTGGTAAAGATTCGTTCAGTAGTTTTCGCAGTTAGCGATTAGAAACGAAAAACGGGCTGTCCTCTTATATAATAGAATATATAATTTCTAGTAAAAAAAAAAAAAAAAATCAGCTTCCCCAATATTTGGGAGAAGGAAGTTTTAGCAATTAACGGTATTTGTAAATAGGTTTATTTTGAAAGTGGTGCAAGTCCATCTTAGATTGAAATTATTATGTGAGGAAGCGGTTTTAAAAAGAAAGAAAAATACCGATGGAGAAACAGTGAATTGGTTCAGTATAAGCTGAACCAGATTTACAAGGAAAGCACCATACATAACTTGGAAGGAACGACCAACTAATTTTGGAAATATAAAACTACCTTCGTTGTATAAAAAAAGTAGAGCAATTACATCTGACAAATAAATAATTAATGAACGAAGGAGTAAATGATTAACGAATATGTATAATTATATTGAAATTCTTAATAAAAATTAATTATTTTTTGTTATATTATATTTTTTATTGTAAATTTAAAATCTGTTTCTTTGTTATATTTTACTTTTTATCGAATGAATAAATATGAATATAAAATTGAATAGTATTTTGTTTTTGTTATTAAAAAAACGCTGATACAACTGAAATATTATCCTTTTAATTAACGATTACATTAATTTTGAAAGTGAAGCAAGTCCATTTAGGTATAATAATTTTTTTTTTTTTTTATGCAGCACTATTGGATAATAAACTTACATTATCTAATACCACAAAATATAAAAAATATGCCTTTAGTGCTTACCAATATTTTTAAATTTATTAAAATGGAAACCTTTAAATACCTCGCAATAACAAAAAATGGACTTATCCCACTTTCGAAATAAACGGCTCATATATTGAGTTGATTTACAAATTCAAAAATTTCAGACTTTTTATCAGTGATATACCTAAATAGGAAAACTTCAAACGCTTCTCCTTTGAAATTCCACTTTTCCGGATAGTGGCACTCTTCTTACAAACGAATGATATACTGGTTAATAAATATTGTTGAGAGTAATTTACAATATCTAAAATACAACATTATATTTTGAACTGTCTTAGACTGATGTAATATTTCTATTTGGTAAGTCGTTTTTGGACTTTCGATGTGAAATATTTTGCATCTGGTGTGAATATATTTGATCTTATCTTTTCCTGTCCTGATGACGGCTGAATTGGCAATATGCTGACTAGCCAGTTATTTACTATCATACTATTTGAGGAACTTAAGGCTTTGTTAAATTATATGTTTCGACTAATTGTCATTTTCATGTCTTGTGATATTTAAACATTAGAACTAGCAATGATCAAAGCATAATATTGTAATACAAAACAATTATCTAATTCTAAAGTTTCGCCAATAAATTTGTATCCAGTTAAGTATGACAAAAACTATTTATCGCAAATATAAAACAAAAAATGATTTAATCGCTTATGTGGTTATTTAAAGATGGATTGTGATCATTTCCAGTTATAAAGTTAACATTGGAAAAAGGCTTAAAGAATTAGGGAAAAGAATTTTAATAAATAACCAATTTTGAAAATAATATTTTAAATTGCACAATTATAGAAACAAGATTTTGAGTAACATAAAACGAAAAATATCCCGAAAGAAGTAAAACAACTTCTATGAGAAGAGGTGTGAAGGTAGGTTCAGGTGTAGAATATTTAAGAAAAGAGGCACACAGATTTAGATCAAGAATATAGGTATTTAGTTTGGATAAAACCACTTTAACCCAGTATAACAACAAGGCGCATTGGATCTGTCTTGAGACCATATAGAAATTTATGCATCAATAAATCTTGTCATAGCTCACCAGAGAATCCCTCATATACGATCCAATAGTTGTTAAAGCAGGGAAATAAATGAAGATACAGGAAGTTCATGGGCATTTTGGGGAAGAACATGATATCTTAGGAGCTCCTAGGAGATAGGAGCACAGTACCTTACTCACTGAGCTACCCCACTCTTATTAAGAAGTTTATTTAACTATAAATAAATATGTGTTGTGTAAGTCCAATTAATCTATTAAAAAAAGTGTGTTTACATAAGCATGAATCACTATTTGTCGGTAAAAAATGGAACAACGGAGTGGAGTAATTGTCAATGGAGCCCATGAAATCGTCTTCACTCCAAGCACTCCAGTTGTTCTACTTCATTGTTCCATTTGGATAGTGATCGTCAAGGGCCACCTTTAGGCCAATTCTTTAAATATTATGTGACTCATTGTTTATTTAAAAATTGAGAAATTTGATATTGGAAGAAAAGAAACAAAGGCATCAGAAAATGAAATTTTATATCTCTACAAACTGATTAACACCAAGTCAAATTTTTTAAAATATATCAATTGAAAAAAGTATCCCAATGAAAGCGAATCTATCTACCCTTGTTATGGATTCACGCGCTTACGAGGTTCAGCTGTTTCATACTTACAGTTCAAGAACAATAAATATATTTCCTTACTTACTGCTACATATATATTTATTATCATGTGGATGCAGTCCAAATTATTATCACAGGCATAGACTTCTCATTAATGATGATATAATAAAATATAATATCTATTTCATATATTACTACTTTTAAATTAGTCAATATAATTAATAACATATTTGGGCTTAATGCCCCATTTCTTCAGGTCGCTTAATAGTACACAAGAAAAAACTTTTTTTACTTTAACATAGGTATTTTTATTTTTTGATTCAAAATACTAGAATTAAAAATAAAAATTCTGTATCACAGTAGAATGAGTTGTTAATAATTTTATTTATAAGAAGAATTTTTACAGAGATATCAGATTTAAAATATTAATTAGTTCTTAGTAATGTGGTGGCAACGATAAAGTTTCTTCAAATTCGTCTTCTATTTCGACAATACCATTTATTTCTTAATTTCCACTGGTTAAACAATTCTTAATATAAGTCAAATGCATAATTAATATAATTATATCATCAATTGTATTATTAATATGGATCATTACATGTGTGAGGGAGAATGACTGGATAAGCGTAGGTCATGCTAAAGTTCTAGGATGCATGCAACTAGGCAGAGATTGAAATGCTTGATAAAATGAATCAGAGAAAAAAAAATTACCTCTAAATCACAGATTTAACTTTATTTATAATTCCATTTCAAGTAACAACAGTAGGTATATAAAATAGATTTAAAAAAAACAAAACAATCTGTCAAGTTATATAATTGAGTAAAAACATTAAAAGCACTACTTTGATGTATAAAAAAACAAAAAAACAATATAAAACAAACTTTGTAATAAAATGCATACTATCAATAGAAATCCTTTCTACAATTTATAATTCTGGACTAATTATTTTAGAATATCATAAAACAATAATAAAAATATATATAGCGAAAAATGAAACATGTATGTATATAAATATATATCATTCCAACTTTATAATGTAAACAAAATTAAGGAAAATAAAAGTGCAAAACATAAAATACAATTAATCCTAAATAAAATATTTTAAAAAGCATTAAATTGGTCATTTGGCAGTAACTGGAAAATATAATAATATCAATCACTTCAATAACCTCTCTTTTACAAAGTTGGTTCCAAAACCAAAATAAATTTTCGTTTTAGGTATAAAAATATATACTATTACAATGATACGTTCAAGATTCTGTAATTGCAGATTTTGTTAATTTTTATTAGAATAGAGATAAAATATTTCTTCCACCACTGTTGCCAATTCAGCATTTTATGTTAACAACTGAAGTCAGTCACGTGCTGGAAGTGTAATCATGTGGAGCGTATTCATCTAAATAAGTATATGAATACCTTCAGAAGATTAATCGATAGATAAGGCGTGTCCATTTTATTCCTACGAATATAACTGACAAGTAGCTGATACTGCTAGTATGGGATTTTTCAATGAATATTAAACAATTGGTATACTGAGCTTGTGAAAGCTGACCATTACAAAATTTGAGAAACTTACTGTACCATCAGTAAGGTAGGACAGAGGCTATGATGGGGGCAAAGAGATTTTCATAACTGAAAAAGGATTTTAGGGTAGGGGTGAACAGAAAATTGACGAGTAATGAAATTTACTGAATGAATTTATAATATCAATATAAATAATTTATTTAATGAATTTACCTCTCTGTCAAACTTTGGTTTAAAAAAAATTAAAAACAATTATTATATCTAATTAGGGATTGATAAATTATTTGCCACTTCTATAAATTTGTTTTATTGAAAACTAGTTTTGAATGTTATACATTCATCTTCGGTTCTAAACACACAAAATATAGTTTGGCATTATTATATTTTGAATTGCTTATTTTTGAATTTTTTGTGTGTTTATAGAACTGAAGACGAATGTATAACATTCAAAACTAATTTTTAATAAAACAAATTTATAGAAGTGGCAAATAATTTATTAATCCCTAATTAGATTGATCCTTCTATACCATCATGCGGATGTCAACTGACCAATCAGATTGATCCTTCTATACCATCATGCGGATGTCAACTGACCAATCAGATTGATCCTTCTATACCATCATGCGGATGCCAACTAATTATTTTATCTATTTGGAATAGAATATTATTGATTTTATGATTTTTTTGTATGATTACTAATTAATTTCTATGTGTGTATCTCATTTCAAAGTTAAGGATAATAACACAGGAAATTTAAATCAATTTTAAAATAAGAAATTTAAATTAATTTTAAAACAAGAAATTTAAATTTAAAGAAACCGACATTTTGGATATTTTAGTTACACTATATAGATATTTTACATGTTGGAAAAGAAAAATTGGAAGAACTTAACATGAACGTCCGTATTAAGTAAGAGTTTATCATCATTAAAATCAATAGTAGAATGAAAAGTTTATAATTTTATTTTTTACAGAGATATCAGAATAGAAATATCGATTAATTTTTAGTAATGCGATGGGACAGATAATGATTAATTCCAGATAAAATTAATAATATATTTTTAAATTCGTAAACAGGATTTTTAAAAAATAAAATCAAAACCATCGACACCCATGACACCTATGACCAGATAGACACATGATTACGCTTCCAGAGGAAATGACTGGCCTAAAAGTCAAATTGAAGGTTATATAAGTATAGACTAAACAGGCAATGCTTACTATGAGTATTTTCAGGTTAACCGTATTCTTATATCCGTTGATTAAAAAATTATCTTTTAAGAAACGAAGACAGTAAAAAAAAAAAGAAGTTAAATCATTTCATACTTATTTACTTATTTGTTCACTTAATACTACAGACTCTTTTTGGATTTAAACTACCCTTTCCGAAACATTTCCTTTAAAATAACTTGTTCTTAAACTAAACCATCTTGTAATGAATAGAATATAGAATGGGCATAAACGAAAACCAGTTAGTTTGATTCACGACTAAGAAATTATTTTGATTCTACATTCATCGCAGTCAATTACATTTAATCATTTCTTATATATTCAAAATAGATCAGGGACCGAAACAATTATTCATTTTACTTAAATAGTTTTATTTAATCAGTTTTACTAAAAGTATTCAGTTTTTTTTTAAAGTTTTTGTTTAACTTTAGCTTAATTTGATTGACATTTATTAAAAACTGTTTAAGGAAATATATATATTTTAAATTTCAAAATGTATCATTAATAATAATATCGCAGCTAATAGTAATCCAATATTTTCTATAATTATTTATTTCTAAAATACTTTATTATTATTTAAAATCTTTTTTTCTCAGTTCTTACAATACAGGCTATAGAAAAAAGCACCGTTTTCTAAGATAACATTTTTTTTATTTAAAAAAAAAAAAAGTTATTTTATTTTTATCTTTTAAAAGTTAACATTCAGATTCAGTCCCTGAAATAGATTATTACTCATTGAGCTTATTACTCAAAAGATAAATAAGAATAATTACCACCCAAGTATTGATATAAAATAAAAAAATTAAAATAAGCAACAATATTATTTCCTTTAATAGCAGAATAACAAATATCCACATTAAATAAATAAAATATAATTACCAATTATGAATAATTACTCACATAATCAACCAAGAAGAGAACACAGTAATGAATCGTTTTGTTCACAATCGTTACAGAAATTTAAAAAATATATATATAACATACAAAACCAACATTTTATTAAACTAATAGGAAAGACTACAAACTACAAAAAAAAAAAAAAAATTAAATAAAAATTAGAAACAGCCGCTACTCTCACAATTTTCTTAATATTACAACAAGATAATTAATCATCAACAATGGCTCAAGACAGGCAAGTTCAGAAAAATAACACAAGTTAAAAAACAGAAAAACTGGCATTTCTTATAATTTCATTTGAACCTACGACTCTAAAACTGATTTTGAAAACCATGATCACAAATAACAAATCGCTCTACGATTTTAAATAAAGTTAAACAGATTCAATTTATCTACAACAAGCTTGAGGTACATGGCATGAATTTACTAAGAAAATTTTAAGTCTTATTTACACATGTATACCATTTAAAAATACAATTTACAACAAAACAATTTAAATTAAGGGGAACACATTAGGAAGAACTTGTTCAAATTAAAAAAAAAATTAATTAAAAAAAAAAAATGAAAATCATAATAAATACTAGTTTTTAATCAATTTCTATCAACTACAATTTCTAATACTACTATTAAATTAAAATTTACATGATAAAAAAAAATAAAAAATAAGCTCGTCAATTGTGATGGAGTTTTTAGTCAGGCTAAGTTTAAAAAAGTACCGTACCCATATATGAAATAAGTTATATCTCAAATTTGTTTCAATATCATATAATCTTATAAAATTAGCATCAAATAAAACTTAATAGGGTTAGCAATTGATGTTAGGTTTAATTAATTAATTGATTAATTAAGAGGATTTTAATGAAGGAGACACTAACTTAGGGTTAGATTTGAACTTAGTTGAAATGCACAACAAATAATTATTTTTATCAATAAAAAATCTATTATGTTTTCTTTTAATAATTAGCCAAATAGAAATAAAGGTATGATAAAAAAAAAAAATTCAAAACACTGTAAAAAGTTCTTCTTAAAAATTATAATTTCGAAGTTAGCACAGCTAAAGAACTTATTCTCGAAATTATTACAAATGAATGTAGAATTAACTCCATCATATCCAACTCTATTTTAATATAGTTCCTTTATCTATTCCCTCATAGCGATATAATTATAATTGAAGAGTTGAGTACATAAAGGCAATAAGAGAAATTTTTGGGAAAACTGAATAACTAGAAAACATCTGCCTTTTAGTGGACAAAGGGGATTTGAATTCAATTTAATCAGGACTTGAAAAATGTTACTTATCACCTTCATTCACTTGACCCTTTAATTTATGTAATTCGTATCAGATATTTTTATAATTTAGCAAATAAAAAAATAATAGTAAAAAAAGCATATTAAAATTTATTCATCATTCATTCAATTTCCCATTAATTAATAATTTTTTTTTTCTTTTTTACCTATGCTTTACTACTTCATTTATAGAGATTATTCTTAATATATACAATCGTTTTGATTAATCGAATCATAAATAAAGGATATGGGCCATTAAACTCAAAAACTTTATTGTTTTATTTTTCTTTATTCTTTATTGCAATTTATTCTTGGCTTCATTCTGCTCAATAAAACAAAATACTTAGATACAATTAAACCAGCGGTTCTCAAAGTGCAAGAAGCCATAAAATTTCAAATAATCAATTAAATAGAAAATTAAAGTATTAAATTAAATTAAATAAATAATTAAAACAATACAAAATAAATTATTTTAAAAAAAATTAAAATTCTATGTTTTTTATGTTTCTATTTTATTTACTTCTAAATAAAATAGATAATAATAATAATAATAATAATATAATAATAATAGTAATATGGGTGCTGTGAATTTCGTTTAATAATTTAAGTGTGCCTTCAAACAAAAAAAGTTTTACAACCACTGATTTAAACCGGAAGAAAAAAAAAATCTATAAACAAAAAATTGCAGTTATATAAAATTTAATTCAAAATAAGGATCAATGCCAAATATACAAATTTCTTAAATTAAATAACTTATTATAATCAGCAAAAATTTAAATTTTGAACAAATGGCCTAAACATAGCTGAAATGTCACCTTAATAAAGAAAAATAAATTGGTTAAATGGTCTATATCATTTTCAATCTAATTAGATTAATTAAAATAATTTTATCACTTTTTTCAAACACTATTTTCCCAAATGCATCAACATTAAAGAAATAATGCAGCAACAAAGCAATATTGTTTTGGCAAAAGAAAAGAAAATTATTAATTATTTTTCAAATTAGTGAATATTTAAAATTCTTCCTTTAATATTTGAATAAAATAAAATAAAATGTTGCAGGATATTTTTTAATGAAGAATAAGTATGCCTGATAACAAATTCAATCTATTATTGTTCAAACATCACGTCGAACTAGAAATTCCAGATATAGGAGAGTCTAATATTTCAATGATGAAGAATAGTAAACCATTATATAAGGCGATTACATTTTCCGTTAAAACCATAGAATTATAAAAGAGAAAACTATTAATAACCTGACTAAGAGATCCAACACAAAAGAACGAATATTAACTAAAGTTGTTCGAACATAAAATTGTAACAAATTTAATTCTTAGGAACTATTTTAAAAGGCATTTTATTACTAACGAAGTCAACTATCAAAGAGACTTCGAATGTGCTTGATATAATTATTTATTTGTATCAGTTGATCATGTACATTCTTTTACGAGCTGATTAATAGAAACCAGAGGAGGCAGACCTAGAAATATATTTTTTTTTTTTTGACAAACAGCTGTTCTACGAGTGAAGGCCGAGGGCGGTGAAAAGTTTACTTTTGAAAGATCCGTGCTTTGTGGGATCTATGAGGCTTTGCTGGCTAGAGGCAGGAGAAGGCGATCCGCTATCTAGATATTCTACTCCGAGTCTCTACAAAACCAAACCAAACCAAATTTTCTTCCATATTCTGAATCTCGACGATTCTCTATCAATATTCTTTTACATTTAAACAGAAAACAAATTTCGGTACAACTTTAGAATGCCTCCTTATCAATTGCAGTCGCCACACTACCGCTATCTAGCGCCATTTGTACTAACTAACTGCTTTCTATTCAATTTTAAAATCCGTATTCATTGGAATTATTAAAATTATAGCTCTTTTAATAAGATATTATTAAAAATTATCAGTACTGTGGACTTCTGCTCGCTCAAGAGATACACAAACCCCCAACGGACCCAACCCTTTTCAGTTGAGGTCAAGGCCATACTGTAATTTGAATTATTACTGCTTTAATTGCATCACAGCTGTTGACTTAAGCTCCCTCAAGAGATATACGAATCCCCAACGGATCCTTTTTAGTTAAGGTCGGACCCTTACCGTAATTTAAATGATAACTCCTTTAAATTATTACTAAAACTTCCCCAAACCACCGAAAGTTGACAGCACTAATAATTTTAAATAATATCTAATTAAAGGAGTAATAATTCCAATGAATATTAATTTTATAACTGAACAGAAAGCAGTTAGTTAGCACAAATGGCAATAGAGAGCGGTAGTGTGGCGACCGTTACTGATCAGGTGGTTATATTGTAAAATTATACTCAAATTTCTGTTTATAATATCATAATCAGGAGCAAAATTGTGGGATGAAATTATCAAAAATGATCAGATATATTTTAATCCTTCATAGATTCATTGTTTAAAATGACCTCCAATTGATATGTTTGTTCTTTAACTCATATTAATAACAATTCTAACATTTTTAGGACATTATCCCATCTTCAGACATTAAAATTCTCTAAAATAACAAAAAAAATTGTTAATATACAATACAATTACATTGCTTTATTTTAATAACCTAAAATATAAAAATGTTTGAATTTACCTTTCAATTAGTCATAAATCATGGCTGCCAATTTTGGAATAGGTTGTTAAAATAATGTAATGTAATTTTATTGTATATTAATGATTGTCATATGTGATAATGTTATTTTAGAGAATTTTAATTAATTATCGGGGGATTATGTCCCCAAAACTTTACAATTGCTAATAATGAGTTAAAAAATAAACATATTAATTGGAGACCATTTTCAACAATGAATCTCTGAAATGTTCCTGAGGATTTCCCAATAAAGATAATAATAAGGATTCTTAATAATTTTAATTGAACCACGTATTGCACATAAAAGTAAAAGATTGATTTGCAAAGAAAGAACTCATTCAAGATTCTAATCAATAGGAAAATGTGATACATTATTAATGGCAAAGATAAAAACAAGTTTATCTTTAAAATTTCAATTAATAAAATAGAGTAAAAATTAAGAAATTATTTAAGTACAAAACCTTAAGTCTCTCAAATACCAGTAAATAACTAACCAGTGAATGTATCTTAGGAATGTTGAAAAAATATCGATATTTTTGTCCGATATTTCCTTTCTCCCCCTCCCCAATTTATCAATATTAAAATTTGAGTATCGAAAACAGATATTTTCTCAAAAAAAAAGAGAAAAAAAAAATATAAACTAAAAAATCTTACAAGGACAGCGAGTTCGACAAACAAAGAACTATAAAAACATGTAGTGTGGTGTGTTCGTGTTATTATTTATAGCGGCTGTGTTCTAGGGATGGGATATCAAAAGCAAAATATCAATATCGGTTAACAATATCTTGATAATATCGGCATAAAAATATCGATATTTAAAAATATCGTTAACATTTTTCTTAAATAAAAAAAAAGTCTGAATAATTCAAGGAAGATTAGGAAATAATAGAAGATAAAAACCTGCTTAGAAGATAAAAACAATAACTAAATTATATCTGAACAGAAATATTGATATTTCAAAATAGCATAAATTCTTTCATCAAATTAAAAAAAAAAAAAAAAAAACCTAAAGGAATCAAAAGGAGATTAGAAGATAGCACGATTCTTATTATTTAAATACTACTATAAATGAACATAATAAAAAATTATCTTAATGATATCAGCAGTGAAATATCGACATTATAAAAAAAAAAAATCTTAATTATATGGACATAGAAATAATATAATAAAAACAATATATTAATTATATTGTCCCAGAAGTATCGATATTATAAAAATAATATATTAATTATATCAGGATAGAAATATCAGTATTATAAAAACAATATCTTATTTATATTGTCAGAAAAATATCGATATAATAAAACATTATCAAAATTATACAGGCACAGAAATATCGATAATATATAAACAATATCTTGTTTATATCTGCCCAGAAATATTGATATTGTAAAAACAATATCTTAATAATGTTATAAAAAATATCTTATCGGTTCAAAAGTATCGATATGTGTGCGTCCCTTTAAAAGATTAAAAATATCGAGGCCCGATTTATCGAAATATTGATATATATATTTTCGCATCCCTAATGAATCACCAATTCAGGCATCATCAGGACAGAAAGATTAGAGCAAATAAATGCAGACCAGAGAAAGCACATCTCTCATCAACAGTGAAAGATATAGAATAGGGTGTCATGTTTCTCCATGACAACACCAGGCCTCACACTGTGACCTTGCCTAGGGATAAATTGGAAGCAATGTGATAGGAAACTCGCTGAAAGTATGGTCCGAACCAAACCATCAATCAACAAATCAATTAATTAATAATAAATTAATTAATCAATAAATGTATAAGAAATAATTATTGTTCATATTTGATTCTTCCTCATAATTTCTGACATATAGTAAAACTTCGATTAAGCGTCACCCCTGGGCCCAAGGATGTGACAGTTAAGTGAATAGATGGGAGACGGAAATATACATCAGAAAAATACCTTAAACCTATAACGAATTCAAGCGGAACGTTGTATAAACAATACTATCCATAAAAAAAATGTTGCTATGCTTCACATTTGTAAATAAAATGTAATATTTACAGTGCCTAAGTCAAAATTAAGATCTGGGATATGGGATGGTAGGGGGAGGGTAGTTTTGCCAAGTTAGTCCTGTATTTTCCCCAAAAACTCTTTAAATTGTCCCCTAAATTCACCAACTTTAACCCTACTTATCTTAATTTTTTCTTAAATCCAACAACTTTAACCCTAAATGTTTTATTCTTATTTTTCTATTAGTGCAACCAAAATTACCCCCGTGTATAAGATAAGAATAAATGATTACAAAATTTTAATTAAATATACTTAATATTTAGAGAGATGAGGTCAAATTACTGATTACAAGAAAACTTGAAAAACACAAAACAAGATATAGCAGAGATGAATGTTTAATTATAGGAAAAAAAAGGATAAAAAAATTATTAGTTATAAATTTTCGCCATTCATGTTTCATCACATTATTTATGGAATATTTTAATAGTAAAGTAAACATATATATCATATGTATTAGTTTAATGTTACATTAGTTTAAAGACTAATTCAAAGTAATGATTACAAACAAATTAAACAGAAGACTAAAATTTAATATAATCTACATAACATAAAAAAGTTTTGGTTAAAATAATTCCGTTACAGGTTTAATTTAACTGTATTTAAACCATTTTAGTATTACACTAATAAAAATATATTTGATATTAGGAAGTATAATATGAGCTATGACTTCAATTAAATAATAGTGATTAAATTAAGAAAACAAATGAAAAGTTAAAACAGTAAAGACCAAGTTAATAATTGCTCAATATATCAAGAAAAAAAAAATTAATAAATAAAGTTATCAAAATAAAAGAAAAATAATTTACGTTCGTAAATTCCATGTATTTTTATTAACTTTTGTGAAATAGAGAAGTTAACAAATGTGTTCAACTTCTTACAATAATCATTACTAAAATCCTAACATTCAAACCAATCTTTTCTAATCATTCTAATTCATAGTTTCTGAATCGATAAAAATGGTGGACATTTAGTAAATTAAAAAAAAAAAAAAAAAAAAAGAACCTAAAAGGATCCCAAAAATGTTTTCACCTTAAAAACAAAAAGCCCAGAGGGAGAAAAAAAAAAACCCACCTAAATCCAGGGGAAAAACCCCAATCTGGCAACACTGAGTGAGGGTGTTAACGCCTGTTTGCATTTCCTTAAAGCATATGTATGTTATTAACTTACAAATGTGGAAGTTGTATTTTTAAAAAACTAATTTGACTTTCTCAAATTACTTTTATCTGATAAAATATGATATAATATAATATATGCTTTATAAATTATTCTTTGTAATACTATATGTTACGTAATTATTTTTATACTTTTCTGTTAATATTTTTTTCTATTTCCTTTGAAATACTTACACCATGAGTTAAAAACCCTACATTTTTTTGTGTTCCACTATACTGATGGTTAACAGAAACTGACGGATGAAAGAGTGACGGTTAAACAAAGTTTTACTGCATGTTTTTATTGACAGCTTTTATTAATTTAAGATAATTATTTTGTTATCATGAATGATCAGTTTATTCCTTAAAAATAATTTTTTAACAGTAGGTTATAATTGGAAGTGCTACATAGCAAACAGTACAATGTTTAAGATAAGGGATCTGCGAGGAACTGTGTGAGTTGATCTTTTTTCTGTGTACCTGTCCAAAGTGGATGTATAATCGACAGGAGAGCTTGAAGAAAACCATATTATAGACTGTGAGTCACTTACACATTAGCGAGATGTTTTTGGCTCTTCAGAAATCTTGTTCTAAGAGGGAATGATTGAATTAGTAAATAAAATATTTCTAGAAGTAGTATAGTACCCTGAGCATCTGGGATGAAGTTAGAAATTAGGTAATCAATTTCCTGGACTAATAAAAAAATATATATGAAATCAATACCCTCGATGGCAGAGAAGGAAAAAAAAATGGACAATGGATTCTTTATGGGAAATAATCCATTTTAAAGGCTAGCTTTTTATTCTGTCTTAAAATCGATTATAAGTCTATAACTATCGATAATAAGTCAATAAAATAATTTATATAAAATCTACGGATCAGTAAATTGAGAGAACAATAAGTAGCATTATAATTATAACCATAAATAATGTATCACTTCATTAAAAAATCTTTATGAGTTCGGGCAAGACTTACATAAGTCAGATTACAGTTAAGCCTACATTAAAATAACTATCATATTTACTTTTTTTTAAAATATCAATAAGGAAAATGAACCAGATTTTTTATTAAACTTGTACAATCATTATTAAATAAAGAATGTGGATACTAGGATGCTCAATTAATTATCGTTCCTCATATAAATTAGAAATTAGAGATCACAAACTAATAAAATTACAGTTGACTATCACTAATCCAAACTGTTCCATAATCTGAACCACCCTTAGAAAAAAAAAAATCTAATGCAAAAAAGGTTCTGAGGCCAAAGAAAAGATATGCATTACAGGGAAACTTGCGTAAGATGGAAGAAAAAAAAAAAACTCAGAAACAATGAGGCCAGGAAGTTTTCCGGTGAAGTGAGTAGGATAAAATCAGGTTTAATGGTCTTCTTGGAACAGGAGGTGCAAGATAGGTGAGAAGACCATTTTAAAGAATTGTTAAACTCCAGAGAAGATCCTGAGAAGAGAAGTATCCTGATGTGGAATTTCGAGAGGAGGAGAATGACCATGAAGTGAGTCTATCAGATTCAGAGGAGATTAGCCTGATTATAGATGAATTTAAGAATAACAACGCCTCAGGTTCAGATGGCATACCGACGGAATTTTTTAAGATCGGCGGGTCAACACTGGCTGAGGAGTTGACTCATTTAATCGTTAATATCTGGGAGGCCGAAAAAATGCCGGATAGCAGGAAGGAATCAGTTATCATACCCTTATTAAAGAAGGAAGGTGCTTCCCCAGAATGCAACAATTACCAGGGAACCAGCCTGCTGAACACTGCTTATAATGTTTTATCAATTATTTTATATAACCGTATAGTGGAATTTGTAGAATCATGGTTGGGTGATTACCAGAAAGGCTTCAGAAGGAACAGATCTTAAGATTTTCTCCTTAAGATTAATAATGGAAAAAACAAAGGAATTCAATAACATTATATGGATTATTTTCATTGATTTTAAAGCTACGTTTAAACTCCATCATCATTAGAAAGGAGTTTGAGATGGCAATGGAAGAGATGGGCATCCCACCGAAGTTAATCCGACTTGCAGACATTAAGCGAGAGTGTAAGGCGAGTGAAAATAAATGGGAAGCTGGGCCAACCTTTTGCACTGAAGTCAGGAGTTAGACAGGGTGACCCCCTCTCGCTACTGCTGTTTAATATTCTCCTCCAAGTTATGGTGAAACGAGCCGAGCTTAATCAGTCAGGTATAATTTTTAATAAAATGACTAAAAAATTAAGTGCTTGGTTATGCTGTTGATGTGGCTCTGGTTGGGTTGTTCCTCAAGGCTATGAAGGAAGCCTGTGAAGGTTAAAAATAGAAGCAAAAAGAATGGGCCGCCTATCTATAAATGAAGGGAAAACGAAAATTATGGTGCTCAGGAAGAAAACACCTATAAACCTGCCAAAACATTATGTAGTGGGAAAGTATGCGTTCCAGTATGTTTTAAGTTTTGTAAGTTATGTAAGTTTTATTATCTTGGCTCTATAGTAAATGATCAGATGGAGGAAGAGGAGGAAATTCAAAATCGTATTATGGGAGTTAACGAAGCATATTTTGCCCTAAAAAGTTTCCTCCATAGTAAACTGCTCCTAAGAAGTTTCCTCTGTAGTAAACTGCTAACTTAGGGTATCAAAATGACTTTGTACAAAACAATCATACGACCCATGTTGACCTATGCCTGTACAATCTGGAGCCTACGCAAGATTCTGGCTGAAAAGATTGACAGGTTTTTTGAGAGAAACGTGTTGAAGCCCATCGTGGAGCCTATCAGGGAAAATGGTTAGTACAACTTTAGGAAGAAACTAAGAGATCTACATCTTATACGATCTCTGAGCGTCCCATTTCGCATGAATTCAGCGCTTCAAATGGCTGGCTCGTAAGCAGAATGGATGATGGTAGAGCAGCCAGACAATTATATTATGGAACCCCGGATGTCAGATTGCGCGGAAGACTGGAGGGAAGATGGAAAGACTCAGTGGCCGAGAACTTGAGGATGGTCGGAGTAGCAGATTTGCTATTGATAGCAATGACTAGAAAAAGGCGGTTGAGAGGGCCAAGGACAGCCTCAGGCACCTGTCGAGCCAATAAAAAAAAACAAAAAACACAATCAGTCTGTTTTTGCAAAGTTATTTAATAATTATTATGAACTTTGATATCCATACATAAAATGCTGTATATATGAAAATTTTGTATTTATTTATTATCCCAACTAATTATGTATTTATGATATCACCTTAGTTGGTATTTAACTAAATTGAGGAATTCTTTTTAACTATTATTTACTTCTAATGATTGGCATAGGTAGATACAGAGTGAAATAAAATAACTATTTTCAAGGCTTATCCATGTTCTCTTATGATTTTAACAATTACAATTATGTAATTGAGATTGACTGCTGTTAAAACACAAATCCGTAAGGTTAGACTTAATACAATCCTTGAACCTATGCCTCGGACGATTATCCGTTGGTTCAGCACTAATTAAATTATTATGGATTTTGTCATTATTAAGCCTAAAAACTATACATGTACATTTCAGCCATAGCGATCCAATAACTTCAATAATACAGTGGATTCCCGATTATCTGAAATGATTGGGACCAGACCCATTTCGGATTAAACGGAATCATTCTAGAAATAAATTTAAATTACATAATAATGAGTTATTACATAAATATTACTACGTGTGATCCCACTCCAAGTCTGCATTCTAGCTTCCTCAAGAAGGATACAATTCTGAAAGATGCACTCAACTGTTTGTTCTCCGCCAACCACATTTACACATGGAACTGTTTCCTATTTTGAATTTTTTTTAAAGATGGGCACTAAGCCTTTTAGTGGTTAGTCTGAAATCTGAATATGACAATTTGATTATAATCTTAGTTAAGAGTAATAATAACTAAGAATAATTTCGGTTTCTTAAGTGCACTTTGGGATTACCGAAGTTCGTATTATCGGGACTCCATTGCATTAGCAGGGTACATATCTGCGATTATACATTCTTCAGTGGAATCATCTTTCTTCAAACTAAATACTCTAACTGATATTGAATAATCAATGGTTGACCATAGAACTTTATGAAGGAATGAGATGGTCCGGGAGGCGGTCAAAAAGAGGAAAACAAATAGTAAAAACTATGTATTAAGGAGCCGACATTTCGACCCATTTTGCAGGTCTTCTTCAGGGCTGAATAAACAAGATACAAAAATAACTATAAAACAATGTTTTATACAGTGAATGAATTAATAAATAAAAAAGATCTAGTGATAAAAAAATGAAAACAGTGATGAATTTGTAAAATGAAACTGGTAGAGTAATGACAACAACTAAAAATATATTAGTGAATATTAATACATTAATAAAACTGACTTAATAAACAGATTAAATTGTCTGTTTATTTATTTGTATTCCCTTTTTTTACTTATTTAGCAGAGTTATTAATTTTTAGTTAATGTTATTTCTCTTTTAGTTGACCTATTTTTATTATTATATAGCCAGTTTTATTAATTTTTAGTTGTTTTCATTACTCTACTAGTTTCATTTTACAAATTCATCACTGTTTTCATTTTTTTCTCACTAAATTTTTTTTTTTTTAATTTATTAATTCATTCACTGTATATACCATTGTTTTATAGTTATTTTTGTATCTTGTTTATTCAGCCCTAAAGAATACCTGCAAAGTAGGTCGAAACGTCGGTTCCTCAATAAATAGTTTTTACTATTTGTGTTTCACTTTTTGACCGCCTTCTGGGCCATCTCATTCCTCCATAAATACTCTAACAAAAGCTTAAATTTCTAAAACCATAATGTCTTATTTTTGCATCAAAGTAATTGGTCCTGTTATATTAATATCACTGAAATCAGTTCCTACTACTAGCCATATATTTTGTTTTAATACACTTTATTTTGATACCTTGTTCTTTTGTCGGCTTTCATCAACATTGTATTTAATTTAATAGCTTCCGCAATGTTTACTAATAATACCAATAGATAGTTGAATGAATAAAATTATTAATAAATTATCAAAGAATGTTTTTTATATTCATATTTATAACATAAGTGAATTCACTAATGCATTATGAAAGCAATTTTAAGGCAAACAAATTGTATATGGTTCATTTTCCTTAAACATAAATAATGCTAAAAA
The DNA here is from genome assembly GCA_948150685.1 of Rhaphigaster nebulosa. Lineage (NCBI taxonomy): Eukaryota > Metazoa > Arthropoda > Insecta > Hemiptera > Pentatomidae > Rhaphigaster > Rhaphigaster nebulosa. Next base: position 136,483,463 of record OX411310.1, on the reverse strand, counting down.
AATATTTTAATTCAAATATTAAGTTATATTAGAATTAAAACACTTCATAATCAAATCAATAAAAATAAATTTATATAACTAAATGCAAGAACTAACCATTTGCTTTTGCAATAACTTCCTCTATCACAGCAGAAAATCTACTTATACTCTAGAGGTAAGTGATTTTAGTTTTAAATATTAAAGCCATTTCAAAGCCATTACATGTATTTTATTATCTACCCAAATAAAATAATTTGCAATCTATATAAATCTAAACGTAATACATAATGTGAAAATGTATAATATCACATCTTCAAAAACTTTAATCAGAATAATAATTTTAAGAAAATTTAAAAACAATTTTTATTTTTTTCAAAAATATTAATCAAATAAAACAATTCAAATTGTTATTATTGAACAATGCACAGTTAATAATCAACAAAGTTAGTTAGGAGTCGTTAGCATGACAAAGTAAAACTCAAAAAAACTTTTGTTAGTTTTGTAAGCAATAGAGTTGTGTATTTATAGTTATCGGTAAAATTAATGAATTTAGACTGGTTATCCACAACAGACCAAGATTTGGATTTGGTATTTGATACAGTTTTAGGACTTCAATATGAGATATTTAGAAGAGAAATCTATATACTCTGATATTTCTACACTGTTATAATCAATTGTTTTAGTACAGGGAACAAAGTTACTTAACAGGATAGATACAATAGAAATTAAGAAATGGCAGGGAAAAATCGAGTTGTCGTAAATAACGAACATAAATCGAAGCATAAAACCATTCAATATGTTTTTCTTAATATTCAACATTTTGTAAACGTTTAGAGGAGTATATCTCTTGGTGATAAAAATTGGATTGTCCGCTTATGTTTGAGGGATGTTTTCAACTGCAAAGGAGTTGACATTTCTATACTTCCAAGGCGGGACATTACAAATTGTTTATAGAGAGGGGTGTCCGTAAGGAGTGGTTTTAACACCATATCATAATAATATCCGGTATTCTCAAAGAAAATAGAAGCTTTTGAAGTAAGAAAAATCGAATTTTCATACATCGGCTCCCGGATTATAAAGTATACCTATCATGCCAAGATGTCACTACCGCTAACTTTCCTTTTCCACATCATTTCTTAATTACTATTGAATCCTCTCAAATAATTTTGTCTCCTGTACCAGAACAATCTGTTACAATAACAAACCAATTTTATATTTGCATCATAATTTGCAGAACGTAAATATATAATCACCTTGTTTAAAAAATATATTCCTCTGAAAAAAAACCCTCTTAAGTGCTTCTATATTTCATTAAAAAATGCAGCGAAAGGAAGTCAATTTAACTAAAGCTCTAAAAATTACCCAATTCTGTAATAGTGCCAAAAATAGTATTTGCACTTTATGGTAGCTTTATATAAATGACAGCAGTCAATTTTCACTTTCTCAAGAGATAATAAACCTCTCAAGAGAATCGTTTTTAGCAGGAGTTAGATAAATGTTGCGTTAATTTTATATTTGATATTATGTTGCGTTAAATTTATATTTGATAATATTAAGAGGCAAAAAAGAAGTACATAATATGAAATTGAAATAAATCATTAATAGTTTGCTACACATATCTATTGTTGAGTACCCACTCACTAATGTGCAGCAGATCGCAAGCCCATATTCGATAGTTTTGACCTTTTATTAGTGGTTAAAAAGCAAAAAAAGAATTCACTATAGGATAAAATAGTTTCCACTTTTTTCAAACACTGGATCATCGATCATTTAACTTAATATTTAATTTTGAATGGTATTAATCTGATTAAATTTATTGGTGGATCATAAAAATAAATAAATATCTGCCACCAACATACACATCCTTCAAAATATTGGAATTTCAATTAGGTAGTCGAAGGTACTGCCATTGCCTATATTCATTCAAATGTAGCAGAGAAAGGCCTATTAGGTCAATATGATTGACAAAAATTTGTTTTCATTTAAAAACACTTTAAGTATAGAAATAAATAGTAACAATAATGAAAAATGCTGAAGCAATCTTAACTCTAGTAATATTCGTTAAAGTATAAATAATACTCGGATTCAATAGCACTGAATCAAAATAACCAAAAATTTGAATACTGGACGATTCTCAAAAACATTTTCTGGACAGAATTTTGAGCAAACGAACCATCTTCGTAATGTATTGTTAAAGGTAGAAAAATAAAGAAATTTTATCGGCACTTGCAAATGCCATTCTTCCGATGTAATAACAACATAAACGAGGCGCTTTATTATAATTGAACAAATACAAGAGAATAGATAAACAAGAACATGTTTTATTTCTGATAGATCAGTTCATAATGAGAACCAAGTTTTCTTAATTAAAAAAAAATATCAACAATTTGAGAGAAAGTAACTATACGCCGTGTACCTTAGTATCTAAATTCATTGTAATACCTATGCTGCAAAAAATCCCCCAGTGTTATAGCTTCCAGTGTTATAGCTATCCATTGTTATGGCTATCCAGTGTTATAGCTATCCAAGTTCCACTGGTGATCACAACAGATCCTTTCTTTGTAAAGATCACTAGTGAAATTTTGATAGCTATAATTGATACATTTGTCGAGTGTGGCTCAAAACGCGTCAGAAGATTTTAATAAAATACTACATCCCTGAGAAAAATAAAGAAAAAATTTATGAAAGAAAGAATATTTTATTTCCCCATAACTCGAAAAGGATACATTTTTCGTCGACAATACATATAATCGTTATAAAGACAATTAAATTCACTCAAAAAAAAAAAAAAAAAATCAAAATCGGACCATTATTATCCTAATATAGGTTTTTATTTTTCTACTGCTGCTAGGTAAGGAAAGTATTGCAATCGGATCAAATTTTTGATATGCAAATCTGTGTGTTCAGAGCTTCACGAGACAAAAAAAAAAACGTATGTTTAGCCATTGGTCTGTCTGTATGTCTTCCTGTGCCATTTGAAGGAATGAACTGATTTCATTTTCAACTTTAATTAATTTGATTTTTTAATTTCAATTTATATTCAAGCAATAACAGAACAAAATGTTTTCTGCTCAGTTTAATTGTATAAATAAATCACCAAAACTGATATAAAATTGTATGTTTTGGTCGAATTTTGATCACTGAGCGATCCTAGTTTTAATAAATACAGAATTGTAACATGATACTTTGTGTGATAATTATCAATAGTCCGTTAAAATGTAAAACTAATCTTCAAATATGTATAAAAAAATTTAACATTCCTCTCCTTCAAACTTCTCCTTAATCAATCGCTTTGCAATCAGTAATAATTGTAAATTTTAATTCAAATAAAACAAAAATATATTTAAAAATGAATCTTTTCTCAAGCAATATCTAAACAACTGATACCCTCCTTTAAAACCAATTTTATCTAAGTAAACTTTTGGACATATTTGATGATTTGTCAAACCAAATATAATCATTAAAACGTATAAAATTTCAATAATTTAAAATAAATCAAAACAAAATTTCTAATTTATACAATAATGCAATGGACCTTCGCTATAACGTGGATCGAGGGGAAATAAAACACCCGTGCTGTAGTGGGGGTAGAAAAATATAAATCATTGTCAGAACTATGTAAAAATACTGAAAAGTAATAAAGCAGAAAAAAATTTGGTTCTCATATAAACCAATTGTATGAGGATTTAGATACATTTCAAAAGAAAATAAATGGTTCGTAATAATAAAGGTATAAAGAAGGGCATCTTTAAAACCAATTTTATCTAAGTAAACTTTTGGACATATTTGATGATTTGTCAAACCAAATATAATCATTAAAACGTATAAAATTTCAATAATTTAAAATAAATCAAAACAAAATTTCTAATTTATACAATAATGCTATCGCTATAACGTGGATCGAGGGGAAATAAAACACCCGTGCAGTAGTGGGGGTAGAAAAATATAAATCATTGTCAGAACTATGTAAAAATACTGAAAAGTAATAAAGCAGAAAAAATTTGGTTCTCATATAAACCAATTGTATGAGGATTTAGATACATTTCAAAAGACGATAAATGGTTCGTAATAATAAAGGTATAAAGAAGGGCATACAGGAATAGGAATTCTTATCTTTTCACGCTTGCTCAAATATTTAATAAAGAGGGAATTAAAAAGAAACTAATAGATTAATCATCATCGTTTATATTTTCATTTTATATATTAAGCCAACGTTCTCTGTATGTCTCTGACTATAACAGAGGTAAATAAATAAATGAAAGTAAAACAAAAATATACATTCTTCTTTTATTGCTGGTAATCAATAATTGGCATTTTGTATAATACAGTAGACCCTCGTTATAATGCAGCTGATTATACCACGGATTCGGATATAACGCAGGTCTAGCCCTGGTCCCAATCTGTGATTAGTCTTAAAATAAGATGATTAGATATTATAATATTTTTGTTTCTCCACAAGGTAGAACAAAAAATAATTAAAGTAATTAAGTACATTGGCGACGTACTTGTAATTTCGTACTTTTTTTGGCAACGTTTTTATTTTTCAATCTGCTTTATCATCTTTATTTGAGTTCAACTACTCTTATATATTTGATGATATTTGTTCAGAGACCGTTCACAACAAGAAAGATACATCCTGAATTGAATTTGACAAAGCCAAAATCACACTACAACTATCAGTTGCTTCTAGAAGCAAATAGAGAATAGAAGTTAAGAGTTCTCACCCCTGGGAAGGGTTATTTAAATGTAATACCTTTTTGAAAAAATGCCTTTTCCGAATTTCTATCACATTGTGAAACTGAGTGACATCTTTTTTCTTATTTAATTTACATTTATTCTTATGAACATAATCTATGGGCACTTTTTAATTCACAATTATTTTTTAATTTTTATTTGGTATGGAGAAATTTTATCCCAGGCACCCCTATAACACAGGCGATTTTATTTTCCCTTGACCCGCATTATAGCAAGAATCCACTGTACTATTAAATAGTTGAAAATTGAAAACTGGTGATAACTCAAAAAATAAATTTGAAGGGCCAAAAAATACAATATTTATCTGTCACAACTAGATAATTATTTAACTTTTTGTTTAGTATTGTTTGTAGGTTAGCAAAAAGGAATAGTAATTAATAAAATTACAACAACATAAAGTTTAATATATTTCACTTGTTTGATTTATAATCAATATTTAAAAGGGAATTTCAAGAAGAGATATTTTCATAAATCTACCGTTTTTTGGTACTCACTCAGACTAACAAGACAAATCCTATGAAAAGATCATTCAATATTTAATACAATTTAGCCATTAATTTTGCAAGAAATATATAAATTTGAAATAGAGCATTGATTCATTTGCAGTAAAAAGGAATATTAAGCATTTCGCTGACTGACATGGATAGAATGACAAGTCAAACTTCCTAGTTTTGAGAAAATAGTGTCGAAATTTTCACTTCCTAATGAACTGAATAAGTCAACTAGATGCCATGCTAAAAATGATCGAAACTTGATAGCTAAACTATCTTGTCATAGTTGACAAGTTTAACATAATAACATTATGATTTCAATGAATTTTTCTAACATGTTCAGAAAATTTTGTCACATAGCCCTTATGTCTGTATTTGAATCATATTTGAGTTGTAACACTCTTACAATCTCTTTGCAACAGTCAGAAAAAGCACAACTATCGGCTAACTGATTGGAGAGATGGTCAGGAATACTTAGAAGAGAGTGAAGTAGGAAGGTAAAAAAAAAAAAAAAAATCCAGCAATAAATTAACGAATATATTTCAACTAATTAAACTACCATATTTTGTATCTTAAGGCCTGTTGCACACTTGTTGCAAAAGGTATCGGGAGGCTGCGTCATTTTCGATCAGAAAGGAAGAAATACAGAGAAACTGCCACTGGGATTCACACATGATACCGATACCTATCTGATGCGTCTCACTCCTGATAGCTGTCGAAATGGATACAGGTTCCTGTAAGATGGATACAGGTTCCTGTAAGATGCGTATCACTTCAGGCAGTACTCAACTTGCTATCGGGCAGTGCACATTAGTTTTCAAAGTCTTTCGACACTATATCTGATAAAAATGTGTATGTATCACTTTTCACTGAGGAGGTGGAAATTCATGTTGGTTTCTTTTTCTTGCAGTGCGTCACTGATTTGAACGGCCAATTCGTCAAAGGATCGAAAAGACATTAAAAAATAATTAAGAAACTTGTTATCATCTTGCCTGAGATTCATCAAGGATACATTAAAATCTCCCATCTTTCAAGTACCTCTCACTGTTGTAACGATGAATCCAGTACTTCGTTTTACTAATTAAAACTAATAAAAAAACTAATTTCTTATTAAATATTTGAGAGCACGTACTATCCATCTCTGTTGGAGGCAAATGAGACTATTGCTATGGCCTATTATCGATAGGTGTCTAAAGTTTGCATTGGAAAACCGATAGGACGCAGATTAAAACGATAGTATGATTATAACTCTTGCAGCAAGTGTCCATGGGGCATAAGGAGGAACAAAATAATAATGTAAAAGTACTAAAATTACAGCTTCATTTCTGACTTAGATTTATCTATTATATAAAAGGGTGCCAGGTAATAATGAGTAATGTCCACTACATTAAATTATAATGGAAACTAGACTAAACAAATAGAGCCAACAATCTGGTTATAATCCGATATCTTAGAATAAATTATTAATGTAATAGACCAAGATTGTTATTTTTCGTGGCTCTACATACAAATTGTCAACTAGAAAAAAAACAGAACTTCGAAATAATAATATTATCTTTATATTATAAAACACATGTATACTAATGCCAGCCTAAGCTCCTCCCTTTCTATTTATTATGGTTTTGGACTCCGCTATCTCTCAAGCCAAGGCCCAGATAAGAAGTTACCACTTGGGATATAGACACTTACGACCAATTAACTATTCCTTGATGGCTTTCGTTGATGATATAGTAGTTCTCGCAAAAAATGACAGAAACTTGAACAATAATATCAGAATTCTTCAAGCAGAACTAGAAAAAATTAAAATGGAAATAAACCCCGATAAAACAAAGATGATGAAAAGTGGCAGGTCGCCTCGGGGAGAGAAGAGAATAATAAGAATAAAGAACAAACCCATCGAACAGATCGAAAGGAAAAAGCTTTTCACCGTAATCAGTCTTTGACTGCAGAATTTTTATAATTTAAAAAATTACAATATGGAAAGCCACGCTGCTATCCTTGCTCGAACCTCCACCACAGGTAAGGTGAGTAGTGTAACTCCCCTCCCCTGGTGCATTTTGATGGTACTACGATTGTCACTTGACAATCAGCGAAGTAATACCTACATACGGATAGTACTTAGCTCTTTTTGGTCACGGTAATAACTCAAAAAATGAGAGAATTTGAGTTTTCACACTATCCATGTCAGCGAGCAATTTATAATCTTAGCATATTTCCAAAAAACAAAACAATAATTCCTCGTAACCTAGAGACTTTATACTGAGCGACACAGTTAACTGCCATTCTACCTTAAGAAGATTTAAAATAAAAAATGTAATATTAAAAAAAAAAAACAAACAACAGAGAAGTGCCACGGTCAACCATGCATCAACATAAAGCATGCGCAACTTTTCATGCTTAAACATAATTATGAAATGCATAAATAAATTTCTAATAAAACAAAAAAAAAAATATACACTTTCAGTAGAATGAGTAATTGCAATAACAGAACACTAACTTTCAATTACGTCCAATAATTATACATAAAAACCAAATAATTAAAATACCTCATATGGGCTACTGCTTCTCTTTAGAGCTACTGACTTATACATCTAGAGCATTTCACAAGCCAATAACATCAGTTCGATTCAGCATGAAAGATAAAAAAACAATTTTATTTAGCAATCATCTTAAAATTTTTGAAGTCAAGAATCATCAAAAACAATATCCGACTAAACATGCTATCATGCCTATAAGTATAATAAAAAAAATAAAAAAATGATAGTATACCACAAAAACATTAGCAATTATCTGAATCATTTGAAAAATTGATTCCTTGAAACAATATATATATATATATATATATATATATATATATATATATATATATATATATATATATATGTATATCGTAATGATATTTCTAGTTGGAAAATAAATCTAATGACTTTTGTTTACATTACACATATAATATCGCTGGTTTGGAGGTAAAAGTGAACAACTGCATTTTTGTGAAAATGAAATTTACTATTTACCTGTACCTCTACTAAATTTACGCTTCATTATAGACAATATTGTCAAATTATCGCCGTAGTTAACTAATAATTATTGATAATTTCACAATTTTGTCAATAATGGAGCATAAATTTGGTTCAGGCACAAATAAATAGCAACAAACTTTTATTTTCACAAAAATGCAGGCGATCACTTTCACCACCAAACTGATGATATATGGAAATATAACAGGATTTGCATTAAATTATATGTTGTGTAACTCTTTATTATATTTGAATTCAATTATTCCATCCATTTATATTTATAGATTAATATTAAGGATTAAAATAACTTCGAATATGGTTTTTTTCATGAAAAACACAATGTGTTAACAATTAGAGGTTACAGAACCTCCTAATAATTCTACAATAAATCAAAAGGTTTGTCATACTGAAAAATTAATTAATTAATACACATAGTTATTTATTTAATCAGATTGAAAAATTGTTTGAAATAATTTTAAAGATATTGTGAAGTACCAGCAAGAAAGAATTACTGATTATATTTTAACTTATGGTTCATATTAATTTTTTTTGGTATATTTTCATTTACTTTATTGTTTTAACTGTTATTGCTGATTGTTCAGACTTGATGATGCCAAATTTCTTGAGCATCTGGTTTGGTAATCAATTTTAAAAACCACGCTTGAAAATTAGTCTTTAGTATAATCAACAAAAAATAATAATAATAATAATAATAACAAATAAAAATGATCTAAGGCAATTAGTACTTTCTCAATTATCTGGTCACCCTAAATAATGTGCATTTTAAATTATGTTTCTCCCCCCCCCCTTCATAAATTGTAGTTTTTAAATTTAAATTACTTTATTTTTTAAACAATGTATTTACATTTTCCTAAATTCTTCTGAAAATGTATAATAAGACATTTTATACTTCTCCTCTAGCAAAGCTTTTATGATTTTGATGTGCCTGTTTTATAAAATACGATCCCATCAATTTTCATCAAATTCAGTTCAGTAGTTTGGGAAACACAAAAAAAGTGGTATAGTACAATGGAACACATTTCGACAATCTAATCACCGCCACAGAAAATTGTTTGGTAAAACTTTCTGTCTTCAAGACTCAGGATAAACTGCTACATATTCCTAAAGTTTCATAGAAAATGGTTTCGCAATTTAAGAGAGAGAGAGTAGTTCTGATTGATAGGGGATGAAAAAAACAACATTTTTTAGACTTTATGGACCCTTAATAGTAGTAAATTAAATGATCTAAAAAAAGAAAAAATCTTTTAAATGTTAACATAATTACATTTTCATTTTATTCTTTATTTAACACGAATAAAAAATTAGTTAGAATAAAGCTAACACTTGCACGATTCAAATAATATTTCATTTCTTATTATTTTTTATGATTAAAATTAACTTTTAATTGTTTAATATTATTATATGCTATTGATAACATTAAAAATGCCAATAGAATATTCAAATAGTTGGCTGCATCTTTAATAAAAATTATCACAAGCATTTATGGTAATATATTTTAGAATGATGTTTGTATAAAAATTGTGTTATTTTAGAATGAGGTTTTTTTCACACTGTATCTGACCTTGAGAAATGATCTAAGAGTTTAAAGTAGAGTCTGTATAACTTAAGAATGCCGGTGAGGTATTGTGGAGAGAGATGCGCAATAGTCTAATATTGTTCCCAGCAATCCCCTTCACTCACGCTCCCCCTTTCGCTTTTTAACATTTACTAAAAATGTTTAATGTTGTTAAAAAAAATTCATATAAATGTATAAAACATTATGAAAATTAAATCTATAAAACCTAAAACCCAAGAACAATCGAAAAGGGCGTTTGTTCCGGAGATTACTCTTTTGAAATCCTAATATCCATTTTGTTTCTTATAAAAGTTTCAAAGACAATATATCCATTTATCCATAGAAAGGTTCAATGGTGGTTCAGTGGGTTTTTAGAAGAAAAATGTTTGCAAACCGACCGCCTGTGCTACCTACTTTTCAAAAAAGGGACTATTAGATTTTATTTAAAAAGGAGCATGTAAATATTTTATTAATACATTTTTTTTAGATAGAAGAAGAAATTTATTCTGGGACTAGGTTCCTTAAGAATAACACAATTTAACAAATAAAACAGAAACCATAAGACTTCAGAATAAAAATCAATTAATGTTTACGTTTTAAATAAAATAATAAGAAAACAATATGAATTCTTGTCTCGAAAAATATAATTTATGGGAACAAAATAAAATCTAAAAAAGAAAAAGAAAAAGAGAGAACATGGAAAATACAACAAAAAATGAGTTGGTTAGCAAAGTTGAAGCTTGTGCATTAAAAACTATTGTTCACTTCTGGTCTAGATGTTAATACTAAATTGAAATTTTGTCATTAGCGAGCATCTATTTAGAGAGAAAGAAGGTTTTGGAAAAGGAGGGATTTGAATGAGGAAAGAGAAGAAGCATGATGGATATCAGATGGAAAGGAATTCCAGAGGGTAGAGGAGCAGGCGAGAAAGGAGTGTTCGACTGTTTTGGTTCTCTGGGAAGGGGTATAGAGGTCAGAAAGGTGTGGTCTTGTTTCCTATGCGTGGACCTAAGATTTGAATTGTAAGAGGCTGTAGATGTAGGAAGGGTGCTGGATGGTGATAATTTGGTATAGGAAAGATCCGAGGAAATATTGTCTACGGTTGGAGGGGAAGAGCCACTTTAACTCTCCGTAAAGCTGGGGCTTATATTTTATATTTTGAATGTTACTGGAAGCGATTTGTTCTTTATAAGTTTAATTCTTCTTGATTTGAATGGTGGCTTGTTGGTTTAGTTTGAAAAATACAAAAATATCAGATTTCATTTTCATGATGTACTCGTATATTTGTATCTGAATGAAATAACGTTTGTTTTGCCAGCTTTTTTTTATCTATTGAAAATTCAAGAAGGAAAGAGTCCGGGTGGTCGTGAAGAATAACATAAAATAGTTTTAATTATTTATTTAATACAGACGTTTCGACCCACATTGTAGGTCTTCATCAGGGCTCAATCTCGGAGGCAGAGACTGGGTTGGCATTTAATAAATAGTTACCACTATTTAATGTTATTCTTTATTACTACTCATATCATTTCTTATGTGATTTACTATACGGTCAGCCATCAATACATAAAATAATATTGAAAATTTATTTTCTTTATTTTGTGTGGTTTATGGAAAAAAGTAATATAACCACATAAAATGTTTACAAATTCTTCTTCTTTGGTACTTATCTTATAATCTGCAATCGACTGTCATCTAAAATTAGCTAGATTTTGTAGATTTGATCATCATAATGTTTAATATGTATGTATATATATATTTTAATATTAAAAACAATAAACATGTTAAGTTGATCATTAATTGTTCTAATTTATTTTGGTTCGGGTAGTCAAACTAAAGAAGGATTACTAATAAGGTACCTACATTGCGGTTTAGTATTCTAAGATTAATTTTCAACATTAGGGAAAATCCGAAATATCAACAACAAAAATAATAATAAACCAATTAATCAAAGAGAGAAAAAAATTAAAAAAAAAAATATTTATTGTCAGGATACTAAACAAATATTAGGTGATTCCTAAAACAAAGCCTTAAATCTCTCAAGCAGTAGTAAATAACTAACCAGTCAACATTTTTGCCAATTCAGGCAGCATCAGGACCAGAAGAATAATAAAGCAGACCAGATATAGCACATCTCATTTCAAAAAATTAAACAAAAAAAAATTGGACAGAGGCTGTCTATCTAACACCCGCGAGGTTTTAACCTTTAGATGGCAACATCTACCTAACTCACACTCCTAGTAACTTTGCTTTAAAACTCTTTGAGACTAAGTTTTTATTTTGAGCTTATTACTTGCATCATTATTATATTCTCGTTAGATAGTGGGTCTGTATTTAGGCTATTTCTGATTAACATAGAATATTCAAACATGTATATATTACTTCCTTACCACTACTTCTTAAGAAAAGTATTATAATCGGGTCAAAATTTCGATATGCAGTTTTCAACAGATCTATGCCTTTCAGAGCCCCTTGAGTTGAAAAAAAAACCATTTTCAGCCATTGGTCTGTCTGTGCCACGTTATCTCTTGAACGGGTGAACCGAATTTGTTGTTTATTTTTTTTATGCAGGGTTTTGTCCTCCGAATCCGAAAAACTTGTTTTTATATAGACTGTAGCGCAAAAACGGTTTTGACGATTTTGATGAAACTTGCCCTAAAGTCTTCTACTTAAAGATTTCCAACTATTCATATATAAGGTACATCCCTGAGAAAAAGCAGGAATAAAAGTTAAGACGAAAATAATATTTTATTTGCATATAACTCGAAAAGTATGCATTTTTTTAATGTAAAATCTATATTACTACAAAATCACTAGAAAGCTAATTAAATTTCCTTAAAATAAAAAAAAATAAAAATCATTCAAATCGATTCTATATTAGCAGAGATGTAGCTAACGTGAACTTTGTACACATGTTATAAATTATTCTGCAGATGTTCCTTTGTACACCGGTCTATCTTTGTTAAGTTTTTGGACAAATCCAAAACTATACATTTCCTGGCATATTCTAGATGTGCATTTGAAAAATAATTTGACTGTTTACAAAACTAAATAAAAAAAAAATCAGACTAATATAAGGGAAGATAAAGCAAACATTTTTTATTTGATTTTAACCCAAAGCGGTAAGAAAAGTCCTGTGATTGAACACACCAAATATTTTTTTATAAAATTATATTTAGTAAAGTTTAATAAAATGAAAGTTATAAAATAAAGTTAAATTTTTGAAAGATAAAAACAAAATGGAATAAAGTAAAAATGAACAAATTATTCAAAATTACTTATAACATCAGAAAAATTTACAAATTCTGTACACACATATTACACATTTAATTCAAACACTCCAAGCAATTTGGAGTATCACACTTCACAAACTGTAAAGTGTAAAGTTTGTAAAGAAAATTCGACAAATAACAATAGGAAACAAGGAATTCAGATGCTTTTGTAAAAATAATACTATGAGAGTAATATCCCTCTGATGGGTGAATAATTTGGTGTTCCCAATTGAGAACAATGGCTGCTACCGATTAAGCATTTTATTTTTAAATATATATATTTTTAACTTATGAAATAGAAGATGTACTACAGAGAAAAATAGAAAAGAAAAAGGTTAAAAAATAATATATATATATATATATATATATATATATATATATATATAATTAAAATTTGTCAGTCCCAATCTCCCAGATGAAAGAAAATAATTCCATGTTTACTATTTTTATTTGATTAGTATTTTTTAGACTGTTAAAATGGGATGTGCCATTTCTAGCCTGCATTCATGAGGTCTGATCTTTTTACTTGTATTGGTGAAATATTGACTGGTTTAGTTATTTACTACTATTTAAGTGATTTAATGCTTTGTCTTTGGAATCTTCCAAAGATATCCAAGATATAAATCAATAGTAAATAATTTAAAATGACGAATTAGATAATCATTTCTCAAATATAAAATCTCAATAACGAAATAAACTGATAATACAAAATTTAAAATGACAGACGAGTCTCTATAGTCAAACACTGTAGTGGTAACATGAAATGTTCAGGTTACCGCATGTCGATGTGTGCTAAAGATGTTATGTCTCAGTCTTTAACCATCTGTTAAACATGAATTATTAAACTCTGCGGTAGAACATTTTTTTTTTCTTACTCTATCTGTTTTTGTAGTGTTTAAAGTTCCTACTTATAGCTTAATTACATCTGAACTAGGTGGAAGTGGAAAAAGAAAACATAAGATATTATCTGTGATAGAAAAAGGAGAAATTATTAAAAAACTGGACAAAGGTCAACAAATCGTGATAGTGAAGATGGGAAACATAAAATGTTGGCCTTCTGTAATTTTGTGATTTCTACTTTTCTCTGTTACATATTTGGTATTATGTAAAATCTTTTCTATTTTTTAAATGTTTTAATATATGTATGTAAACATCTATCATAATAAATATATAAATATTGAGTGTCTTCCTACAGTTGTAAATTTTTATTTAATCTCTAGTAATCCGACAAACCTCCATAATCTGTCCTACGCCAGTCTTAGATGTATTGAATTATAGAGACTCAACTGTATATACAAAATAATTATTTCTTTCGGTAATAATTCCGCAGAGCTACTGGTGGGCGTGGCCTCTTGACTGGCCGGCTAATATTTTTGATACGGTTTGTACATCAAATGCCAAGTCTGTTAAGGCGGCCATTGACGATCACTTTCTTTGTTATCATATATTTAATTTTTACCTTTCTTTTGAAAGATCATTGATTCCAAGCTTTTTTTTATTGTTTTGGCAAAGATATCAGCCTGAATGAATTTAAGCTGCTTATTATTTACTTGTTTATATTTTATCTGAATCGCTTCTTACTAGAAGGAGTTTTGTCACTACTCCAATTGTTAAATAAGCATTAAGCGATTCATTTGTCTCTTGCATTTTAATTTATCATATTATAAGCTATTTTATTTAAATTACGGTGTTATGGTTTATGATTCGTGTGGTTATAGAATTTTTTATTTTTATATAACTCAGCCTTAACAGACAAGGCATTTGATGTACAGATCATGCCAAAAACATTAGTTGGCCTGTCGATAGACCACACCCTGCTCTGCGGAACAAATCGATTATATTAAAAAAAATTATAATAAGAAAAAAAATTACTAAAGGCATTTCAATACATATACACATGTATATTTAATGTATTTTTTTTAGATGTTACAGAGAATAAAATGTACATAATGTGAATATGTAATATTTAATTATGTCTATGAAATATCCGATGATATTTATTAATATCTTATGAATTAAATATAATTTTCAAAATCATGTTCAAATCTAAATGACAGTGATCCCGGGCTAGTTTGGATCGAAGCCGTATTATACTAAGTGCTAATATTTTATTATATAAAATCTATATTTTCGAACTGTCCGGAAGCCGATTAGTAAAAATTTTTTTTATTAATTTAATTTAATATCAAGCTAAAATTTTTTGGAGAGCTTCGTAATACCAAGTCTTACAATAATATACTACATCTGAAATATGTACTCTAGTATTGAGAGCCTAAACACTTTTTGAGATTGCGATTTAAAAAAAATAATATCGCTAAAATTAATATCAACCTTTTCCACTAGCTGACTGAATTTTAATGGACAGGCTGAGTGTGCCCATCCGGTAAACCATTTTCTGAACAAAACATCTCTCTGACGTTCTTAAAATGATGTCCTAAGGAATTGATGCTAATTGCTTTACTGCGTTAAGTGTTTCAGCTACAGTTTATTCTGATAGATTTCGGTATTATGAGACTTTTCTAAAAGTTTTAATTTGATAAACAAGTCGACCTTTTGCACAAAAAATATCGAATTATACCATATCTACAATAGTCCAATGAATGAATGCTTAAAAGGGGGAGTACAGACGGAAATGACGGGATAGCCAAAATTGATTTCAGGGCTTTGTTTCGACTAGTTGAGAGATAAAGATACTAAAAGTTCCAAGATCTAGGAGTAGAGGCAAAGAGAGGAGAGGGGGAGGGAAAGATCATGTTTTTCGTTCATTACTACAACTACGTCAACTGAACTTTTTTGTTTATATCTCGAAAACAGGTAGTCCTACCTTAAAACGTTATATGTAAAAAATTGAAAAGCATTAAATTTCCAATCTTTATGGTTTAAGAAATATGTGCTATTCAAAGTAACAAACAGGATAGAAGAGAAAATATAGTCCAGTATTCTGGCATGATAAGCTAAAAGATCCTAACTCCAAATTATTTTTTTAAATAGATTCTTGTATTATACCCGAATTACTCTAAAAAATAAAACTTTTCATGACATCAGAAAGCCCTGAAACCAATACCAATCCAAGGATCGAACGATTGGATTTAGGGTTTTCTAGTGACATAAAAAGAGTAGTTTTTAGAGCAATTGCGGTGAAATACAAAGCTGTATTTAAAAAAATGATTAGGAGTTACGACCTTTTAGCTTATCACAGTTTAGTATGGAGTACATTTTTTTTTTTTCAAATTTGTTACTTTAAAGAGTGTATATTTCTTAAACAATAACAGATACGAAAAAGATTAATAGGAACATATGTGTAGGAAATTAAATGCTCTTTGATTTTTTGCATATAATGTTTTAAGCTAGGACCAACCGTTTTCGAGATATAAATGAAAAACATGATCTTCATTCCCCCACTCCTCTCTTTGCCTCTGCTCCTAGATCCGTGGACTTTTAGTATGTTTACCTCTAAACTAGTTCAAACAAAGCCTGAAGTCAATTTGGGCCATCCCGTGATTTTCGTGTACAGTCTCCTCATCGACTAGCCTATAAATTGTTATAAAAAAATAATAATAAGATTTTAATATGTATTGTGTTAACAATAGGTAGATTAACAATGTACAAATCAGACAGAACAGAAGCAATTAAAAAATGGGCCAGAGTTAACAAAATAACGACTAATTCAGACTATTATCAACTCGAATATTTCTTTACATCCATGAAGAAAAAAAAATTAAAAAAAATATAAGCAAAAATAATAAATTTTTATGAATATATTTACACTGATAACAATGAAATTAATAAATTTTATTTTGGGTAGCTTTATGAAATAAAATTTCTTCCTAAATCTTCTGTTTTATTAAAAGATTTTTTAAATTGTTTTATCAACGTTTCGGAGATATTACCTTATACTCAGAAAAACCTCTTATGTTTTTGATGCCTTCTATTACTTTTTGTCATGATTATATCCATGATCTACAGTTTATTTCGTCTGAAATTTATAATCATAGACACTATTTTTTAAAACTCATAAAAAGAGTGTAACATCCTTCATATATTTCATCATTGTCACAATCTTTTCATAAGTTTTAAAAAATATAAATATAAATTTAAGACAAAATTATTTGTAGATTATGCATATAACTTTGACAAAAAGAATGGAGAAGGATAATTGTAATAGAAGCATGAAATACATAAGAGATTGTCCTGAGGATATGGCGATTCCCGAATCGTTGAAAAAACAATATAAGAAATTTTTTAATAAAACAGAAGATTCAGGAAGAAATTTTACTTTATAAAATTACTCAAAATAAAATTAATAATAATTCTTCCATAAGAAAAAAAAAAAAGTTACAAAAATTAATAAATGTTACTGAAAAACAGGCAGTTATCAATAATAATGTGTGACTAAAGCAATTTAATAATATGAAAAAAAAAAACAATGAAAAAACAGGCAACCATCCATATACACACTACCACTCATGAAAATATTGACATCTTTAAAAATTCAGTTTTACAGTGAATAGCTATAATTTCCACCATAAATGTTATATTGGACCCTTTACTAGGGTCACAATGTAATTGTTTTGAAAAAAAAAAAAAAAATCAGAAGTAAGCGGCATGGGGTCTGATAATAAATTGAGAGCTTAGAAGTTTCTTTAATGTAAACAAAATTCTAAAGAGATAGAGACGTTATAGGACGTAAAAGGATTACGATTTATTTATATTATACTTTTCAGCCAAACTAATCCTTGTGATGAAAAGTTGTAAAAGTGATTTTATTATTTTTTTCCAAAACAATAATACTGTCTAATGACCTAGTAAAGGGTTTAATATAATATTTATTGTGAAAATTAATGTTACACAGTTATTCACTGTCTAACAGAATTTTCAAAGGTGTCCATTACTTCCATGAGCTGTTGTGTATACGGTATATAAGCAATAATATATATTACAGGCAATACATAAATAGTTATAAAATTATATTACAAAAGCAGATATTTCAAGGCATAGCTTACCTCATCCGTCGATTCATAGTGCATGGATTCGAGGGAGCCGACACGAGGTCCGCGCCTCCTCTCGTTGCCGCCACTTCCGAGGATCTGGGCGACCTTAGCCTGCTTTACCATATCCAAAGCCTGATACCAATAAGCCATTGTTACACAAATATTACTACAATTACGTAACTAATCAACGTTAAAATTGTCATCTAGAGACAATCAACCCTCCACCACAATATCCTATAATATTTTATCAGAGCTTTTTGTTGGAGCTTCTCACTCTTTGGAAGAAAATAATTGTGAATATCTCATAAAGTAACAATAAGACAGAAATTTTAGACTTCATTATATAAACCGTTCATTTTAAATAATTTTTTCTCTGATAATTTATATAAAAATTAATATAGTTAAAACCGTAGAATATTTTTTTATTTCTTATTACCAGAGACCTGATTTTTATGCAGTAAAAAACAATAAAATATGCAACAATAATCATTTAAATATGCAATCCTTTATTCATATAATGTTAACGCATTAATAGGGAGCCGCCCGCTCCAAGTACGGTTTCAATCACAGAGAAAAAATCCAAAGCATAATATTTATTTATCCCAATTTGTGTCAGTAAAAAACATGGGAAACAGAATGCAGGAAGCTATATCTGTACAAAAATAATAAATATATTGACAATACAGACAATAATAATCCGTTAGGAATAAGTTACAAGAATCAATAAATTTCATCCTAATTAAGTTTATGTAATTAACTTGCTTCCACAGGTATGAAGCTGTCATGGCAACAACAACGGACATCTATGTACACGCCCAATCTTATAATTATATAGATTATTAAAAGTTCTGCATATGCTCCTGCGTTTTAAGGAAAAATATGCATTAAACATGGATTGAAATACTCAAGGGTTTGAAATAAATATTTATTTATCAATAGAAAAGTAGTGAGTCACAACTTAAATTTTTATTTTTGAGGTAAAAATAAAATAAATGTCTTTAATGTTTGAACAGGAATAAAGGTTATTTTTCTATCTAAAAACATCTCCTCTTTTCATATCAACTGTTAAGGGCACTGTAACTGTTTTAGGATAAAAAAAAAATAGGGTATTTCCTGAAAATATTAAGACCGGTTCGATAACTTTCTGACCACTGGAAGTGGTTCAAATATTATTATTAAACTTTACATGTTAGGCTTTGTAAACTACTTTGATGATGATTCACATGCTAAATAATGTGACCCAATAGTTTAGTACATATAAATTCATTATTTTTGAAGTAATATGAGAAATATGTCATTAGATTAATAATTGCACTTGTTCCATGCACAGTAAACAAATTTTGTTTTTTCTTCTTAAACTTAACAATTCATTATCAATTATACTCATATTATTAATAAAATATTAAAATTTAAAAAATTGCTTTATTTTAATTCTATTTTATTAATAATATTTTAAGTCTTTTAGTTGCAAAATAAAAAGTTTTCAACAACATATTAATTCAGTGTTTGTTTATAAGAGTTTTAAAATAAGAAAATTAAAATACATAAACCTTTTTTTAAGGGGGGAGGGGAAATTAAGCAATAAAAATTTAATATTACCTAAAGACTCACCTGGCATTTTCTTATCATTAAATAAATAAACAAAAAAACAAACAAAAAAAACAAGAAAGATAAAAAAACAGAGCCAGAGAGGCATATTAAATTGCTTATCAGAATTAAAAATGAGTATTCCCTACAAGATGGTATTAGCTAGACTGTTCATATTCTATTTGAATTGGTAATATTTTTGTAAACAATTATTATCCTTTTAAATTGATAACATGTGTGTAAACAATTATTATCCTAACATATTTAGTATAATCCATCTGTCTCATTTCAACAACGGTTATTCAATTAATTCTATTTCGTGCCAAATAAAGTACATTAGCAAAAAGTGATGTTGCATTATTTTAATTCTAAATTTTAAAAAACTGTGACATGCTATTTGCAAATTGAAGTCTAATTGTGAACATGTTTTCGATACGACACTTGTTGCATAGAGTTGTAGTCGGCAATCCGAAATTTTCACTAATCCGAATTAATTAGTTCGGATTAGTGAGAATCTACTATAATTTGATATCAGAGAAAGAGATACATTGTACAATAGCCAACAGAATTTAAAGACAAGAAAAATTAATATCTAAGAAAAGAGAATAAGAATAATTTTTTTTATTCAGAACCCAAACAGAGAATTCTCAGAAAGAATAATAACAAGGAATAAACCACACAAGCCAAAAAAAAAGAGCCGTCCACACTTGATTATTTTTTATGGTTTCAAATTGAATAATAATTAATTTGACATTTTTTTACAGTAAACAACAGTTCATTTGGAACAAATGAGATTCATGCTTCTTATATGCGTCCGCAACTATTAGTTTACTGAAATAATAATTAATTCTTCCATTTTTTTTTAGCATATTAATTTTATTAATAAACTTATTTAAATTTTCACTAACACATACAACACTATTACTCATTAACATTATTTTACGATGAGAAAGATATCATTCTGAAGTTTGTGATAAAAATGTTAAAATTTCCAATTTTTTATATACATTTTTTCTTTACAAGCTTTTTCATGATTTAGATAATTTTGTATAACTAAAAATGACACTAAACTGATATTTTTTCTTTTTTATAAATTCAGAAGATAAGGGGAAAACATAAATTAAAAAATATCTGCTGTGTTCAATCACACGGCTTTCCTAACCACTTTGGATTACAGTCCAATTAAAAAAAAATAATTGCTATATCTTCGCTAATCTTAATCCAATTAAGATTTGTTTTTCTTTATATTTAGCTTTGTAGACAATCAAACTATCATTCAAAGTGCATCTGGAATATTCCGGGAAATGGATAGTTTTTGAGTTATCAGAAACTAAACTAAGGTGAATCTGTTTCACCCGTACAGAAAGATGTGCAGAAAATTTTATAAAACAGACATACAATGTTCAAAATGCTACTTCTCACCTAATCAGGTCCGATTTAGATTTTTTTTTTTGTTATGTAGGAAATTTAGTTACCTTTCAAATGATTATAATCAATGGCCAAAAATGCCATTGTTTGGATCAGGGGTTTAAGAAACATAAAATTTTAAATTTGGAAAGGGGTGGTTAAACATTTTTTGTCTTGGTCGGTAACAAAGGTACAGTATTGAAAATAATAAAAAAAAAATATATATATATATATATATATATATATTTTTTTTTAAGGCTTTAGTATGATGATTCCAAAATACTTTATATTCTTCATAAATGGCCGAGACAGGGGCATATGAAGCATTTAATCAGCTGCCGTTTTTAAACGAAATGGTGGATGGTAATGCCGAGTTTTGAGGATCAAAACCTGGGGTAACCTGTGACTGGTACCAAATCTACAAAAAAAAAAAAAAATTCGGTCCAGTACTCTTGGAGAAAAGCCACAGGTGGATATTTTTTTTTTTAATTGTTGGTTGGATAACTACTTATCTTGAAACATAAATCTCAAATTTTGAAATGGGGTTAAAGTTTTTGTTTTTATTGGTGGATTACAAAGATTAGTTATTGAAAATAATAAACCAAAAAGAGGTTAATAGTTATTTTTCTTTTTAAAATTATGGTTTCTATAAATTTTTTTAGCCCAAAATACCGGGGTGCGACTATAGTATATTTTCTGCATTATAAAGCTTTTGAAAAAGTTTTATCTAGATATAAGTAGACTTTTATTCCTAACTATTATACTTAATTAATGTCATACCTAAAATTTACATTTCATATGATACAAAATATGTCATTAATCATGATAAATTATTTCTCTTGTGCCAAACATTCCCATTGGAAACAGTAACTTGTTGCATAAAAAAAATAGATGAAGTTGGAATTTTTGATGTATTGAACCTAAACCATTGTATGCCATAGCAGCGACGAGGTAACAACCCTGAAGACGTATCAAGATACAAGTTGATTGAAATAACGAGAAAGCAAAATAAAAACAATAAAAAATATAATAAATGTAATAATATTGAAGCAGGAAATATTCAGACAGATGCACAACAATAATACTACCAATAGGCTATAACAATAGCATGCAATAAATCAAACCTATTTTCAATTAACAATAATGCCAATTTTCATAATTATATTCAATTCAAAAGAAAAGGCGATGGTAATAAAGTATGCGAAATAAGTTTCTCAGTTGATATTGAAAAGTATATGATTTAAGTTTCAAACAAACTGATTTTGAATTGATAATTCATTTAAGATAAGAATAAAATAATATTCGACAGGCCTAACCTAATAATCAGAACTCAAGTCGAGAATGAGAAAAGAAAACAGACCCGATTTCAACATAGATATTTAAAGTTCATTTTTTAAAGTTGGGCCTAAATAAAATATTTTATAATTAAATAGTAATGGATATTATTGTAAGATTCTCAAAAAAAGTCCTAAGTCTCAAATATCAGTAGATAACTAACCAGTCAAGATTTCACCTATTCAGGCAATAGTCCAGACAACAAAGGATTTTCTGAAGAAAAAATTATAGACGTTTTATTCTCAACGATTCTGTATGTTTTTTTTTGGAATACTGAATCCAAATTTCACATTTACCACTTCGCCAACTGCCAGCTTTACAACGGAAATAGAAAGAAAAAAAACAAAATGTTGGAAAATTTTTCAGTTTTTTGCTTATAACTACAAAACTAAGCTTTTGTTGAAGGTTATTATTCGATACTAAATTGAAGTAGACAAAATGTGTATATTACATTTAATTTTTGGCCAACCAGTGACACCGCCAGAGCGCGAATTCTCATAAAGTGGAGAGTCTGCCGACCACGTGCCTCACTGACGTTTGTTAATTCCATTAATGTGACCCAGGCATAACGAGCATTTGTAAAATAATTAGTTTCAGACACATGAAGTTGATACTATGGCACATTGGGACAATCAGAAGGGCATTTTTCGCAGAGCCAAAAATTGCCCTTTTTTTTTTTTGCACTCTCTAGTGACGTCGCAAATTGGCCAAAAATTAAATGTAATATACGCATTGTTTAGAAAATTTTGTCTATTTTAATTTTGTATAAAATGTTCATCTTCAAAAAATGCTTGGTTTCATAATTATAAGCGAAACATTTTTTTTTTCCTACTTTCGTTGTGAAGCCAGTGGACGGCTGACAAGTTGCCAAATTAGAAATTCAGATTCAGCACCCCAAAAAATATACAGAATTGTTGAGAAAAAAACTTTTATCATTTTTTCCTGAAGAAACCCTTTCTGAACCTTTGATGACTGGATTACATTATCAGGACTGAAAAAGATAAGGTCATATAATTGCACCCTTGAGATAGCATACCTCACATCAACAATCTATGAAAGAGTAGTAGTACACCACTGCTTTTTAAGATTAGTTTTCGCGGTCTCATGTGTCCCACTCTTATGGCGAGTTATTTCCTCAGATGTTTCCTGTAACAAACCATCAACTCCCAGCATCCTTCCTATATCTAAATCCTCAGTCCACTCACTGGAAATATGATCGCACCTTTCTGACCTCTAAATCCCTTTCCACAGAGCTAAAACATTCGAATGTTCCTTTCTTGCCTGCTCCACTACCCTCTGGAATTCCTACCCTTCTAATATCTGCCATGCTTCTTCCCTATGCTCATTCAAATCCTCCCTTTTGTTGACATCTTCTCACTTTCCGAGTGGGCGCTCTCTAATCATGAAATTTTTTTTTTTTATAAAAATATTAACTATATTTTTAAATTTCGTTATTTTTGTACCGATATTATCAAAATGTCGATATGGTTAACCAACATCAATATCGATATTTTGCTTTCCAAAATCCCATTCCTAGAACACAGCCACTATAGATAGTAACACGAACACACCATACCACAAGTTATTATGGTTCTTTGTTTGTCAAGCCCGGGTCCTTCTAGAATTTTTTTCCCTTTTTTTAAAAAAAATATCGGTTTTTGTTACTGAAATTGTAATGTCAATATTAAGATATATCGGATAAAAATATCGATATATTATTTCAACATCTCTAGCCTGTATAGGGTTAATGTAAATACTCATTGATTTTTATTAATGTAATCTTTTGACTCAGATATGTTTTCTGTTTTTTTTTTTTGTATAAGTTTCTTATTCCCAAGAGACCCAGTCCCGGAATAAAGTTCTTTATCTATCTATAACCCAAAGCCAGTTCAACAAATAATGATTAATTAATATTGTGGAGAGTTATTTAAAAGACCTAAAATATAACAAAATATACGGAACTGGCTTAGATTGATGTAATATTTCTATTTGGTTAGTCTTTCTTAGATTGTTGACATGTAATATCTGGGCTGCAGCTATGTCATCTTATCTTTATCTGTCCTGATATTGCCTGAACTGGCGATTCACTCACTAGTCATTTACTAGTATTTGAGAAACTTTATTAGGGAAGCTTCCAACAATAGCTTAAGGTACGTTCGCACCTTTACAATACATAGGCAAATCAAACGTCTAAACGGGGTAGTTTAGCTTGGTTTGTCTGTGTTTGAGTCTAATCCGATTCTTGCGGGATGAGTCACATAAGCGCTCGTGTTGCATCCACATTTGTGTATTAATATAAATTATGTATTTATATTTTTTTAGTTGTATCTTTTTAAAATAAAAATAGTATATACTGAAATTAATAGCCTAAAAAAGTTTGAATAGCCGGAACAGTGGCGCATGGATAGATTAGTTTTTTAAGCTTCTCTAAACCCCCTTTACACGTTTGCCGTAGTTTGGCAAAGATGTGAACACACTTTAAATAGTAAAAGTATAAGAAATTAAAATGGGGTAAAACTCGTATAATGAAATGCTACAATATAAACATCAATCATCAATATAATTAAAGAAGCATATATGAAACAAAAATAATCTTAAGCGAGATACAGATACAGGTGGTCTAGCATAATTCTAAGGAATTACAGCTCGGGGTAACAGAACATGTTTGTATCAAGCTGAGCGTAGTTATAGAATGTGAATACTTACCAAGCCTACAGATGGCGGTAGAGTAGAACTCACCTCATTTCTAGACCTAAGGGCACAGTCTTCCAAAGTCTCGGCAGCCTCATACTTCCCTTGTCTCCTGTAGAGAGCACCCAGGTTCTTGAGGGTAGTGGTGACGGTAGGAGAATCCACTTTGGCGGCTTTATGCCAGCCGCCGTATTCCCCGTACGGAGCGTTATCTTTATTCCTATGCTTGTTTTCTTCTCGCTCCTCAGCTACTTGCCAGATTGGTTTGTTCTCACCTGCGAGCAAAAAAGGCAAAAGTCAGAATGCGAACTGTAATATACCGAGGCTAAGATTTTCTCAGATACCTCTTAACGAATTATTATCATTAAAGATTTTAGGGAGTTAACTATGTAATAATAGTCCAGTCAATGAATATTCAAAAGGGGGTGTAGAAGGAAATGACGGAACGGCCTAAATTGACTTCAGGGCTTTATCTGGACCAGTTAAAAGAGAAACATACTAAAAATCCCCGGTTCTAGGAGCAGAGGCAAAAAGAGGAGAGGGGAGAAGTCACGTTTTTCGTTTCTATCTCGAAAACTGTTGCTTCTAGCTGAAAACATTTTCCACAAGAAAATTCCTATTCATTTTGTTAGTATCTGTTATAGTTTAAGAAATATACACTCTTCAAAGTAACAAAATAAAAATAAAAATTATGAATATGCTATATTGGACTAAATCTACTTTTCCTTTAATCGTCTTTATAGTTTGTTACTTTGAAGAACGCATACTTCTTAAACTATAACTGATACAAAAAAGAAAAATAATAGGAACATTCTTGTAGGAAATTTAATGCTCTTCAATTTTTTACGTAGAATGTTTTCGAGATATAAATAAAAAACTAAAAAACATGATATTCCCCTCTTTGCCTCTGCTACTAGATCCGGAGACTTTTAGCACGTATACCTCTTAAATGGTCCAAACAAAATCTCTAAAGTCAGTTTAGGTCATTTCCGTCTACAATCCCTTCACTGACTGGCTTATAAATGTAAAAGATAAAAATGAATAACAATATTTAAAAATACATATTCATTGATAATCGTGCAACAATAATAGGTTTCTTCAATTTCCAAAAAAACCTCAGTTGAGTGGTAAAAAACAGTTGCGCATATTCCAATGCAAATAGACGAGTGTTATTAACAACAGCATTAGCCACAAGTACATGCAAAGCATTCAAAAGCGACTAAATAAATTATGAATGCAAATTAAACATAATTATACCTACCACATCGTACTTTACATCCAAATATAAAAACAAAGTAACTTGTCTGCAAGTAATTAAAATTAAAAACAAAAAAATAATACACAATACAAATTAGTGAATGAAAGAAATAAAACACTTCATGCAAATGGTAACTATTTATTTCAAAATTATAATAAGTTTTATTTGCAAGCTAATCTTAAGTACTGAGGACTTAACAATAGCCCTAGTTTAACCAAATTAAATATATATTTCATTAAAACAAGAAAAATAAATAAAGCTAAGTATATTAATGTACGTTTTTAAGCGAAAACAGAACTGAAATAGCTTTTACATATATTCATTAAATAAATAAATGAACATAACATGACGCTGAATAGCAAAATCAAATGAGATCATAAAATTTAAAAGCAACAAATGATAAATTCGAAAGGTTATATCTTAATTTTCTTGCAACACATAACAACGAAATTTTCACAATGAAACTCTTTTGACATTCTAAATTGATTCATAGGGAAAATAAATGCTGAATAAAACCGAACCCCTGCATGCATATAAAGAAATATTGAAATTGTGCAAGTAACTAAACAAAAATTAAAAGTAAAAAAAAAAATCAAATAAATTAAAATAGATGATAAACATTAGACATAAAAAAAAAAAAAAAAATACAAATATATAGCAAAACTAATAAAATAAAAGAATACACGTAACATTCAATAAGAAGCGTTTCAATAACTAGTGAAAAGTATTTATTTAAACATAATTAAAAAGTAACATAAGTTTTAATCTCAACAATGTTAACAACCATTTACATTTCGATTCAAACAATAATTCAATCTATAATTGCATCTTGGAATCCTGAAGAATTTCGTACTAGAATCTTGATGTTAAGAGTAGGCTTGAAATAAATAATGGTTTCTGATTTACTATAAAATAAAATGGAACACATCGATTAGGTATCATATTGACAGTAAACATACAGAGATTAACTGTCAACATCTACGGCTATATCGTGATAGTTATACTGTTTGTACTGTATCATTTGATTTATCAAGCAGACTTAATAAGCCAGAATAAAAAAGAAAAAATTCATTCAATAATAGATATCGTTAAATTTTAGAAGAATATAAATGCACAGCGCAATAAATATAACCTTCATAAAAAATGCCTTATCCGGTTTCAACATACCGAAGAGAGGAAAAATCATGGTCGTTAACAAAGCAAATGAAACAGAAGAGAGATTAAGAATATGAACATAGAGAACTTGACAAAATTTATTCAACCATTTAATGGTTCACATCGCAGTTATCAGTTACATAAAAAATTATGCTTTAGTAGAGAGATATAGGAATTTTTAAAATATCAAATTATGAATTTTTTTTTTTGAATAATAAATTATGTAAATATAAATTTTTAATTGTTTAATTAAAGTGTTCAAAATTAACAATAACAAAATAATTTCAATGACTATTTTGTCAAATATATATATATATATTATTAAGATAGATACCAAATTTTCAATGCAATTGATTAATCTTTTAGTGGCCAATGCTCCCAATTAGGAGCAAGTTTTGGAAAAATTTTAAAAATGTTTATCTAAAATTAAACAATCATTCTATATTTTCATTTACTTCTATTAAGTCAAAACTGATTTTTGGATGCAAAAACTGAGCAATTTTTTTTTACAATTTTTTGAAATACATGAAATATATCTTTTTATATGTTTTGTATTAATTTATTTTTCTAACAAAGGTTTCAATTTGATTAGAGGAGTAAGTAAATATATATATATATATATATATATATATATATATATATATATATATATATATATATATTTTTTTTTTTTCTTTAGTCTTTTTTTTTTCTATTTTTCCATGTAGTCCTCTGACATCCTCTTTCATAAGTTAAAAAAAATATATACATATAAATAAAAAGCCTAATCGTTAACAGCCATTGTTCCCAATCAGGAGTATACTTAAAACCCTACTAAAATTGTTTTTTTTTACCAAAACTAGAAATCATTATGATTTATTTTAACAATAAGAAAGCACCAAAACCGAAAAACATAATAAATGTGGCATTATTTTATAAAAAGAACCTAATAATTTTAAATCGTGTAATTTAATTTCGTGTAATTTGAATCAACACTATTATTTAAAAATCACTTTAAAATACAGCCGAAATTGACAAATTCGAAAATTTTTAATTCAAACTTTTCTGTTGGTCTCTTGTTTTTTCTATTTAACACTATGTAAAAAAAATTGTCTGTAATTTGATTTTTATTTAAATTTTTTTATTAAGAATAAATAAAAATTAAAATTTTTATTTAAGATAACCCAAAATGAAATCTAATATGTTATTCTTGTGATAAAACTACAAATACATACATCCTAAATAATTATATCACCAGTTCATTTAACAAGGGAAAGAAAAAGACATACTGTATTGACAGAAAATGTGTTGAGTTATAAATCGGAGGTCAACCGAGGCTGTGATGGTCGAGAGTGTTAAGGCATCACCTTAGCAACCTCGAGATTATTAAGGCGCTGGTCCGAATCCGGCCTGGATGGCAAATTTATTTTGTTGCGACTGGACATAATGAATCTGTACCTTTTCACTGTGGTTAGAATAGGTTGGTAACCTGTAGGATAACCCGTCCTGTATGCCTTAATAGGATAAGAAAGGATATTAAACCCAAATAAAAAAAAAATTCAGAGATCAACCACCCTTTTAATGTTAAGGCCGAGATTTTGGAAAAAAAAAATTGTTCTAACAATTTCGTAGAACTCAATGTTAGTCTTAAAAAACAAAACAGCCTTAGGTGGCGTACAGTGAATATTGTTTGAATGAAAAAATTAAGCAAAAAAAAAAAAAACGTTTTCCAATTCTTTGAATGTTTTTAATACATGATTTAAATGTAGAAACTCATATTTATTTAACTTTATTTATACACCTTTACTTAAAATGCTTTGTAAATTCTAAAAAAAAAAAAAATTGAATAAATGCTGAAGTTTTTTTTTTTTCTGTATTGTTTTAGTGTTTTATTATTGGAGCGATATATTAAACACATTTTCCAATATAGGCGACATCAGTGGACTAAGTCAATCATCACAATGGATCTTCAATAGATATTAATAAACATTTCTTTAGAGTAGGAGTAAAAAAAAAAACAAACAAACAAATTTGAAATATTGGATAATTCGAAATATTTAATTTTGAATTAAACAAGTTTCACTATACTAAAATTGTATTGAACTCAATTATAATCAACTTTAAATTAAAATAAAAAAATGAAACATGAGTATAATACTAACATAAGAGTTGGCAAAGCAGAGATAGTATAGATAATAAAAAAAATAAAATTATATTCCAGATAGTGCAAATGGCAAAAAAAAAATAATTATAATAATAATTCAGATAACAGATCAGTTTTGTTTGATGTGGTTATATAATCTCTAACGATGGCCCTCAAACGAAATTATGTGAGATAATGTCAGAATAAACTCAACTAGAACGAAACATTTTAAAATCATAAAGTAACAGAATATAAATAATTTGTTTTGTAATAAAAAGACAATTATTAAAAAAAAAAACCAGGCAATTTTGATACTTCCATAGGAACAATGAACAAATGCTAAATTTGATGCTCCAAACAAATCGTAAGTACAGAATTCGAACAAATGAACATTGGATTTAAAACTAACAATAAATTTTAAATTCAAACAAAAATTTTTTAACATGCAAAGGGCCATGGGAACGTTAAGAGAAATTTTCATATTTTGTTGCAATGCATTTTATCAACTTGATTTATACCGAATGGACAAAAAAACAATATTTTATTGCCTTTTTAAGTTTTCTTTATGCCCTGATGTACGAATAATTAAATTTATTAGGCCATCCCCCAGGAAAGTAGGCCATTATGGGCAGTCACCTGGTGTGGAGGGAAAGGGTTAACATGAGAATGTGACGGAAAGACTCCGCATTTAAATATTTCAATGTATGCAAAATGGCTTTCAAAATTAAAATAAAATCAATTACAGCCAAAAGAATGCGAAAAAATATATAAATAAAAGTTTTATTATTATTTAATTAACAAAAACATATTGAAAAATTAAAAACCAATAATGCAGGGCATTCCTCTAACTCTGCAAGTTCTTATAGGCACGCAGTCCCGTGGAATGGAGCAAAAGTTTTCTTTCCGAGGGTAGAGCGGTTCCTGGCCTATAGTAAAATTTTATGTCGAGAGTCAGGGGCGTGTTAAAAGCATAGATAATCAATATATATAACTATAACTCAGGCGATTGAAGCAAATGCTGACCACTCAGTCCCCCAAGAATTGAGAATTAAGGACCTATCATTAACCAGTACCTATCACTTCAGTACTTTCATGTATTTCTTTATTAAAGGTATGGCTACACTAAAACTGGACTTGACTTGACTGAAGTTCGGTAGAGAAACTGTACATGTAATTAAGAGGAGACAGCAGTCAAGTCCATTCGGTGTCGCCGTCTCCTATTAAATACATAATACACCCGTACTACAGGACTCCAGGCAAATCAAGCACAGTTTTGGTGTAGCCGCACCTTAAAGCTTGAGCAAAGCAAATTTAACTCGAATTACAAAACAAGACTAAAGGATCATTAATAAGCCATCAAAAATGAAATACATTGAAAAAAATTATTTTTTTTTCAAAATGTAAATGGTTGGAAACATCACCGAAGACACTGACGAAATTCCATATCAGTACATAAGAAATATAACTGAAAATTTATTATGAATAAAATCGTTAGACTGAAAATATTTATGTATAATTTAAACGTTTATCTATTAAGTTTAAAAGAAAAATCATGACCAACTGTAACCTTTACTGACTTCTTAAGATAGACTTTTTCTGGTACTGCCAATGGTAGCCGCTGGCATTGACT
Organism: Rhaphigaster nebulosa; assembly: GCA_948150685.1. Classification (NCBI taxonomy): domain Eukaryota; kingdom Metazoa; phylum Arthropoda; class Insecta; order Hemiptera; family Pentatomidae; genus Rhaphigaster; species Rhaphigaster nebulosa. The sequence goes on along the minus strand of OX411310.1, from coordinate 136,452,197 downwards.
GCCAACCATTACTGTATGTATATTTTGTTGAAACTGTCCACTCTAGCGGCCAACTCCTATCTCACTTAAGATCCTAATTTAAAATATTGTTAAATAAAATTATTAGGCTTAAATTCAATTGTTTTTCATTTTTATCACAAGGGCAGAAATACACAGGGTGGCGGAATCGTGATCTTATTTAATCAACACATGCCATTTTGCCTGATTCAATAATAAGGCTAGAATTATGTCTGCATACAATTTTAACCATTATTTACCAATAAATTAAATATTAATCCTTCTACAGAGTGATGTATTCTTGTAATATTTTGAATAGAAAATAGAAGAATTGAAGGTGTATCTCTGATTTTAAATTTATTACTATGGACAGTAATGGCTGTTATTGGTAGAGATCGTTTCAGTAATAAACATATATTTGTAATGAAATCATAACATATAATGCTTTATCATTATGATTAGTAAATCAGTACTTTAATAAAAAAAACAAATTTTGGTTTTTTCAATGAGAATTTATCTGCGATGAAAATTTCTTTCATTATTTAATTTATTTAATGTTAACTAGATTTATATTTGAATCCCTTTTTTAAAGAGAAATTTTTTAATTACTATATGATCTAAAATGAATGAATACTGTTGTTATCTCAGTCCTATAAAAAATCAGTTGACATCCGCATGATGGTATAGAAAGATCAATCTAATTAGGGATTGATAAATTATTTGCCACTTCTATAATTTTGGAAGTGGTAAAATAAGGAACTAGACATTAAAATGAGTATTTATTATAGAAGTGGCAAATAATTTATCAGACCCTATAAAAAATTGTTTGGCTATAGTTTTGTTTAAATTTTTAACAATTTGTCATTTAATTTTGTGTTACGGCTTAGATGTGATAACATAACCTAGTACTGACGACCGTCAAGACTCCTGGAGTGAATATGATGTTATACCTGAACTGCCGAGCAGTTCCAATGAAATAAGCCCCTTAAGGTAGTAGTCAACTGCCAGCCACTATGGTGGGCAGTACCAGCGAAAGTCTACCTTTAGGTTCCTTATATTAGTCCAATACTCACGAAATGGAAAAAATATAATTTACCAAAATATATTTTATTTATTATGTTTTTTATAAATACGCTTTCATTTTTGAACTTTCATAAATCAAAAATGATGATATTACAGTAGGACGTCAATTATTGATAAATAAAATACTAGAGGATGCCATTTTTGTTTGGTTTGTCCAAACGCGATTGTATGAATTACAGCAGGCAAGCTAAAATGCTGTAATTCATGGCCACCATAATATATTTATTTTTATGATGTGATTAATAGTAAACTTGCTTTGTATTCAGACTTTTATTACGACTTTGTTTTCTTTCTTATTTCAAAAACTCTGTACTGATTAGGCTCTTTTATGTTTTTATTTAACTTATTTTGCTTTTAGGGCTTTTTTTCTCATAATTAATTAACATTAAATCAATTTTGCTTAATATTTTTATGTTCTATATTATCTGGTCTGGAAGACTTAGCAATCAGAAGCAGCATAGGATGAAAAGATCTATATGTCTTTGCCATTCTTACCATCAGCTCATTATAAAATTTGTAAAAATATTTAAAAAAAACATTTTCACAATTATGATTCCATTAATGACAGAATAATCTCAATGGAGGGATCTATTAAACATATTAGTTTTAAAAAAAACAGTTTAGCTTTAACAGTATAGGAACAGCAAGCACATTTATCCATTATTGGCATTGATACAGAGAGGGAATCCATTTAAAATTGTTTAAATTATATTATTTTAAAAAAAATAATTATAATAAAAAAATAATTGTATTCACTATCATATTGTATCAATTTTTTCGCCTCCAACTATTAAAATAAAAAATGAAATCGTGCAAGGCCGGATGAAATATTGTTTTGAAAGAAAAAAAACAAACAATGATTTTCAATTAAATAAAATTGTATCCACAAAGTGTAACCTAAATGACTTTTCCTTTTAATTATATTGGACAATTTTTAATTATATTGTTATGTATATTTCTTCTAATTAAATAATCCAACATTTTCCTTTATTAAGCTTTTTGTATAGTACATATATGAGGCAAAAAAGTATTAGCCATTTTGAAGGAATTTTCTACTCTATCCTGAAACCTGAAAAAAAATTCAATGAGATATTAAAGTGGCCTTTGTACAGATCCTATTAAACCCTTTGAATGAGTTGCTACAGTAAATAAAGAGACATCCAATTTTATTAGAATTAATTAGTGCCTTGTTATCATGAATTTGGTGGGGGACCGAATTCTCCAGTCTGTATTAAAAAAAAAATCGTGTTAAACGAAATTTCATTTAAGATGAATAATTAAGACTTATCCAATTGACTAAAAGTTTCTTTATACATATTTTTTTTAAAGAATTGATCTCATGATTAATTAATACATTTTGCCTTGAATTTGTTATACACGGTTTTTAATGATGGTTGAAATTGGAATATTAAATTTTTAAACTATTTTTGATTTCTATATCGAGTAAGTTTTATGAAAAAGGTATAAGTGCCAAAAAGTCTAAATTTAAGTTTCAATTTATTATGGAACGTAAAGATCACCTCTATCGATTCCCACTCATCATATATCGAAAACAAAAATTGGAAATGGTCAAAAAATTGACTATTGATAACTGGAAGCAATAAATATATAGGACTCGTAAGTTTTCACTCTGGTCTTGGACAAGTTTTAGAAGCATTAACAATATATTGTAATTATAAAAGTTTTGCTACCTTAATAAACTCCTATTGTACACAATAAAGAATGCAATTAAAAATATATATATATATATATATATATATATATTGTTATTTATGGAAAACGTTTTTGGTGTTTCCTGTAAAGCTTGCTAAATGGAGGTTAAGCCTTTTTCAAAAACGACGTTGATATCACGTTAATATCCACTTCTTTTAAAAAATTATATTTGGTTTTAAGATCAACAGATCTCTGGGTAATTTTTTTTTTAAGCCATAATTTCTTGAGCATGAAACTCTCGGTATCATTTTTTAACTTTTAAGCTTCCTCTTTTTATTATAATTTTTAAAGTAAAATTTCACGTTGTTATTTTTTTAATGAAAACGGGTATTTAATGTAAAGAGTGCTGTTGAAACAGAATGTAAAGAAAGAGGAAGGGGTCAGAGCCATTTACGATGCACGTCGCAGGAGAGGGGTTGCCTACAGTCGTAAATTACAAAATATTTGTTCCAAGAATAAGCCGAAAATTTCACCTTACCGTTGCCTAAAATTATTCGAGTTTCGTGTTAACCAGGGTTTTCTTAAAAAATATGCAAGAAAATGCATTGTTTTTGACAGGGTTAAGAAATCAGTTCATATTATCTGATATTTGGCGTTAACCAAGTACGTGAAAACGAGGGATTCCTGAAATTCTGATGTAAGAATAAGAAAATAAACTTCAAAAATTTATTTTAAATCTTATTTGTGTTTATGCTATTTATGATAAAATAAATACTAACTATAAGTTGATAGCAAATAATAAAGATGGGTGCTTAGTTGCCTCTCAGTGTATAAACTATTTTAACGTTCATGGACTATATTTCGTGGATGTACCTATATGTTAGTTTCCATCTTCATTTTCTTTTGATATTGTATTAGTCGATTTTACAATTACATAAACTGCCCTTTGGTTCCAATTAATTCAAATAATCAACGTCCTACTATATTCAAGTTTATTAACAGAAATAAAATATAATATAATCAATTATATTTCATTTATAAATATTATCTAAATAATAAAACATTTTTTTTTATCTTGACATATATATATATATATATAAGCAACTATTTATAAAAATCACATATATTAATAACTCTTTTAACAGATTTATTTACAGAGATAATACATAGGTAAATATAAATAAAAATAATTTCAAAAAAGTCAGACTGATTTAATATCTCCTCAGGACCAATTTTTTAACGTTGGTACATGATGGCATGAGATAACGTATAAAATAACATAACACAGAGGATCTTCTAACCGGAAATAGAGTTTCAATAATCAAATCGCCAGCAACATAATAACAACAATTATTTGTTCTTCTGCTTTAACTGACTTTACCTAAAAAAAATTGTGATAAAATAACATGTAAATGAAATTATAAATAAAATAAAAATAAAAAACAAAAAAAATTGTCATTTATTTTTAAATAAATTTAATAATAATAAAAAAAGCATTCCAAAATAACATAAAACAAAATGCACATTAATCACAATATCATGCAACATGCACGGACATTACGAATTAGTTAATGTTTTATTGTGGATCAATATAGAGGCAAGGTTAGAGAAGACATCTTTAGTAGTTAAATAAGGAAATAAAACCCAATATTTTAGCCCAACAAGACACCTAAAATAGTTATATCACAAGAGTTCCCTAACTTTTACCAGTTGAGAATACAAATCTATAAAAAAATAATAATAGCAATGAGCTAAATAAAATCCTCCAAAAATAGCTATTTCATCTTAATAACAAAAAAAAAAAAACAGAACTGTACAAGTCAGTTATCATCAGTTTTAATTTTCCCAAGTTATGATTACAAGATGTACTTTGAATACCTGCTTGTATATCCACCCCAAATATTTTTTCAGTGCGTTACTTTTATTTAGTAAAGTCCAGCATTCTGAACCATACGTTAGGACTGTCTAATGAGGTTCTTGTACATTTAAGCGAAAGATAACATGGCTTTTTATGTTTGTTGTAAGCTAATTTGGTCAAATTTAGTTTTCGATGTTTAATTTTATATTTGTTTTAATTCAAGATTTAGTTTTGTATGTAGATCGATTTGGTGTATGACATAACATACTACAACTCTATATGCCAACTGTTTAATACATTTCGCAACGATTGGGTAATGTTAGATAGCATCTTCTATACAAGCAAAGATTGCTAGGATCATGGAATTATTAGTCCCTTCCAAAGTAAAATCCTGGCTACAGGGATACTGAACAGACAGTGTTTTCGGTGGCCAACAGTTAGGGAACTCCTGTTTTATCAACACCTTGATGTGACCAAAAACATAACCAGTACCAATAAATTTAATGATTATTAAGAAACTTGACAATTTAATACCGATGAAATTAATAATGACCATATAATGTCTAAATTCTAACACCATACACAAACATGATAGAAGTTGTGCGCACATGAAGACCGTGCATCAAGTAACCATACCATAGTAATAATACTGTATTCAGTATAATTAAATTATTTTAAGCGAGTTATAATGTGATTATTTATAACTATTGTAATTATTATAAGGTGAATAAGAAACAACAGAGGGAGTATGAAAAAAAAAAGAAGACAAAATATAAAGTGGGATAACAGTCTTTGAGGATGTCATAAACTAAAAACAATTAACTTTCACTTTATAGGTCACATTGCTAAACAGAACAATGTAGAAAAATCTAATCATCTTAATCAAATAATAGTAAATAAGTTTATTATAATATCCATGGCCAAGAACTAACACACAGCTGATATTGTGCGACAAAAAAATAATTTTGATGTTTGACGGTTTCATTTAAGGATACAATGTGCTTTTATCAATTTTTTTGGTTCAGATATAAGAACTTTTGCCATTATTCCACCTCTCTTTTTTGGGATATTGTTTGTTGTGGAATCTTTGTTTTTTTTTTCTGTCAATCCATTTTACCTCTAATGTGGACTCTTGCCAATAAGTTTGTCTTTCATGGTTTTGTAGAGGTGTGCTGATGGACAGCTTCAAGTTAAATACGTACTCTGCCCCACGTTGTCATGCTTTATATTATGAGATTACTGAATTTTTCTTGAGATGATTCAGTTCCTGCGAGAAGATTAGACCAAATTTCAAGTTTAAGAGGAAAGGCTCAGGAGGAATTCCAGAAAATCTACGAATTAGGATTGCAGAATCCTAAGACTGATTAAAGGCAATATTACGGGAGAATACCATTGAGGTATGGAACTGACAAACGGTGACTACCCTGAAGGGGGTACACTGAGGAAGTTTTTCTCCATGGTTCAGTCACGTCTTACAACTAATTGGATTCTCCCGAACTTCTGGATTTCGCAAACTCTCACTGGGCATGAGTTACAGCATTCCAGAGACTGCCGAGCATATGGCTATGACCTGCACTGCTTATAAGGCACTGAGGGCTAAATTATCTAGGGAAACAGGATTCTATGCCCTATGGAAATACAAATTTCCTCAGCTGGTAGTCAGAGAAAACTACCAGCATTTCATCTATGGGTTGAAGACATTAGTAGGTCCAGCCCACTTCAATCTGGAGAAGTGAGAAGGATGGAGGTTGGAGACCACCTGACCATGACTGAGAGATGAAGATGGCGTCAATGAATGAACTAATTGAAAAAAAAAAATGGAGAATTCACTGAGCATACAACCCAGAATCCCCAAAAGGCAAAAAAGCGAGAGAGAAAAAAAAAGTACCTGGTAAGGGCATACTGTTTCTTCACCGACAGTTACAATAAAGTGATCAAGCCATTCAACCACCATTTTATTTTATAACCCAATGAAGATGTTTTGGTCTTGAATAATCTTGTATACTATAATACACTATTTTTTTGGTTAAATTTTTACTAGTACTAGAGAGGTGTAAGGCATTGTTTTTTTAAATTTTCTGATAGCATCCCGACAATAATTTTTGTCCCTTTATTTGAGTTTTTGCCCTCTTTAATTAATATAGAGGTATTTAGTATAAACCTCACAATGAGTTCTAATTGAATAAATTCTTCATTATACCAACAAATGTAAAGCATAGCTTGAAGTATCTGAGCCAAAGGCGTAATACGAACAATGCTGTATAACAAAATTTTTTTTTTCTTCTGCCTCTTTAGCCCCACTTTCTGCCTCTTGTCCTTTTTACCAAGACTAGGGAATTTCACGTTGGAATGGTAAATGGAAATATGGTTGTGGTACACAATTACCCTTTTATAGAGACTGAGAATACTATAAAGCTGATATATAGCTGTTGTAACAAAAAATAAATTTTCAGCCACAAATAGGCTCGAACCTGGGTTTGGAAGTAAACAGTACAGTGCCTTACCCGCTGAACTACCGCACTCCACCACTGACAAATGGGTTTCTTTAAATAATTATTAATTTTTATCCATGATATTTTAAAGCCATTATCCCAAGATGCTCCATTTATTATAATGCCTTCTAATCAGCCTGTCAGAGATCTTCAAAAATTTACATCAGAATCGACTTTATTATAGCATAACTCTCAGAACAGAATTTCTTGAGATGTATTGGGATTTCAACAGTCCCAATTGTCAATTGTAGAGTTGAGGTATTGAAATTTGTCTTATCTTCATTTATTTCTAAACTGGTTAGTTTTGTTTCTTAAAAAAAAAAAATAAATAAACCGATCACCATATTTCCTATTGCACATCGCATGTGACTTTTAGATTATAATTTAAAATTAAACAATATTCCATGAAAACCTTTCTCAAACGGTCACTTAATCAATGAGAAGGAAATAGCTAGGTCCAGATATCTCCCCAAAACAAAAATAGGCATCAAATACAAATAACATGGTTTCGTCCAGTGATACAGTCAACAAATGTATCGATAACAAGCCATAGATAATTCAATAGCTTGGAGGAAACAACTTGCCTCACGTTAATATCATAATTCATTTTAGGGAAAGTTTTTAAAGGATTCAATTATCATAACAATATTCAGAAATGTTTCGTAAGAGTTAAAAAGAAGAAATAATATAAAATAAATTCACCTAAAAAAAAAATACTATCAAAAACAGATCCTGATTGAGAATGCTACATAACACAACTAAGTGCACTTTTTTGAAATATTAAAAAAAAAACTTTCATAAACTTAAAACTAAAATTAAAATCATTAATAATCAGGATGACGAATATAATTGATTGCTTACTATCAATGGTTCCAAACTCTTTTTCGTGGGCACGAGTGAGCACCTGCTTGTAGAGAATCTCGGCCTCTTTGTACTTTCCTTGTTTCAGGTAACACGAGGCGAGGTTGTTCTTTGTCTTAGCCACATTCGGGTCATCCGGGCCGAGTTTACTTTCGTAAATTTCTAAAGCTCGTTGGTAATACCTTTCAACTTCCTCATATTTTCCCTAAAATTATCATAACATTTTAAAAAGTGGATCTTTAGTATTATAATTATAAAATTTAAATTTGGTTTTACCACAGAAACACTTAATTATTTATTAAAGGATTAGTGAAGAGAAATCTTCCAATTTTAAATTCCTTTATTGAAATTACAGTTTTAGCCGACAAAATTTTGGGGCAAGTGTCCCATCTTCAGGTCTCTTCTGTAATGTATCATTACATAATTAATAAGCTGATAATTATATACTATCTTATTGTTATTAGATTCCTTAATTATAATTAAATTTTATCAGTGAGTATGATATTACCATGTACATTATGTCATAATAAGATTTTTCAGTCAAATTTTCTTTGCTTATTATATCTAGAATAAAATTTAAATATTATTTAATAATAATAATAACAATAGATATTAGGAAGGTAGTAGATAATATAATGCATATTGCTGAATACACAAGGTTAGTTCTCCAAAGTTCAATATGACATAAGACATATTAGTAATAGAAGAAATTTTATTACGGGTATTCTAATAAACAAGGAAAGACTGACTGTAAAATCCTATTTATTATTGCATAATGTATACAGTAATTATTATACTCATTAATAAAATTTAATTATAATTAAGGAACCTAATAATAGTAAGATAGTATATAATCATCAGTTTATTAATTATGTAATGATGCATTGCAGAAGAGACCTGAAGATGGGACACTTTCCCCGAAATTTTGTCGGCTAAAACTGTAATTATAATAAAGGAATTTAAAATTGGAAGATTTCTCTTCACTGATTCCTTATAAATTTTATAACTTCATCAATGACCTGCCGTTGTTTTAGGCTATTTTATGATAATTTGTTAAATTTAGCCGTAGTCTATCTATAACTCAACATATTAATCTCTTCTCCCTCCCTGAATCCAGACGAGACAGGACTTGACACACTACTCCTTACCACTAACATTCATAATGCAATACTCTCTCCAAATACTATAACAGGTCATCAGTAAAATTATAAAAGTTGGACAGTTCAATGTAAAATGTTATTTAGGCTAAGAGAGAATTTTCTCATAGGACCATAATACTAAATATCAATAGCTTATAAATGAAAAAAAGAAAAGAAATGAATATGCCTACTATCTACATAATAAAAAGCTTGCATGTGTGTGTGTGTATGTGAGTGTAGATGTCCGTAATTGTTCTCATGACAATGTCATACCCCAAGCAAATACACTACACAAATTCTATTAGCCTAGCATTAATTATATTGTTTTGTATTTTGTGAGTTTTAAACCTTAAAATAACATAGGTTATTACTAGAGCCCGGATTTTTGTATAACTGCACTTTTTTTTGGTTGCTTGAAATCGATCGGAGATAAGTTATTTACACGAATTAAGGCAACCGGATTAACATTTGTAAGTATTATTTTGCATGAAATCGCACAATTTAAACAATTTTGGGTAAATTGCACGTTTTATGCTTTTACTGCATAAATGTGCAAATTGCACATTTAGCTGTAATTAAAAAAAATATTTGTAAATTGCTTGAAAATATAAACATTGAACCAAAATTACATAGGACAGATTCATGAAGAATGTAACTGTTTATAACACATTAAATATAATTAAATTTTCTAGAAGTTGCCATAGTGCATGAATCACGTACGATCGTGTGAAAAGTAGCAAAAAATTACCCTAATAAGAGCTCGTAAGGTTTTCATATTTTACATAACAATGCTCCAATCTACCTAATTTATTAAGGAAAAAAGTAATTTATGAAAGAAAACAAAATATGTACTTTTTTTTTAAAGCATAAACAACATAAATGGCGGAATTTTATTTTTTGTTGCACATTTGGGCATTTTTATTGCACGCTTTACAATTTTCTTGTAAAGTTTCTTGTAAAATCCGGGCTCTAGTTATTACAATCAGTTTTGGATCATTTGGCCTGATATAATCTTTAATATTTTATACATTTTTGTTATTCTAAAGGGCATTTGTCCCAGAATAAAGTTATTTTTCTGTTTCTATAATGCATATCTCACAAATAATAAATGATGATAGCAATGATATAAGTTTTTTAATGTCAGTAATTGAATATTAAGAGATGGAAGAAAAATATTACATTATATAAAAATGAAATGGTTGATACATAATTTACTATTGCATTTATTCAGTTTTAATACAGTAAAGTCTCAATAATCCGACCCTATATCGGGGATCGGTAGTGATAGATTACCGAAAATGGCTGATTAGTAGAGGTATATTTAAAATATAAAACAAATAAACATGAAAACCTCATATAATTACTCAAGAAAGCTATTTACAATACTGTATTGAAATCAATTATGGTAATTTGTAATGTAAAGGATAATAAAAATCAATATTATAACATTAATGTGACATTGCACATTACTTGTACCATACGCCTACTGCACAAAATATTCACTTGAGGCATATTAAATATGATGTACTACAGTCAAACCGACAGCGAACTATAATGCACCAGTTTTATATTGAAGTAAAGCACGGCCTCCTGCTCTTACAAGCATGCGGAGACATGACTCCCCATGGAGACATGAACATCTGACTCGTCGGCATCCTCAGTCATTCTAGACTGACGAACGGTCTGATTATAGACTATACTGAATTTAGTAAAAAAATTAATTAACAATTTACCTGGTTTTGGCAAAGCAGAGCAAGGTTGTTGAGTTGCTTGGCAACATCAGGGTGATCCTTACCAAGGACTTTTTCTCTTATTTCAAGGGCTCGCTTACACAATGGCTCGGCCTCTTTATACTTTCCTCGTTTACCATATAATACAGCAAGATTATTTAAAGTAGCTGCAACCTATAAACATAAAAAAAAAAATACATGCATACAAAAATTAAATTCTTAAACACAAATATACAAATCAAATCAATTAAATACACATGAGTGTCATTACTTACTGTGTTGTTTCAATACGCTTTATCAGATATTGCTTTTTAAAAGAGCTTTATTGAGATAAATGTAAAATTCTAATATTTTCGAATCAAGAATCCATAACAGTTTTAACAGAAAGTAAAATGAGACCTCTGGTAGAGGAGCTCAGTGAAGAGGAGCAAGCTGGTTTCAGATCAGGACGATAAATACAAAATCACATGTTCTTCCTCATAAATACACTACAGAAATCCAGGGATCGGGATAAAAATATGTATTTCACCTTCTTTGACCTAAAACAGCATTTTTCTCGGTTCTAATGAACGAAAAATGGGAGGAACTAAAAGCTATGAACATAACAAGAAGCCTGGTGGTAGCTATGAAGTCTATATACGAAGATCCAAAAGGAATTTTCAGAAGCCTAAGTATTTTAACATAGCTAGGGGGATCAAATAAGGTGATAGCCTAAATCCCTTGCAATTCTTACCATATATGGACAAAATAGCATCAATATGCAAAAGGCCAGCAGACAGGAAGTTCCCAGGACGAAGAAATCTAGTTCCCGTGATGATCCAGCTTCTTCTGCAAATGGACGATATTATTCTCATATAGTCCATACTGTGGAGAAGTTGCAGCAGACATTGACGGAATAGAATGAAGAGTTCTGTAGAAAAGGTATGCTTATCAGTAGCTGCAGGAGCAAGATTCTTCAGGTAGGAAAGGTGTAGAGAGATGTTCAGGCGCACTGTAATAGAGGAGAGACAGTCGCGGATTATGCCTAACTTGGAAAAGTTATTTCCATTGTATTTGGAAATCCTACACAGAATAAATAAGGCAAACTCTGTCTACTACCAGATTTGCAAAACTGTGATTGAGAAGCGAGAGGTGAGCAGAGACGTGTAACTTCACATCTTTAAGTCAGTGTACTTGTCTGCACTCACTTTTGGCGCTGAAAGATGGATAAAATAGACAAACAGAAGAGCAGATCACTCTGTCACCAGTACCAGAAATGAAATGGGAGGAACTAGTGATCCCCCTCAATAAAGGAGGTTCTAGAAGCTCGCCAGCAGAATTAGTTAGGCCATGTCGTCAGGATGGAGGAATACCAATATCCATGGAACAGTATGGACTAGATCCCGGTTGGTGGAAGACCCTGAGGCCGAACAAGGATGTCGCAACTGGAATACATCGACCGTTAGTGCAAAAGGAAGAAAAAATCTCAGTCAAATCAGTAGCCGGACAAGAAGAAACAGGGTGCAGTGGAAGTCCTGAATAGATGCCCCCCCCCTAAACTGGAAGGTTCAACAGGGTGACACAAGAACGAGAACAGTTTTCCAAAACTGTTCTTTAACTTTTTTGGATTCTGGTGCTCTGTTGCTTAATCATAAAAAATTGAATTTTTTTACTTTTATTAATTTAATTATTTTTAACTTGTCTTTCTGGGCCTACTAAAGATACATAAATAAATGAGACTCAATAAATAAACTATCGAAACAGAAACAAATAGCAATCAAGAAAATATTATTTTAAGCTATAAATAAAGGTACTATAATTCTATTGACATTTATCATAATGTATATAAAACTGTTATAAGCTTACCGCAGGATGATTTTCTCCAAGTGTTTTTTCTCTGATTGCAAGAGCATCATTCAGTAAATTGGCTGCCTCCTTATACTTATTTTGATCCCTTAAAAAAGAAAAGAAAACTATTTAATATGAATAAATTAGGTGCAGTGGGCACATAATATAACTTTCACTTGCCAACCAACTTTAGTGGGGCTAATGAAATCTTCAGTTTTCCAACGGAATAATATACATCTATATAACAACTCTTATTTCCAAAAAAATTTTTTCAACCTGGAAAAATATTTCTCCTTTTTTCTCCTTTAGTTAATTATCAAATTCTTTCATAGTTTATACTTATCCATTTTTATTACTACTAACAATGAGAGACAGTTAATTATTTGAAATAAACAAAATTAAAGATATTTTAGAGGTAGGCCTAGCTGACATTAAGGATCATTTAATTGTTCATTCATAAAACCAGTTTGATCAAAATCGTTAAGAGCCTTTTACGAGAAAATTGTAAAAATGCGTAAAACCGATAATTTTAAAGTGGCACTTCTGGTCAGTGGAATTTAGCAAAAAAAAAGTTGCTGTAACATTCCAGGCATGTAACTATCTTAAATATGTAATTTCAGTTTTGTACATTTTTTTTTTTTTTAGACTTATCTCAAACACAAGTAAAGACCATTTTGTGAGACTTGTTTATTCGAAATGGAAACACTTATTTTGATTGAAAACTTGGATTCAAAATTTTTCACAATCACAATATTTTTCCTTACTATATATTTTATATAATATATTATATTACATATAAGTGAAAGCAAAAATAAATAAATCTCACAAGAACCCAGAGCCTGGGGGGGAGGTACTGGTAAAGGTACCAATTTATATTATATATTTAGCTAATATAAATATAATATATCTACCTGTAGACAAGAGCGAGAATGTTAAGCATCGTAGCTACATCGGGATGGTCGTGACCGGACGTTTTTTCCAAATCTTCTAGAGCTTGCTTGCACAAAGGAACTGCGACCTCGTAGCGCCCCTGAGAGGCGTACTGAATAACTAAGTTATGAAGAGTCCTCAAACGAGCAGGAATCTCGTATCCCGCGTTCACCTGCTGTGCAAAGTGGCTTGGCGGGGTAGGTGACATTGCTGGAAATAAAAAGAAAACGTTTATTCTCATACTTTATATTGTACATTACATTTAATTTAAAAAACAAAGTATAACTAAATTAATATCATTATTTTAAGACACTTATTTTCAATAGATGCTACTCCTTCAAAAAAAAATTTAAAAGATTAATTTAGCTTTAGAAGAGAATTTTTTTTCCATTGAACATGAGAGGGGTAGCAGTGAACTCCACACTCCCAGATTTAGGTTCGATATTTGAATCTGGCCTCTGTTGTAGATACAACGTATCAGCTGTCAGTTCAAGGCCTGACACTTCAATGGGTTGGAGGGGGAGGGGAAGAAACCTGGCAGCTGATGTTGACCTTATCACATCCAGAAATCCATTTCATTCAAAAAACACTCTTTCCCTTATCAAGTATTGAAACCAAGATCTTTCTCAAACCCTAGTAGTATTAATAATTCTTAGAAATGTAAATAGTGAAACCTTGGATTATATTTATATATATGCATTAGTATTTATATATTGTATGTATAATGGATTTGTCCATTGCAGAGATGTCCTCTGAAAAGGGGTATATACAATTGCTCATTAATAAATGAATACATCAAAACCAATTTATTAATTTTAATGAATGAAGTTTATTAGAGCGGTTGTAGCCTGTAAACTAATCCTTATTTTTCCAGAGTATGATTGGATAATTATAGATAAAACAACTCTGTGGTCAGTTGGCAAAATTTTATAAATCACTTTTTTGTCTCCTCGAGATGGCAAATTGTAAATAACATTTTGCCAGCATACGATTCTGTGGATTTCGACTAATTACAATTTTCCACCGTTGTTTTCTCAAAAACTAAGAGAAGCTAGAACGAGAACACTAACAAGAGAGAAACGTTGACGAATCAGACTCCGGAAAGCCAAAATATCTTTTTTAAGGAAAAAGTGACTTCAAACATTATATTATCTGTGCACAGAAATAAGGTAATGTTTAACAAGAATAATGCATTTAACCCTTGATTATGTTCCATATATTTCTGTAATTTTAAAAATAATTCTTTTAACATTTTCTTGGTTCCCAGTGAGATATATTACACCCAACTAGCAAGTCCCTTCTTGCTCCAACCGAGATATCTGTCAACGTGGCTTTCATTCATTAGCCACTTTAAGCTTCAATAATAAAACATTTCCTTTATTTATACACCTTTATGATAACATAAAAATGGTGTACTTTGGTAAATATTACAATACACAAATATATTCAGAATAAACTTACTATTTCTTTCTTCGGTATCATCATCGGGGAACAAATCAACTACTGGATCATCGGACTTTGGTTTATCTTGTTTTGATTCGGATTGAGACTCATCCTGGAAAATATAACAACTTGTAAGAGAGCATTTAGATAAATATGGCAGTGTGACAACTTGACTATATGATTTAATATGCATCGCTATATTTAGAATAATGTACATAAACTACATGCAAATACAAGTATGTACTGATATTACTTGCAAAGACTCAATATCTAACTATAACCAGAACAAACAAAAAACCAAACAGGATTAGGCTATGTCAGGGACATGGCAATGAGTTTAACATGAATAGGTTGGTGTTAATGAGATTTTTTTATTAGAGAGCATATCGTACGCATTATTAGAGAGCATATCGTACGCATTATTAGAGAACATATCGTACGCATTATTAGAGAGCATATCGTACACATTATAAGAGAGCATATCATACGCATTATTAGAGAGCATATTGTACGCATTATTAGAGAGCATATCGTACGCATTATTAGAGAGCATATCGTACGCATTATTCAACACTAACAGATCCTTCAGATCTCAATGTTTTATTAGTGATGGAAACATTTTCTCAACGACAGGATTGTGAAAATCATCATATACATTACTTTCTGTCGGAGAGATCCCTTATTTCAGGCCAAGTATTAAAGCAATTAATTGAAGGAAGGTACCTTTTGAAAGAGATTTTTACATAGAGTGTGCATGTGAATCTAAAATTGTTGTAGATACTACTAGTATTTTTTAATTAATAAAAAACAGAATTTTTATAAACAATTAGAAATAGATTACTTTTTTTGGTGCACATGCACAAATCTAATAATGAAACAATTTCTGTGCTGTCGTGTTATAAATTCCTTTTGAGATGTATTGTTACCACGTAGCTCAATGGATCCAAAAGATATACTATTCGAATTCAAACCCTTGCAATTTCCGGTGCAACTCGCATTAGCAATGACCAGCAACAAAACAAAGGGAAAATCGCTATTAGTGTGTGGACTAAATTTCTAAATCCATGCTTTTCACATGGACAACCAAGTTCCCTGCTTTCGCATCGGAAAACCTGATTATTTAATTGTGTATGCACTAGAGGAACAAACATATTGTATAGTATATCGAGCACTGCGATAAACGGAATTAAAATACGAACACTTTCTTTCTGTCAAGTGGTATTAAAACGAATGCCGGATGCTCATACTAAATATATTATCCCATTAAATTGACAACTACACGAACGAAGTCGCGGGGATCAGTTAGGAAATCAAAAAACAAAATAACTGCTCAATTATAACTTTTATTAATGATAGATCTGTGATTTGAAAAGTATGGTACGATTTTTATATTTCAATTTGGCTTTTCAACAAGTATAAACGAACTTGTGTTCAGTTTTCATAATTTTTAACTTAAACCTTATATAAAGTCACCATATCCACAATTTAATGTTTTTTGTAATAAAAAATATTTTTTTCTGGATCTATGTCGTTCCTCTCTTTAGTTTCATCTGTAGTTTTAATTAGCACCTATAACCAACAGATATTAGATAGGATTAAAATCAGAAAAATGATATACAGCAGACTCGTGCTAATCTGAACTAATTAAAACCAACATAGTTCAAATTAGCAAAAAATTCAGATTACCGAACAGGGAAAAAACATTCATCAATAACAAGTCAATTTAAAAAAAAAAAAATTATATAATAAAAATATTTTTGTAATAGCTGATCATTGGTCCGAAATTAATTTTTTAATTAATTTCATGAGAAATAGTCTGAAGATGATTTATTATCGTTACTTCCTCTCCCAAATTTAACCTGAGATGTTGGCTATATTAAGCGCACATTTGAAATTAAGAAACAAGTTTAACAGTAATTAAACATAGGATGTCAACATTAAAGAAAAAATAATTTATAACTGTTTGGGCCATAGGGGGAAATATTAGTTAAGACGTAGGTTTACTAAGAAGATGATGGAGTGTGTTGAAAAACTAATAAAACGATGACTCATAATTAATTATATTCCTAAATAGAGAAAAAAAAAATCATAACAAAATAAATAAGCACTGAAGACTAATCTAATCAAAAGGTTGATTAATATCCACTGATAAAGATAATGAGGAAATAAATACACTTCCAAATTTTTATTGGTTAGTGATTAAGTTAAATAAAAGGAGTTGGTATTTTTAAATGGATTTTTTAAGCCTAAAAGCACATACAGTGTATTTTTATTGAATTTGTAAGAAAATATATTTATAAGGGTGATTCAAATAATAATGGAACGGATTAACTAGGTTCGGACTAGCGAGAGTCTACTATAGTTCATATATACATATGCAAGAGAGTCTTTATTAATTTATAAAATTGTATGAATTTTATAACTGTTAGCCCACTATACAACCATATACCCATGTTACAGCAAAATAATGATGTAGACAATGTTACCAAGAACAAGCAAGACAAAATATAATTAATTATTCTCTTCTCCCCCCTCCTCCTATCACAATCAAATCATCAAAAAGTTAAATAATTTAACAATTAAGATTATATCTTACCATTATATCTTGATCGTATTTTTTGACAGAAGACATGAATTCTAGATGTTTCTTCTCTTCCTCGAGCTGGGCTACTGCTTGTTCTGAGGCTTGTAACTTCTGCTGGGTATTGGCCAGCTCATCCCGAAGCCAGGCATTCTCTTGGCATAACCTCCGCACCTGTGTTCGAAGCTTTTGTTTTTCTGCTTCGACGATTTGAAGGTGGTTGGCGAGGGAGACCATGACCTGCAATTAAAACAAATATAACAATTCCAGAAGAATTCTACTTTTTTAATCATTAGATAAGGTAATATCATTTGGGAGAAATTGAGTCTGTTAGAATAGTCTAGGTTTCAGAGGCATACAACACAGTACTCGCAACAAACGAACTGTAGTCTCTTTTTCCATTGAAGCTTGAAGTCCTTATTCCCCAGAGAACAGAATTTAAAGTCCGTATGACCTCTCTACCTCTGATGACCTTTTCATCAATGTCTTTTTTGCTTTTACTCCTATTCGAAAGCCACCTGCCTAAATATTTAAATTGTTCAGTTGAGATCAAATCTCATTCCCCAACATTTAGTGAGGAAATATTCCATTTCCTTTCCATACTGATTGAGTAAAAGCAAAAGCACTTGCCTGGTGTTTTGATTTTTGGAAGGAATAAAAAAAATCAAATGTTTCCACAACAATAATGGATGATGTACTTGACTTTTTTTACTGATGTATCGACACTTTAGAATGACAAGACTCCAACTAATCCTTTCGTTTCGAGTAAATTAATGTCAAAGTTTTATTAATTCATTATTCAGTAAGCTCTCCACCTACAGTAGTGATTTTTTGATATGGTACTAGTCGATGCCTGTCATCATGAAGAACATTTACAAAAACATTGTAATAAAATTGCAACATAGCTGCGTTAACCATCCCCCTAGTTCATTCTTTGTAAAACTACTGTTGAAACAACCTCTGAAAACTACAAGAAATTGGCATCTTGCGTTCTTCTTGTATAGTATGTTCTACTTCTAGCAGAAGGCAGGCAGAGCCTTAAGACTAAATTTGGATTGATTTTGTCAGTTGGAACCTTGACATTGCTCCAACGATATATATATATATATATATATATATATGTCAGTTATTGCAAATAATTACTATTAATAACATATTATAATTTTGTATAAATATATTTTAACAAAATCCAGAATAAAAAAATTAAAAATAATTAAAAAAATGCTGACCTGAGCTTCCCCGATGCCCAGCTCGATCATGTCAAGAGATTTCTGAACGAGGGCCTGCCTCTCGGCGCTGGACTCAGCGGCTGCAGTCATAGCGGCCTGGGCCCTCTCGACAGCGGAAACGGTCAGCTCCGTAGAGAGCAGGGAGTTGTGCTCATTCTTCAGTGCTTCCAGGCCTTGGATCACGATTTTTGTGTTGGCCATGATTTCCTCCTGCGTCATCTGCGTCATTTTGCCGATTGATTCAATCTTCTTCCTGAAAATGAAAGAAAAAATTGTAATGAGCTCATCAAAATAATTATTTATTGTATATACTATTTATTGGTACCAATTAATGCTAAATAATTGACTCAAGTTTTCCAAATTTGAAAAATTTGAAAAATATGATATTTAAGGTTGAAATGGGATCTTACTGATATACCTTAAATGCAAATATTTGGGAAATTAAATGAACTTATTAGATACGCCCTTTGATAATTATAATGAATTAGAAGTAGTGTTGTATTCTTAATTTTCAATTTTCAGTTGCAATCGGGTCTAGAGATTTTTTGTAAAATATTAATGCTTGTAGCCAGCCACTCCATACATAACCTTCTATTGTCCCCTACAAGCTCTGATTTCAGTCTCCTGGGCTCCTGCTTTGCCCCATACTCAGGAGAAGAGGTTGTTTGGTTTTGAGTAGAGATGAGCATAAAGTATTTTTGAGTAACGAGTACCAAGTATTTTACTTGAATACTCTCAGTAGCCGGGATTAGATACGACTAGGGATGGAAGGGATAGTTCAGTTCTCACTATCCCTTCCATCGTAACAATTGAAAATTAAGAATACAACACTACTTCTTATTAATTATAATGATCAAAGGGCGCATCTAATAAGTTAATTTAATTTCTCAAAGTTATATCTTTAAGGCAAATCAGCAAGGCTCCGTTTCAAACTTAAATATAATTTTTTTTCTCTCTCGGTACCAGGTACTCAAGAGTACTTTTTGTCCATCTCTAGTTATGAGTACATTTTAGTTTATTTGTTTTATTAATCAAAGTTTGATTGAAAATATAAAAAAATTAATTTAAAAGTATAATTATTCAATCAACAAAGAAAACAAACACAAAAGAAAATATTCAAATAAATGAGTTTTTGAGGATCCAACATTTCAGGATTAACCACAAATAGTGATTAATTATGTTTATGCATACATATTCAATTGCTTTCTCAATATATATATATATTTAAATTGAAACCTTCAGGTATTACAAATTAACTATACAAGTGACACTGTAACTGTGATGAAAGAGCAGAGAAACCACGTTCTCTTTTTAAATGACTGGTAGATAAAAGAAAAAAAAAATGACTGGGTCCCTTTTAAAGTAATAAGGAGCATAACAACAGTGATAAAAGAACAAAAGAAATAAAAAATATGCAGAAACATTAAATCTTGATTTAACAATTTAATTTAAAATATTGCAATTTAAAATATTATAATATATATATATATATATATATATATATATATATATATATATATATATATATATATATATATTATAATTATATATAATATACAAAAATTTAATTTTAAAAATATTGCACAATTTTACATCAAATAACAATCACTAATTTACAAATTTTATCTATATAATCCAACTCAATAAGTTGACATCTGCATGACGGTATAGAAAAATCAATCTAATAAGGGATTGATAAATTATTTGCCACTACTATAATTTTGTTTTTATTGAAAACTAGTTTTGAATGTTATACATTCATCTTCAGTTCTAAAAACACACAAAAATTCAAAAATCAGTAATTCAAAATACTGCTGATTTTGATAATGTATTGCTGATTTTTGAATTTTTGTGTTTTTAGAACTGAAGATGAATGTATAACATTTGAACTAGTTTTAAATAAAAACAAAATTATAGAAGTGGCAAATATTTTATCAATCCCTAACTGCCCGATAAGTTCACATTTTTTTTAAAAATCTTCTTTTAAATTATGCATCCATTTAAAAAATTAATACTTATAAAGATTTTAAAAAATGTGAACTTATTAGACAGGATTATACAGTTAAAAATTTTAAATTAGTGATTGTTATTAGATGTAATTTTTTAGTTTTATATATATTGTCAATAGTTAAATGCAAACCCTGAAGATGAAGTCAAAGATACATCGAAACATTGGACGTCATATAAAAAGTTTTTTTTAATAAAGTTATAAGGTAGAATTAATGTTCACAATTATCTTAAAGAACTTCATTAAAGCTTGAGAAAAAGTACTGATCAATACAATCAACTTGGAGAAATAAAATAAAATAATTTAGAAAAGTAATGTAACTTTTTATATCGAGGGGAGGGGGAAGAGAGGATGTGTGTTTTTCCTAAACTCTAAAAAAAAAATTGAACTAATTTCCAATATGTAGGTAAGGATCCATCAGTTTGAAAGTACTTGGTAAGGAAATAATATTTCTGTATGGATGATTATTACAAGGAGCTGATGTGGTCTGAACTTATCATGAATCATGGCTAAGAAAATAGAGTTTTGCATTAAACTCATTTGATGCCTTTTTTTTTCTTTTCCACTCTTTAACAAAACTCCGATATATTAATAGGTTTTTTGCGATTAACTGAAGCTATGAGGCTTCGCGATATCGAAAAATATCAGATATCAATATTTTAATTTCATGTCCCAACCCTAGACCCAAGACGTCATCTAATTCGGTTATATATTCTTTCTGTGTTTATATCGATTTCGTCAATTAAATATTTGTAATAAAAGGTCATTGCTAAATAAATAATGATTTTTAAAACTTAATAAATGTTGACTTTAATTATTCATTGCAAAGTATACAACATACCTGTTAGAAAAATTCGATAGAATTGAAAAAATAGGCTTTTTCTTTTACTTAAAGTAGTAATAATTGCAATATTGGCTAGCAATACACAACATTACAGAGCAGGGTTGCCTTACACCCTCTTACTATATACGAAGTATATAGGTAAAGGAAAGTATTGCGATCGTGAAAATTTTCGAATTCGAATTCTCAACGGAAATACACGTTTTAAGGATCCCCGAGTCCAAATAACCAAGTCTCGCAAAATGGTCTGTGAGTCTGTGCATATGTGAACAGCTTAGCTCAAAAACGAAAAGTTTTACGATACTGAAATTACGTATTTAAGGTTGGCACATGCATGTGATGTTACAGCAACTCGTCAAAATCGACTAACCGGAAGTGCCACTTTATTTAATCCATTTTACACTTTTTTATTCAATTTTATCGAAAATGGCCTAAATTGTTATTTATAAAGACCTTTTACTTTTCATTTATGCAGTACATCACCGAGGAAATGCAGGAAAAAAAGTTATGATGAAAAGAATATTTTATTTGCGCATAACTTAGAAGTATGCACTTTTATGATAAATTATGTATGGAATTGTATGAAAGGTAATTAAATTATCTAAAAAAAAAATAAAAGAATCATCAAAATCGGACCAGTATTAGAAAAGATACTGCGTATCTTATGAGGAGTACAAAACCTTAGATAGATAACCGAGCGCATCCGAAAGGAGATGGATGCGGCCAAAACCTCCTCTCACCAATCCGCCAATCTGTTGTCAACAATACGCTCTGTAATAATATAATTTAAGAATACAAAAGCAGAAATTAACTTAATAATTTCTACTTTTCTATTACTATTATTATTAACAAAATGTTTCCATGGAAACTAAACCGAAACTTTTAAAATATATTTTCAACTTGACCAACTTAAAATATGTTATTACTATACAGAATTGTTGTACTAAAACTGTTTTATTGTACTTAAGTGAGAGAATATGTGTAGAAGTGAATGCTGCTGAGTTTATTTCAAATATTTTTATGTGAACTCTTTAAAATTGTATTAAAAAGATAATTATTATAATTATTAAGGGAAAGTTGTGTGATGCGCGCACCGCACCAGATTTTAAGACCTATAATCATTGTAATAGCTTATAAATTTGTACGTTTACTGCACTTGAAATTACCAGCGCCACGTAGATAAAAACAAAAAAATAAAAGCACACACACAAATTGTGTAATGAAATAAACCAACAGAGGAAATAAATATCACCTGATAATTTCCGAACAGAAATCTATTGACAAAAATATAATGGTGACGAGAGGAGACTTCGATTTCAGCAAAACTCCAACTCCTGATTTCCACTGATTTAAAGATTTATCACTTTCTGTTTGTTTATCAACTTGTCAGCTAAATTCAAAGCCAACAAAGAATCGATATAGATTTATACAAATTAATCGATTAATTAATTAATTTGAAAATACTCTTTCTAATATTAATTTAAAACCTTTAATTTTAATTGAGATACACTAAATTTACCATTTTTTTTTTTACCTCTCGAGTTCCAAATTACTCTATTTTCGAAAATTACCCTTAAAATGGTACCACTGCTACAGAGTAACAGTGCTCAGATCAGCCCTCTGTCTCAAATAGAACTCGAACTATCGAAAATTGATAGCTTTTTCTTCATTACACACAATTTAATTTTTTATTTTTCATTTATATTCTTCACGCATCGTTGAACGTTAATAAAAACCGTACTAATAAAAGTAAACAAACCTTCAAAAACATGTGTAAATATTTCACTAATTGCAATCGATTAAAACATCGAAAGCGTAGATAATCGATTTTGATTGATCGATGATTTCAACAGCAATAAGTACAGAGATAAAGCATATCATTATTACCCTATTGTTTTCAGATAATACAATACTTGTTTTGTTTTTTTAATTTGTAGGATTACTTCCAGTCGAAACTTTGATGAAAGAGCATAGAAACCATGTTCTCTTTTTAAATGGCAGGTAGATAAAACAAAAAAAAAATGTCTGGGTCTCTTTTAAAGTAATAAGGAGCATAACGACAGTAAAAAAAGTACAAAAGAAATAAAAAATATCCAGAAACATTTATTTTATCATTTATAATCTTCACGCATCGTTAAACGTTAATAAAAATCGTACTAATAAAAGTAAACAAACCTTCAAAAACATATGTAAATATTTCACTAATTGCAATCGATTAAAACATCAAAAGCGTAGATAATCGATTTTGATTGATCGATGTCTTCATCAGCAATAAGTACAGAGATAAAGCATATAATTATTACGCTATTGTTTTCAGATAATACAATACTTGTTTTCTTTTTTTAATTTGTAGTATTACTTCGAGTCGGACAATGTGTGGACATAGCTTAACGTATCGTCGCCACAAGTTTTACTAGTTTAATCAATCTAATATACAAAATAAAATCTTATTAACATAAACTTAGGGCTCAGAGAAACAAAAAGGCCCAGAGATAAAAGAATTACTTGACATCCGCGTGGTGGTATAGAAGGATCAATCTAATTAATTAGGGATTGATAATTGCATTACTGGAAAAACCCTGACCCTTAAACCGTTTACCTAAAAATATCCTACCTACCTTTCGTTCATTGTTAGTTCAATGAGAGAAGGAACCAGTACAAACTTTTCTGTTTGATATAATACATTTTAACCTTGGTGAGTACCAACATGTATTTGATTTCTTGTCTTAATTAAATTCATAATTCATAAATGTTTTATAATACTGATTTAATATGTATAATAATGCTAAACTATATTTTGAATTGCTTATTTTTGAATTTTTTGTGTGGTTTTAGAACTGAGGATGAATGTATAACATTCGAAACTAGTTTTCAATAAAACAAATTTACAGAAGTGGCAAATAATTTATCAATCCCTAATTTGATAAAAGTAGAAGTATCAAGTTAAAGTAGAACATCAAGTTCTTCCTTGATCTCCTCAAAAGTAGTCATATTCATATTCATTAATTAAATGTGGAGGAGGGAGACGATACGACGTATTTACTAAATTAATTATTGTGTTGTGGGAAACTTAATAAAGAAAATTAAACAAAAATAATCAAGCTTATTATAAATACCAGAACAACATCTGGTGACGCCCGTCGTGATCGGAATATTAATGTCTTTCAATTTTTAATTTTTTTTTTTTTTTTTGGTGGTCACTTGGTCTGACTAAAATACAAAATTTAATATGACAAATTTAAAACTGTTTATAACAAGGCAGGAAACAGTTAGAGAACTTTTTCAAAAAGTTTCAGTTTAACTGTTTTACATGAACTTTTAAAATTAAAGTATTAACATAAAAATTATACGCATAATAAAAAGTTCCTAAAAACTTATTACATTAAAAGTTTTGTTAATAGTAGTTCCTACTAGAACATTTTAAATATAACTTTTCACATACTTGCGGGGTTAAGCTTTAAAGGGATCTTTGAGAGGTGGGGAAAAACCTAGAGAGACAGCATTATTGTAGAAAAGATTAAAAAATCTTATGACAAAAACGTAGATAATAAATAAAATTCTAAATAAAAGAACAAATAGAAAGACAATTACATTTTATTTAACATTTAATTTTAAATTTCAATAGAAAAATTACTTTAATTTTAATTATATAACCTACAGAATGTTTATTTAAAGAAATAACATTTTAAGAAAACCTTTCAAGACACAATTTCATAATTAGGGATTGATAAATTATTTGCCACTTCTATAATTTTGTTTCTATTGAAAACTAGTTTCGAATGTTGTATATTCATCTTCAGTTCTAAAAACACACAACAATTCAAAATACAGTTTGGTATTATTATACATATTAAATAAGATGTAATATAAATCAGTATTATAAAACATTTATGAATTATGAATGTAATTAAGACAAGAAATGAAATATACCAAGGTTTAAATGGATTATATCAAACAGATAAGTTTGTAATGGTTTCTTCTCGCACTGAACTAACAATCAAAGAAAGGAGGCGTGTTTATAGGTAAACGGTTTAAGGATCGGAGTTGTTTCCAGTAATTCCGGTGAATAATTGTTTTTTCTGTTATAGATGGGAATAAATTTAAGATTGGGCTATTGGATATATTTAAGCAAAAATCTGGATTGGATTTACACAATTTCATAAGTATTTACCAAATTTAATTGGTAACTTTAATAATAATCTCACTAAAAAGCACTAATGAGAACTTTAATAATATAGAACTTGTATATAAAAGTTCCCAAAGAACTTTAACTATATATCAAGACACTAAATTTCACGTATATTGTAACCTTTCAAACTTCTTTTCCTTCTTTATTGATTAAAT
The DNA here is from genome assembly GCA_948150685.1 of Rhaphigaster nebulosa. Classification (NCBI taxonomy): domain Eukaryota; kingdom Metazoa; phylum Arthropoda; class Insecta; order Hemiptera; family Pentatomidae; genus Rhaphigaster; species Rhaphigaster nebulosa. The sequence goes on along the minus strand of OX411310.1, from coordinate 136,426,181 downwards.
TGAGAACGTTTCGGACAGAACCAGTCCATTTTCGAGTCTGCATATTGTCTTTATTACTTTTTATTATCTGATCCGAATCTGGACTATTGCAATGCTATTTTTAATGATATGTTAATTTTTGTGTCCATTGGGTCCAGACAAGGAGACTTGAAAATGGACTAGTTCTGTCCGAAACGTTGTCAATTTAAACAATAAAGAAGGAAAAGAACTTTGAAAGGTTACAATTTACCTGAAATTTAGCTTAGTCTTGATAAGTCTAAAATAAAATAACCTTTTGCCACAGTTAGCAGAGCTATATATCATTTAACTATGTAAGTTCTGAACGAAAAGTTCTATAAAAAACTTAAAATAAAAGTCTTAACATAAAAGTTCTTGCATGAACTGTTTCAAAAAAGTTCCTAAGAAAAAGTATAATTTAGAACAAGAACTTTTTTTTCAAAATAAACGTGCACAGTCACTTTGGAGCCCTGGTTTATACATATTCTTAAAGGGAATATAAACAATCTCTCTTAATATATTTTTGCTTTTGTATTGCACAATATCAATTCAGTTGACATCCGCATGATGGTATAGAAGGATCAATCTAATCAGGTATTGATAAATGATTTGCCACTTCTATAATTTTGTTTTTATTGAAAACTAGTTTCGAATGTTATACATTCATCTTCAGTTCTAAAAACACACAAAAATTAAAAAATAAGGAATTTCAAATATAGTTTGGTATTGGTAAATTAAATTTAATTTATAAGTATTTTCATCTGCTTACAAATATGTAAGACAAATATAATGAAAACGATAAACCATGTAAACTATCCGGCCAACATGGAGCAGATCCAATATTTAATCGTTCCAGGCGCCGAGCTAGCCACCGTTCTACCGCAGCGAGAATCGATTTCACGCCTCCTACCTCGAGGTCTATTAGAACCTAATGACTCCTAGAGAAATCCGCATTTCGGAAAAATTATTTATGATTATTAATTATACTAATTTATTGTAAACAAACTCATTACAATCGATTTTATGAAAAAATACGTCTAAAGACATTAGCAGTTAACACGCAATAGAGATGGGCATAATCGAATGACGATTATATCTTGGAACGATACGATACATAATCGATTATGATTCGTTTAATTGCCCATTATTGTATACAAATAGTTCGATGAAAAGACGAGGTGTCACTCGATTCCCTATTATTTGATAATATTACTTATTTCCTAGAAGTTATTTTAGAATTCAACTGTCGTTATTATTTGGAGCTGTTACATATATTTGCATAAATATAGTAATATAAAATAGAGAAAGAGAATGATTTTTGAAGAACGGTTTTCAAATTTTGATTTTTGATATTGCACAGAATATGTATAATGGCGTAAATTATAAAGATATCAGCAGGAATTTTAATTGTATTAATACTGAAACGGATAATTATTGGGATCACTCGCTGCTTTATCAAAAGGGGGCGTGGCCTGAGTAAGGTTATGCACCCTCACGTCACCAGTTACAGAAAAAATATAATATTGGAGAGGATATTGTACAAACACTGAAGAAATACCATAGCAGATTAATTACAGCAGTTCAGAATACTACCCTTTTGGTGCATACAATAGTTAACCCTTTTCTTTAATTGTTTGGGGGTCTCTTCATATATTCACTTGAGGATTTAGATGATCATTGATCAATTAATAATAATAAGGAGTTTTGTTTTTAGGTAACTTCAGTTTTGTGGTAATACACCATTATGAACTATAGCATGAGTATAAAATAATAGAAACATCATCCAGTTGCAAGACCGATTAAAATTTATTAAAAATTTTAATTCAATTGTAGAATAAAAAAAAATTACCAACTACCAATTTATTTATTTATTAAAGCCCTACTCAATTAATTAATTCATTATGAATTTAATCAATTAAATTCCTAGCTTCGTAATTTTTCTTATTCGTAGTAAGTGTGATTAATAATCTAGAAAAGTACAGAATATCGTGATTAACGCGATGGGGAACATAAAATTATATTCATTTTAACTTTATTATTGTTAATAATAATAAAAATATGTTCATTTCTGTGTTTACTGTATATAACTTTTCATTCGTTTCTTCGATGTAAACATTATTAACCTCAAAACCATGTAACCTCAATGTCAACAATGTGAGCCACGCCCCCTTTTGTTATCAGCAGCGTGTGATCCCAATAATTACCCTGAAACGTAAAACATTTTAGATAAATCTAATAAATTTAACCATAGATGGGCTTTTTGTTTATTGTATCATTTTTTCTGATTGTTTTTTCATCAGCAGTTCAAATATAACCTTTCTCAGCAGATCCAATGTTACCCCCTTTCCATTCACTACATTGGGAATGGGGGACTGGCAAGGAGTAAGGCGAGTTAAATACTAAGGTGAGCTCACTTCGCAAGGGGCAAGATGGTGGATGTGCCAACTACGTCAGAGGATTTTGCTCTCCTTTATGCGCACTAATAAAGGATACTAATAAATCAGTGTACTGAAGTAAAAACTTCAGGTGTTTAGGTTGTGTTTTATTGTTTTCTGTAAATGTTTTGTAGTATTTTCAGTCAGTGCTAAACTTTGTAGAATAGTTATTAGAAATATGTTATTTTTACATTATTAGTATTATTTTTTATTTTAACTTCATGAGTTTAAATGCAATGCATAAAATGAGGACTTTATTATGTATGTAAATGTACAAATAAATAATGTAATATCAATTATAAATAACTAATTTTGATGTACATTATACTTTTTGCTAACCCTTTAGTTATTCATTATGTCAATTACTTTTTTTTTAAGAATTGCTTTACTAAATATTATTTAAAAATATTGTTTTATTAAATATTTTCAATCTGAAGGTTTATTTAACTAAAAATATTTTTAATGTTGAGAGACATTCTCACATTATGAATTCCAATTTTAAATAAAAAAAAATTCTTATTTAGAAATGATTATATCATTACTTCAACCGTCCTTTCTTATTTTGATTGGATAATAAGCAAATGAGGAAGTTAATTATGGAAACCGACTATAATGGCCAGGTATTGCGGTGCCAATGACGTCGGCAAAATATGTCGTGCGGGTTTGCAGACCCAAATGAGCCCTCGTTGGTATTTACTCACCTCGGACAAGGAGACGATCTCACACGTGTATCCTATATTTTGATGAAAGATTTTTTAGGTGAGTCTAGGCCTTAAAATTTTGGACTGTGTCGAAAATTATAGGCATCCCAGAAACTCCGGAAAAAATCCGGGAAGTTCCCACGTGCACAACACATTTTATTTTATTTCTCTGGTTCTGATGAAGGTGGTAAATGAGGTCAGTATCAAAACATCCCTATTGCCAAGCAGAAAATTAAAAAAAAAAAAAATAGCCATCAAAATATTCAAGTATTAATCTTGGTAACAATACTAAAAATATCAAAAACGCCTTTAAAATGGTGATTGTTTGAGGAAAATGTTATCTTATATTAAAAACTGAGCTCAGGTTTGGATTCTCCATCTCCCAAAAACGGTATATTCCCAATTTTGATGAAAATTGCTGCACCGGTCTTTGAACATAGAAATTTTTTTTTTTTTTTTAATTCCTCACTTGTTAGTATTTTGTATGTGTGGAATTCATATCTACAAGATGTTGTTTTCTCAGCAATCGTAGACTCAATAGTAGAAAAAAAAAAAGGAACAGGTTATTGAATGTTAACAACCATGGAACCAAATTATGATAATCAGCCATATCAACATAAACAAATTCATTCTTCTCATTGATCCTAATAAATCTTATTTATAATATTATTTTTATTTATATTTTATTATGAATTTTATTTTTTCGTTTATTATTACTATTTTTTTAATGTTATTATTATGTTATTATCTGTTATTATTTATATGTTTATTATCTTCTTCTATCTGTTCAACAGCTGCCAACCATTTCTCTCTATCTCTTGCATGGATAACAGAGAGCCTCAGTTGCCGAAGATCCTGCCCTATCCCATCTCTCCTCCACCGGCCCTTCGGCCTACCACGTGAGCGCGCACCATCCGGGACATTCATATACAACTCTTACTGACCACTCTTTCCTGTTTCCTCGCTCATCCTCATCACATGGCCAAGCCATTTTATTCTTTGAATTTTTATATAAGAGGATATGCAGAATTCCTTGTAAAGTCGAAACAGTTCGTACTTTTTTCTCTGTCGCCAATGACCATTTTCACATACGGGCCCTAGAATTCTCAGAATTAATTTTTCAAACCTGCCAAGCAGGTTAATGCTTTTATTGTTAAGTGTCCATTTTTTTTTTTAACCATATGTGACCACTGAACTCATAAAGGTCTTGAGTACAGCATGAACTTGGTGGTATGGCTAACAAGTTTGCTTTTAATTAATCTTGAAATGGAGAAATAGGAGAAATTCCCTGCTCTTTCGATGTACTAAAAAAAGGATTTTTTTTTTTTTTTTTTGCTGTTTTAAAGTATATGCAATATTTTTCGAAAGTTTGGGAAACACTGCTTTAACACAAGTGACTACGTTTCAGATCCGTATAGAACAGTTAAAAGTAAAATGAATATTTTTAGTTAACAAGGAATGAGATGGTCCGGGAGGCGGTCAAAAAATGGAATACAAAAAGTAAAAACTATTTATTAATAATAATAATAAATTATAATAATAATATTTTTTACTTCCTTCATAAGTTTAATTCCTTCATAAGTTCTACGATCAACCATTGATTATTCAATTTTTAGTTAATATTTTAATATTTAGTTAGGAGAAAGAATGATTGGTAGGTAATTGATCTGTTGTTTTTTTTAAATAAAAATTTTAATCCGTTTTTTAAAAAATAAAGTAGGTTAAGGTTATATAACAATCAAATAAAAATGAATGATAATTGAGTAAGTACTTAAATAAAACATGAGGAAGTACTGAAATAAAACATAACAATGTTTATTTTTCCTTTAACAGTAAAAAAGAAAAGAAAAAAAAATATAGAAGATTGTTTTTGAACAAACACGTGGCATGAAAAGTGAGTGAGAGGCTGGTGGTAAGCTAGAAAGTAGAGGAGCTCTGACAAATCTAATCCATTCTTTTTCATGGCCTCGCTATCTTCCTTCAACGTCGTCCGGGCAATTACTCTTCCCTTCAACGTCCGGGAAAACTTCTACAACAGGCATCTCAAACTAGATTACCGCCGAGGAACATCATATGCATTTAACCGCTGGCCGCAAAACGATAATAATACAACAAATGGAAATATAGATAAAGTATAGTTTTAATGTATGTATATATATATATATATATATATATATATATATATATATATATATATATATATATATATATATATATATATATATATATATGTATGTATATATATCAATAGGTATAAAAAAATAATAAACAGCATATAATCATACTAAAAAATCCTAAAGTGCCTTTGTAGGAATGTTTCAATATTTAAAGAAAATATTAAGAAACACGTTTCAAGGTTTAAAATAAAGTTTATTTTTTTCTTACATAAAATTTCTTCTAACTTTCAGAATATAGTCCATTATGTTCTATGGTTAGTTGCCATCTACAAGCCAGCTGTTCGATTGGGTTTCGACTGGAAAAAGTCTTCTACTCCAATTTTTACCTCCTCGAAATTTGGGAAATGTTTTTCCCTTAAGAAAGTGAGCCATTGCTCGGACAAGATAAAAGTCCGAAGGCTCAAGATCGGGGCTACAGGGTGGTGAGTGCGGTATCCAAGTTCGATGGCATCCATTTCACCAAGTTTTTGGCGGCTTATCAGTAACATTTCTTATCACTGACCGCTAATGTTCTTTATGACTTTTTCTAATCTTTAACTTTTCTAGTTTTAAAATATAGAAAAAGTGAAAGTTTCAACGTAATGCTTGAAGTCCTAAATTACTACGAAGAAACTTGATTACATAAAAACTTTTAAAACATAAGAAATGAGTCTTAGTAATTGGATTTTTCCTAATTAAAACCTTCCTTATCTATGTCGAAAGCAAGGTAGAAGAAACATATTTCACCATCAAGATTGGAGAAATAACGGAACGCACCAGAATAACTTGTTATGTTTCTGCCAAACTGCTTTTCTAAGGCAGGCGGGGGAGAGAGGGGGGCTCCACAAACCGTATTTACTTAATTTATTTATTTAATATACTCAGTATTTGTATCAGTTCCAGAAGGGAACTGATCAATCAAACTCAATTATTTAGTTACATTCACCTAAAAGGCTACAGATAACTGACCACTCCCTACTATGGTCACTAGGTTGGGATATTATAAATACTATTGGAGATCTTTTCCAAGGGTTTCAGGTTTACTAATTGACATAACTAAACTATATGATGCCAAGCAGAATAAATATAAAAACAGATTTTGATAGAAGCTCTTACTTTATTTAGGAGAGGTTTTATATATATACTAGGTTGTTACAAAAATCCTTGTGCATGAACACAACCCTTAATTCCAACTCTCATAATTATTCTATAAGAATGTTTTTGTTCCTACTATTTATGCCAATGCTTACTTTGACTAATCCTTTAATTCCTTGTGACTTGAATTTGCTTCATGGTGTCATTTACATTTTTAAAACGCACGTGCAGTGTCACAAGAAAAAAATCGTGATTCGCGGCCTTTTGAGACATTACTGGAAAAAAGGTTTAAGCCAAAAAAGAAATTTGTGCCATAGAAGGATCAGCTGTCCATCGAAATACTGCGGACCAACCCAGATCCGGTCGCCCACCGGTCGTTGATAATGACGTTCTTCTTGAATGTGTGAACCAGGACCCACATGAAACTACTAGTGATTTATCCGGCCATAGTAGGGACTCAAACCTTTACTTTAAACAGCTTGACAGAGGTTATGCAGTTTTGAGTGCAAAGTACCCCGCTTTGGTCAACAGGAACCAAGCCATTTTGCAACACGACAATGCCTCTGCACATCGTTCTTGTTTGACCAAGGACAAATTACCGGAACTACAAGGAGTAAACGTTTTGCCTCATCCTGCGTATAGCCCAGATATTGCACCATCAGATTATCGTTTGTTTAGATCAATGGCTCATTTTTTTAAAAGGTCGGATCTTTGATGATTACGAGGACGTAAAATTGGATGTGAAGAGTTCTTCGCCTCAAAACCAAAGGAGTAGTACCGGTATCAAATCCAATTACTGGCAAAAAGATGGGTGAAAGTAGTTGAAAACAATGGACTTTACTTTGAAGAATAGTGTTCAATAATGTTTAAAATATCTAATCAGGAATAAAGCTATACTAGCGCACAAGGACTTTTGTAACAACCTAGTACAAATAAATGCTCCAAGAAGCCCCGCATAACTTATTTCATTTATTAAACAAGTTTAATGTTCTTAAATATTCAATCTGTGTACTAAAATACAGAAATTTTGTTTGAAGAATAGGGTAAAAAGATACAAAATTATTCTACATATACCACATCCATAATGAAAGGGACATAACTCAGAATTCCTAACGTCAGAAGTTTTAATAGTTGGATCTCTGTGACCATTACAAAGACCAGCCTGCTCTCAAACATCAAACCAAACCATTAGACACAACCGGTGACCTACCAGTAATTTGTGCTAGAGGAAACGCACTGGTGCTAATATCTAGTACTTAACCGGTGACTAATGTTCGTATATACAAAAACATATTTTTTGAGTAACACCCCATTTGTTCTTTGCGATATAGATATGTAAGTCTATATAAAAATTATGTAAATTTCATATTTAAAATAAAGTTGAAGTAAATTCCTTTATTCCTTTTTTTTTTTTTTTTTTGTCGAAAATATTATACTGGACACCCTGGGGATTATCCACCATCACTTGTATTTACTTGGTGGTTAATTGAGTTATTGACTTATCATGTTCGTTATTATGATTCCTTATTGATTTATTATGATTATTGATTATTTATTTTTTTCTTTTTACTTCCTTGTACGAAGTAAAGGAAGTATTGTAATCGCGAAAATTTTCGGTTTTCAGATTTCAACGAAAATATCCATTTTGACCATCCCTGAATCCATTTTGACTAGTTTCGACGTGGCGTCTGTACGTAAGTATGTTCGTATCTCGCATAACTCAAAAACGGTTAGCCGTAGAAAGTTGAAATTCTGTATTTAGGATTGTTGTAAAATCTAGTTGTGAACCTCCCTTTTTGGTCACTATTTGATCACCGGAAGTGGTACTTTACTTGACGATCATAATTGATTTCCATCAAAAATTATATTAAAATACTATACAAAACTTCTCAAATTTAATATTTATAACTTATATAGTGATTTAAATAACATACTAGATTTTCGTGTAAATTGGAAAACCGGAAGCGGTACTTTACTTGAAGGTCATATTAGACTTTCATCAAAAATTATATTAAAATAAAATGTAAAACATCTCAAATGTGGTAAATAGGACTTTTATATCGATATGAATGCATTTACTATATTTTGATTAAAATTGGTGAGCCGAAAGGGGTACTTTACTTGAAGATCATAATAAGCTTAGATATTATCTATCTTCGGTATTAAAGGTTACAAACGCAATTTGGTTTCTAATCCAATTAAGCATTTTTATTACTTGTTTTAAGTGTCAAATTTTAGTGTAAAATACAGGTTTTCCTTCGCATTTGTGTGTGTCAATAGATGGATGTCGCGACGGCGAGTGTCGTTTTTGAGATACTGCTACCTTCGGAAACTAGTAACCAAATTCATGATCACTGTTTGAGCCATCGATTTATAGTTTAATAGGCGTACAAGGAAGTCATGTGTTGTCCACATCAGATATTTTTTTATATGTTTTCTTTGTATTTGTTGCCATTGGTATTTATCCATATATTTTTATTTATTTATTATTTCTTCTACTAATTTTGATGCTTAGTTGTGCGCTTCAAAAATGTGAACATGTGATTAATTTTTATAGTAATTTATTTTATTAGTTTTTTTAATATATAAAAAAAAATGTAATTTCAAATAATAGTTGAGGATCACTGGAAAAGAGAAGTAAGAGATAGATTATAGAGTGATAGAAGGTTTACAGCAAACAAAAGGAATAGATATAATGTGGTAATGTACCGATGAGAATAATGTATTCAGAGTTAAAATGAAAGAAAAAAAAAGTTATATATATATATATATATATATATATATATATATATATATATATATATATATATATATATATATATATATATTATGTCTAGGATTAGATTGATGAGTATGCTGTATGTGTAACAACCCAAGGTATTTGAGCAGCATTGCTTTAAATAAAGTATTTCTCTCTCTAGTTTTCTACATCTTCGAAACTTTCCATATTCCAGAGTTGTATCGAACACCGGCTACAACGAAGAAAACCTCACGGTCGCTATAAACGATATCGTGTGTATATGTATGTATGTATGTGTACATATATATATATATATATATATATATATATATATATATATATATATATATATATATATATATATATATATATTACATATATTTATTACTTTATTGGGAAAAAGTCGCGAGAAAAATTCTTATGATTGAAACGTTCATGAGGAATAAATGAATTAAGAAAGAAAAAAATAATTTGTTAACATTTCATGGCCTATTATCGAATAAAGAAAAAACAGATATAAACAGAAGCAAGATAAGATAAAAGTGATAAGATCGCGAAGAATATCTATAACAAGAAAAGCTTATCTAAAAATCTTAAAATAAGGCAATACAATAAAATGGTGGAAACGCAACGTCTATAAGCAAGTGAATGTTTAGTTTTTTAACTAGAGCTAAGATAAGCTTGAGGTACTAGAAAGAAAAATCTTAGATCCAATGAAAAATACGGACCAATGGAAGTTAAGAAGCAATAAAAAAATATAGAAGAACATAGAAAATATAAGAAAAAGGAAATTGCTATTTTTTGAACATGTCTGTAGGATGGATGAAGACAGATTGACAAAGCAGATATTCAGGTACCTTTGGAAGAAAATGTTGACGGCAAGCTGGATTCAAGGGGTCAAGAAGAATTTAGAACGGAATAAAATATTTGTTATATAAAGAGAAGAATCTCTGGTGAGAAAAGTTTTCAAAAATAAGGTTTTGAAAATTCAGGGACTCCAAGGAGGAATAAAACGGAAATCAGGTCCAAAGTGGACTGAGGATAGGAACTTGAGGAGTGGGGAAATAATGAGAGAATATTGGAAAGAACAAAAGAGAAAAAGAACAAAGAATGAAAATTGAAATTGTTACCAAAATCTAGTTTAATATTTATATTGAAATTAAAGTCTTATATACCAAAATTGAGATATTTTCTATTATATTTGAATATACTATTTAATGAAAGTTTATTATGATCTTCATGTAAAGTCCCTAATAGCCTTCATCGGGAGGGGAAGAAGAAAAGATGTCAGCCCCCTTCAAAATATGATGTTATGTTCGTTCATTTCTCCTATTAAGCAAAAACGATTAGCTGTAGAAAGTAGAAATTTTGTATTTGGGATTGTTGTAACATCTAGTTGTAAACCTCCCTTTATTGTCACTATATGATCGCCGGAAGTGATACTTAACTTGAAGGCCATAATTGATTTTTTTTTTTTTTTAAATTACATTAAATTACAACGCAAAAGTTTTAAAATTTAGTACATAAGATTTTCAGATTGATATAAATAACATACTAGATTTCGGTTAAAATTTAAAAATCAAAAATGGTACTTTATTTCACGATCATAACAAACTTTCATAAAAGATTATATTAAAACACAATGTAAAATCTCAAATTTAGTATATAACACTTTTATATCAAAATAAATAATATACTAGGTTATGATTAAAATTGGCTAGCAGGAGGTGGTACTTTACATGAAGGTCATAATAAACTTTCATTAAATAGTATATTCAAATATAATACAAAATATCTCAATTTTGGTATATAAGACTTTTATTTCAATATAAATATTAAAGTAGATCTTGGTTAAAATTGGCTAGCCGGAAGTGGTACTTTACATGAAGGTCATAATAAACTTTCATTAAATAGTATATTCAAATATAATACAAAATATCTCAATTTTGGTATATAAGACTTTTATTTCAATATAAATATTAAAGTAGATCTTGGTTAAAATTGGCTAGCCGGAAGTGGTACTTTACATGAAGGTCATAATAAACTTTCATTAAATAGTATATTCAAATATAATACAAAATATCTCAATTTTGGTATATAAGACTTTTATTTCAATATAAATATTAAAGTAGATCTTGGTTAAAATTGGCTAGCCGGAAGTGGTACTTTACATGAAGGTCATAATAAACTTTCATTAAATAGTATATTCAAATATAATACAAAATATCTCAATTTTGGTATATAAGACTTTTATTTCAATATAAATATTAAAGTAGATCTTGGTTAAAATTGGCTAGCCGGAAGTGGTACTTTACATGAAGGTCATAATAAACTTTCATTAAATAGTATATTCAAATATAATACAAAATATCTCAATTTTGGTATATAAGACTTTTATTTCAATATAAATATTAAAGTAGATCTTGGTTAAAATTGGCTAGCCGGAAGTGGTACTTTACATGAAGGTCATAATAAACTTTCATTAAATAGTATATTCAAATATAATACAAAATATCTCAATTTTGGTATATAAGATTTTTATTTCAATATAAATATTAAACTAGATCTTGGTTAAAATTGGCTAGCCGGAAGTGGTTCTTTATATGAACGTCATAATAAACTTTCATCAAAAATTATATTAAAATATAATTATAAACTTCTCAAATTTGGTATATAAAACTTATATATTAATATAAGTAATATACTAGATTTGGGTTAAAATTTGCAAACAGGAAGTAGTACTTTATTTTGTAGCTCTACACAAGTTTCAATAAAAAAAGATGTTTAAATTCAATCGTATTTTTTTTTTTTTTTTCAGTTTTGGAATTAGAGATTTTTATGCCATTACAAATAAAATATTAAATTTCGCTGCCAAATACCAATCGGAAGTTATGCTTTACTTTTCGCTCCAAATAGAATTAGGTGAAAAAACATGTCTAAATTTAATCGAATTCTTTTCAAATTTAGTATTAGAGACTTTTATATCATTGGAAATAATATTCAGTAACCGGAAGTGGTACTTTACTTAAAGTTTCGATTACTTGACATCCGCATGATGGTATAGAAGGATCAATCCCTAATTAAATTTCTATTAATTGATTTTTTATATTCAATTGGCGGAAGATCGTGTGCTGGTAACATGAGATTTTTTAAATGGTTTTTTATCAAATTTAGAAATATATATTTCAGAAATTAAAATTCTGAGTCTACCACACCCAGAATTACAATTTAGGGCACCCCCACAAGTAGCCAAAGCCGAGTGTCGTTTTTTAGATACTGCTATCTTCGGAAATTAGTAACTAAATTCAGGATTACCTATTGAGCCATCGATTTAGAGTTTAATAGTCGTACAAGGAAGTCATGTGGTATCCACATCAGAGTTTTTTGATATTGAAAACAATCCAATAAAAATGGATTAAAAAAAAGAGATTATTAGTCAAGAAAATAATAATTGCCAATATAAAAGCTATTGTAATGAGAAATAACTGAAGTTATAGACACGAGGAAAACTAATAAGCGGAGGGGAGAGGAGGGGGGGGGGGGAGTTGATAAAGCCGCCCCCTACCGCCAACGCCTTCCCGATAGAGGCACACTGCGGGCCATTTTATGTTCAACTACAGATGTTCAGATAATGACAATCGCAACCCCATTTTCCTGAATGGCATTTACTTTCTAATGGCTGAGGGAAAATAAAATAAATAGCATTAGCCACGCTTTCTCCTTTCCTCGAGGCGATGGGCGCCATGGTGGAGCTGTAATAAAAGTTAAGAGGCTGCAGTCTCTGCTGCATAGTGTCCGATCGATATTGCATACTAAGTAGTTGCCGCTACGAACTCCAATATTATTGATTGTTCATTATTATTATTGGTGTTAACCCTTCCCCCACCAAATTTGATGATTTACGTTTCAAGATATGTAGAATCTAAATATAAAATAAATAAAAAAAAAACCGTCTGTCCGCGGCATGCGGCTTTTCTCCGAGAATATTAGATCGATTTTCTAGAATCTTTGTAGAAATCGATAGTAACCAGAACTTCGTTGTCTCGACTGGAGGATTTTGTTTAGCCCGACTATGATGATTTTAGTTTGTAGGGGACTAATGGTGTCATCGGCATCGAACCTCCGAGTTCGCAAATCCTTTATATTTTATTTTATTATTTTTTTTTCTTTTTTTAAAAACGTTCTTGCAAACTTATAACGTTCGGCTGAATTAATTACCTTGAGTATTAATGATTTGGCCCTACACAATCGGTTTTTCATCCATCCCAATCTTCCATCCATTCCATTTTATTTGATTTAATTTTAATTTATACAGAATAATCGAAAAAACAATTAGGGAGGAAGTTATTGTGGACCGTATATTTATATTTAAAGGGAGAAGTTGGAAGGGGAGGGGAGGGAAGGGGGGGGGATGCGGTCAAAGAATTACACTACCATAAGCGAACTTATATATTTTTGCCGACGTCTTTTAGCCCTTAAGATGGCCTAAAACTTAGGCCGAAACGTTTGGCGCTCGACCACACGCCTCTCTGGTATGTAATTATCACGTTTTCTTTACATTTCCTCTTCCTCATTGTTTTCTATCCTTCCTCTTTCTTCACCACATAGGATTTTTTATCTATTTTTGTATTGGGGCTTACATTACTTAATATTTTACTCCTTCATCTCATAATTATTTTAATTACAACAATGTCAACTTCTTTAACATCATTGTCACCTTTTGCATAACTTACAACTATCTCTGTATGCTTTACACATTACCAAACCTTCATACTATTTGTCTTTTTAATTAACAGGTTTCATATATTTCACTATTCCCTGTGTAAATATAGCATTATTTTTATTTTCAATTAATTTTTACATTGTTATTTCATTTATTTTATTTTACTTTTTCATTTGTCTCTTGTATTATGTAATTTAGTGTTCTTTTTTTACTTCATACTTTTTTATCTTACTTGTATTTTCTGTTTTTTATCATTTTTACTGTTACTGGTACTGCCTCTGTCTCTTTTTTCATTGTTGTTATTTTGTTTTCCTTTTAGCCCTGAAGATGACCTAAAACTTAGGAATAAAATACATAAGTTCGCTTATGGTAGTGTAATTCTTTGACCGCACCCCCCGACCAACTTCTCCCTTTAAATTTTTAAGAAAAAAACCATTAATTCAAAATCTAATTAGTTTGGTTAGATAAATATTGATTCGATTTTGATAAAAGTTTACCAAAATCACTTTAATTAGGGATTGATAAATTATTTGCCACTTCTATAAATTTGTTTTTATGTTATACATTCATCCTCAGTTCTAAAAACACACAAACAATTCAAAAATAAGCAATTCAAAATATAGTTTGGTATTATTATACATATTAAATTAGATTAATATAAATCAGTATTATAAAACATTTATGAATTATGAATTTAATTAAGACAAGAAATCAAATACATGTTGGTACTCACCAAGATTTAATCGGATTATATCAAACAGAAAAGTTTGTAATGGTTTCTTCTCGCATTGAACTAACAATGAACGAAAGGTAAGCAAGATGTTTATAGGTAAACGGTTTAAGGGTCTGGGTTTTTCCAGTGATGCCGGTGAGTAATTGGTTTTTCTGTTATAGATGGGAATAAATTTAAGATTGGACTATTGGAGATATTTATTTGGTCATTTAAGCAAAAATCTGGATTGGATTTGAAGGATTTTATTATTTCAAGTGCTTCATATATATTTAATTTGAGGCTGTTTTCAACGTGATGTATAAATTTAACTCCTGAGTCTTTGATGAATTTATGATTTTTATCATTTAAATGAATTGCAAAGTTATGTGTGTTTTTAGAACTGAGGATGAATGCATAACATTCGATACTAGTTTTCAATAAAACAAATTTATAGAAGTGGCAAATAATTTATCAATCCCTAATTAGATTGATCCTTCTATACCATCATGCGGATGTCAACTGACCAATCAGATTGATCCTTCTATACCATCATGCGGATGTCAACTGACCAATCAGATTGATCCTTCTATACCATCATGCGGATGTCAACTGACCAATCAGATTGATCCTTCTATATATATTCTCTATATATAATATGGTAGTATAGATCCCTTTTCCGGCTCTCAGGAGCAATAAATTTTGATGATTGAGGTATCAAAAGAAAGGGAATCTCATGGAGAAGTGACGAATTCTATTTTCTATTGTTAAATTGTTACTAATGCTTAAATAAAAGTTAAGGAGAAACTGGGAGGTTTTAAGGCTAAGACGACAAGGAATCGGCTGATCGAGGCGGGAAAACCATGGTCCATCGTTTTAAAGCCATAAACCTTGCCCTTTTAGAGATAACGCACGATATAAGGCCGTACGGGCCAGTTTGCGTACGTGCCGCTGTCATGACAACGTTATATCTATGGAAGCAGTTTGAGACTGTGTGAAAAGGTTATTTTGTAAATAAAATGTTGTTTTTAGGTTTCTATGAATGATAAGAGGAAATTATATATTGTTTCTCAGGTCTAACCCTATAGGAACTGTTAAATATGAATACTACAAATAGAAAATGATATAGATGATTTATTACGAAGCTGTTTACTGAAGGGATATTTTCCAGTGGGGTTTATATTACGTATAAACTTACTTCAATATAGTCATTATAAAATATGTAGCTTTATCAAATGTTTGTTTTAAATAAACATTCTTGGCAATATGAGGTATATGGTTTATAGGAATAAACATATTTCCCTAATATCGCTTATAGTTTGAATGTATAAGAGGTTAGAAGAACGGTAGACATCTAATGCCAGAATTCTCGCTCGGATATACTAGTTGAAACTGTAATGTACGAAACAGCAGAGAAAAAAAACCAACATGTCAGAACGATGCAGCCTCACACGGGCAGGTTTGAACGCCATCCTTCCAACACGACGGGTTTTTTTCTAACCTCGACAGGTCTCTTGGAACGCCAGCAAATCCGACGGCGGATTTCACACCTAACGCGATCTACCGGACTGTTGTTGAAAACTGATCGTGTATTAAAGGACCACCTTTAACCATGGTGTTAACCGCCTCGCATTACCCTACTCTATCAAACATTATTTTATGATTCTTCTACTTCAGGATTATTTTATCCCATTCATCCATCATTAAACAATGATAAGATAACTAGCTGTGCCCGGCTACTTCAGCCGCGACAAATCTGGTTTAACAACTAAAATACAAAATAACCTTTAAAATAATAACCCATAATATGTTGTTCAGTCTCAGTTGTTGCAGACATTTTTAAGGAACAGGGTCAAAAAGACAATAATTTTTTATAAACGGTAATAAAGTTTCACCTAAATAAATTTTCCGTTTTCACAATTATTAAAAATTTTGTTTAGTTGACTTGCTTCCACGGTTATGAAGTTGTCATGACAACGAAACTTTTTCTCATAGCAATTTATTTATGGCTGCTGCTCCGTTCCTATGGGTCGTAGAGTGATGTAATCTAACTCAAGAATTTTTCGAATAATACTGATAGATTCCTGAAATTAGCGAGTTCAAACAAAACAAACTATTTAGCTATATATATTAGTACAGCTAAAGATAGGTTGATAAAGAAATTTAGTTTCAAAATACCTTATTTTTTTTTTTCTCAACAGTCTTATACCCATATATAAATAAAACCATTGTAAAAAAAAATTCTGGAGACTAGCCACGACATTCGGATAACGTCAGGGGAGAACATACGCGGCCTGTTTATTGTCCAGAGGAGACAGTTGGGTAAACAACAGGCTGGAGGGGAGAAACAAGGGGAGGAGAAGTAAGGGAAATATATCATTTCAGGGATCGATAGCAAAACAAAATCGAACATAAAATTCGAATCGATTAGTTCATAATATGCCATGGATGATTTAAAACATCCATAGTAATGAAGATAAATGTTTAAATTACGTCGATTCTTCTTGATTACCTCTTCACTCTAATTATAATTTATTTTAGTTTCATATATATATATATATATATATATATATATATATATATATATATATATATATATATATATTTATTTATTTATTTATTTTAAACAAATTTGTTTAAATAATAAAAATGTCAGGAATTCAGCTCAAAAAGTATTATGCCAAAGTATCATCCTATTATTAATTAAAGAAAGTAAAAACGAAAAAAAAATAGATTAAAAAAATACTGTAATGATATTATTGAAAGATTTCAAAACATAATAGCCTTAAGCCTCTCAAATACCAGTAAATTACTTATAAGGAAAGTTAAAGTGTAGGCTATAATAGAACATAAGGTCGATAGGATAATACGTAAGTATCTACATAGCTATAACTGTTATGTACGTACATAAACAGTCAACGTATCGCCAATCCAGACATGATCAGGACAGAAAAAAAAATCAAGATCACATAAATACAGATCAATAACGGCACTTCTCAAACCAACAGTCTAAAAAATACAAACCAAATAGAATATCATTTCTTAGTGTTGGGCAAAACGTAATTTCATTTACTATTACAAATGTTATGTTTAGCCAATGTAATTTCAGTTACCAATATCAATGTTATATAATTTTAATTTTATTTTTAGAATTTCAAGTATGTAATTGTAATTGATAATTGCAATTAGGTTAACGCCGAAATGGAACAAAAAAAAAAGAGTTATCACAAATGTGCTACGCAATACGTTTTATTTATACCATACGTTTTATTTAATGGCGACTTTCAATGAATCAAATGCAAATTTGCAAAAATTGTCAAAAAAAAAAAAATTGAATATGAAGCTTAAATTATAGGAAATTGTAATTCTATTATCTAGTGTCAAGAGGTAATGTAATTGCAATTATTCAGCAGCGTTGTTAAATAGTTTTATTAAAATTATTACAGTTATTATAAAGTTAAACTAAATATATATATATTTCAGTTATATTAAAATTATTGGTCATGTAATTGAAGATGTAATTAAATATTCATGTAAATATTTCCTGTCTAACTGTAAGGATTCCGAGACAGTTATGTATTAATAAATGTTAATATTTAAATAAATAAATATTAATATAAATTCATACATTAAAGGAAAAGATAGATAGCATGTAACACAGTTTATATCTGTTCTGTTATTGAGCTAAATTTTAATATAGCCTCGAAACGTAGTCAGTACAAATTAACGATGCAAGATATATAATAAATTAATTAAATACATGGATGATTCATTTCACAAATCTTATAAGATCAGAATAAATGAAAATACACAACACCACACAATAAAATTAAATTAAAACGCCACATCTAGTTAAATGTATTATTATAATATGTAGTGGGTGTTGAAATGTCTTGAAGTGATGGTAATAAATAAAGTGAATAAAACTGAGTGCCTGCTCATTTCTCAAAAAACTGAGCAGATGCTCCGATTAGAAGTGAATAAAGAGAGTAACACAATGGAATACTTGCCTAGTGTATGGAGCATGTGCTCCAAATATTGATTGATTATTGATTCGAAGTACCTGTTCGCTTTTTTAAGTGAATAATACTGAAAACATGCTCCACTATATGAGTAGGGTATCAGTAAAATGCTGGGTATACGAAAGAATAGATTGACATTTTACTTAGTACCTGCTCGCATAACGGAGCATATTCTCAGTACTATTCACTTAGATAGAAGAGCAGGTATTTTGAATCAGTATTCAAATCGTATTTGGAGCACGTGCTCCATACACTTAGCAAGTATTCCATTGCGTAACCTCTCCTTATTCACATCTAACCGGAGCATCTGCTCAGTTTTTTGAGGTATGAATGAACATTAGCTCAATTTTATTCACTTTACATAATGTCTTCATTTGAACTCGCGAAACGTTGACTAGTTAGATATTAACCGGTATTTGAGTATTTGATTTAAAACTTTGTCTTGAGATTATATGCCATGGGGAATTTTAAACGGATAACAGACCAATAATATAAAATATATAATTATTATAACCTATAATGGACAGACCATTATCGACTAACTATCAGAATGTTAATGTTTAATTAATGTTGCCGGTTACGACGGAGACATAATAAAAGAGTCGAGGCTCCGAAAGGTCGCGACCTTATTGGCAAAGGGTAACCTCTTTAGCGCGAGCCAAAACGTTCCGCTCCCATGGGCTGGAGAACCTTTCGACATAATTAAATAAGCCCATATTATATTATATCACAGTATACTCTGCCTATAATATATCTCTCGTTTTACACTCCGAAAATTCTATCTTTACCTAATCCTCAGGTGTTTAATCAAGAAAAGAAAAAAATTAAAGGAATTCCCACGAGTTCTAAATCCACCAGAAACAAATTAATGCGAGAAACCTATAGGTGAGTAACGGAGTTATAATAAAAATTAATTACTTTAAAGAGAAAGCCAGGCAAAACATGCCACTTCTTTCTAAAATGAAGGAAAGAAAAAGTTACACGAGCATTTCCCACGGATATTCGAGCTTGTATAAGAGGCCGAGTTTGTAGCAATCTATCCAGCAACTGATAGCCGATTTCTCGAACATCAGACAGTATTTAAAATTAATATATATATATATATATATATATATATATATATATATATATATATATATATATATATATCGACGTCGTTTTTTGAAAAAAGGCGTAAGCCCCATTTAGCAAACTTTACAGGAAACAAATGAAACGATTTTTCTCTAAATAACGATATATATTTTTTAAATTTTATTCTTTATTGTATAGAGTAGGAGTTTATTAACCTTGCAAAACCTTTATAATTTTAGAGTTAAGGCCAGGATGACGACTGAAAGTAGTTCATATTTGGTGCTTACATCATCAATATTAGACCATTTTAAATTTTTTTTTCTCGATATTTCATGAGGGGAAATCGATAGAGATAATGTTTACGTCACAAAATCAATCGAAACTTAATTTCGAATATTTGGCGTTTAAGCTTTTTTCAAAAAACGACGTCGATATATATATATATATATATATATATATATATATATATATATATATGATAAAATATATATATATATATATATATATATATATATATATATAATAATAACCTCAGTTAATTATAACTTATTACCAGTTTTTATTAACTATGGCGGTTTTATTAATTTTGGTTTTACAGCCACAAAAATTGTTCTATTGACAGAATCTTTCATATTTAGATGTTATACATTTTGCAGGAGTAAAATAGCTCAGTGAGTACCTGGGCTCGAGACCGGTTAAAAAAAAAAAAAAAAATGATACAAATTATTATACTATGGTTTAAAATTATTAAAAAAAAATTATGATCGAAGAACATACATAATAAATAAAATAATTATATGATAATATTTAATTTAAATGGAAGGTGCGAGGTGGCCTTGGCACAATTCCTATCGGAAGGTCGTGACGTGGTCACAGCACCGACAGTTGTTCACTTCCGGCAAGATATAACCCGAAATCGGACATATTTCGGTTCCATATTTTATTCATAAATTTCCAATAAAGCAAAGACATAAGTGACAATTCAAGTCATAAACATTTGAAAATACATGATTTCACACGAGACTAAACAAGAAATCTTTTGAAATTATTCATGATAGGCCTTTATAGTTTGGCATGAAACGATAAATAAAACTTGTGCATTTTTAATTTTGAAAAGAGATTGACATTCAAAATAAAGTAAATCTCAATTTAAATAGTAGAACGAAATTATCTTTTCAAGGATGTTTTCTTCAATATATTAATTAGAATTTCAAGGAAATTATTTAACCCATTACAACTTTATACAGTTCTTCTAAACAATTTTTCGAGTCGATTAGCTCATTTTCTAGTTAAATATAATTTTTTTAAAATATATTTTTGCATTTTTCATTATTTTTTTTGTATTTTTGTCCACCCAAGCCTGTGTACTCTACGCGCAATAAGCCTTTTCTTCATACAGACTGAAGCGCCAAATTTCTCTAACGATTTAGATAAACTTCAGGCTATTATTAGGAATGATACTGGTGGGAATTAAACATTGTAATCATGTTTTTGGAACTATTTTGTGCATTAGGGATTGATAAATTATTTGCCACTTCTATAATTTTATTTTTATTGAAAACTAGTAGTATCGAATGTTATACATTCATCTTCAGTTCTAAAAACACACAAAAAATTCAAAAATAAGCAATTTAAGATACAGTTTGGTATTATTATACATATTAAATTAGATGTAATATAAATCAGTATTATAAAACATTTATGAATTTAATTAAGACAAGAAATTAAATACATGTTGGTACTCACCAAGGTTTAAATGGATTATATCAAACAGAAAAGTTTGTACTGGTTTGTCCTCGCACAGAACTAGCAATGAAACAAACGTGGGGTGGGGTATTTATAGGTAAACGGTTTAAGGATCGGGGCTTTTTCATTAATTCCGGTGAGTAATTGTTTTTTCTGTTATAATTATATATTTCTGTATTGTTTATTCCCATCTATAACAGAAAAAACAATTACTTACCGGAATTAATGGAAAAGCCCCGATCCTTAAACCGTTTACCTATAAATACCCCACCCCAATAATAAAACATACATATAATATTAAATGTAATATAAATTAGTATTATAAAACATTTATGAATAATGAATTTAATTAAGAAAAGAGATCTAACACATATATATAATATCCATATTAATTAAATATGTATAATAACACCAAACTGTATTTTAAATTTTTGTGTTTTTAGAACTGAAGATGAAGGTATAACATTCGAAACTAGTTTTTAATAAAAACAAAATTATAGAAGTGGCAAATAATTTATCAATCCCTAATTAGGTTGATCCTTCTATACTATCATGCATACGTCAATTTATTTGGTCCAGGTTCTCATGGAAACCAGTTCACTTTTCTATTGTTTTTATCAAGATAACATTAGCATTTTGTAATGTATATATTAGTAAATATTTTGTAAATAAAATCCGAGGGTAAAAAAAAAACAAATTAGTTAGTAATTAGTAATTAGTAAATCAACTTAGTGCCGCATGAGTTCGCCCTCAGAATGCCATCTAACTATGGGCAAGCTATCTCCCGGATTATTATAGAATTGTAAATATCAATGGACTGTTATTAATGTAGTCTTTGGCCAATTTTTTTTTTTCTGTTTTCTTTTTTACTTATATATACTTGTTATTCTTAAGGGACCTAATCTCAGAATGTACTTTATTTTTCTATCCTATTCTAGATCCCTCAAATTAAGCAATAAATGTAAAACAAGGAGTAAAAGTCCATATATCATTTATTTCCTCATTCTTTCTCTGTTTAATACCACGGTTCAGTTCAAGCACTCCTCAGAGGCCGCTGTAGGAATATAAAACATAAAATATTACGAGGAGATAGGATTATGGATATTACCAGAGGTATGGAGAGGGAGAGGGAGGTAAAGATGTAATACCCAGAGGTAATTTGCTAAGGAGGCCAGCAGTTGTGCCTAACTACCTGCAGTAGATGAAAGCAGGTAGCGCGGTAGCAGAACCCCAACGGACTACTAACTAACCGATGCTACTGCTTGGCTCAAACCAATCCAATCTAGCTGAGAGGGTCCCTCCACTTGCTGAGTTCACATTTTATAGCGTCATAAAGCGTTATTATATATGTATATACTCGTATATATACATCTGAAACACCTCTTTCAAAACTGAGTTCAATCTTTATATGTAAACATACAAGATAATATTTAGTCTGAAAAGAATATATTTAATGTTAAAAGAATTACATGAATATGTAAGGTACAGTATCACAACAAACTCAAAGTAATATTACCTGAAAAGAATAAATAAAATTACAATGTTTGTTCACCACATACATATAACAATATCAATTAGTTTACAAACTGTAACCTTCCTCCCATATGTTTTAAAATAATACTCTTCCAGCTGTATGAGATATCGATGCATGAGATATCGATGTATGAGATATTCCAGGTTGAGATATCGATGCATGAGATATCGATGTATGAGATATCGATGCATGAGATATCGATGCATGAGATATCGATGTATGAGATATCGATGCATGAGATATCGATGCATGAGATATCGATGTATGAGATATTCCAGGTTGAGATATCGATGTATGAGATATCGATGTATGAGATATCGATGTATGAGATATCGATGTATGAGATATCGATGTATGAGATATCGATGTATGAGATATTCCAGGTTGAGATATCGATGTAATTTATATGTGTTTAAGTTCTGAAACAAAAATGGAATCTTTTTTCTTCTCGAAAATTCAACAATATGGCAGTGGCTGTTCCTGGATATTGGAAACCGGGGCTCATAGAAATAATCTTGGTAGTAATCAACACAAATATACGACGTCAAATATTCTTCATAACTAGAGAAACCTTCGGTTTTATCGTGATTATCTGAGGATAAGTTTCTAAATTCAACATTTATTCCATCAGTTGACATCCGCATGATGGTATAGAAGGATGAATCTAATTAGGGATTGATAAATTATTTGCAACTTCTATAAAATTTGTTTTTATTGAAAACTAGTTTCGAATGTTATACATAAAAACAAAATTATAGAAATGGCAAATAATTTATCAATCCCTAATTTATTCCATTGATGGAATCGAAAAACTAATTGAATCCATCAGGGATGAACAGCGATGTACGTTGAGTTTAGAGACAACCTGTTTGATTCAAGCGGAAGGTTAACTAACACTCGGAAGGTAACAAACGACATAGAGGAACTTAATAGATAATTTTATTCAGCACTATAGTTCACATTTTTTGTTTTCCTTTTTGTGCTAGTACAATTAAATACAACATCCAATAATTGATTGTTACATCTAGTGAAGAACGGCTAATGCGAAAATATTATTTAATATCATAGCCTGAGTAGGCGGGTACAATATTAGTCGCGGAGTTTTCAATTTTCGATGTTCCGAATCCTACCCCAAAATTTCCTCTTCTCCGGAATTACTCTAGCACTCGCTTTAAGAAGGTTCACAGCTGGTACTTTCTTCCGCATAAAAGATTCCATTTCGAGACGAAATAGTGTAAGAGATCAGTTGTTGTTAATTTTAATAACAGAAATAAAAACATGAAGGTTGTAATGAAGTTACATCCATCAATCCATCCAAACAGCCGATGGAACCGATGGGTCATCAGTGATTTAATTGTCAAACCAAGAGACAGTCTGCTGGATGGTTTCCATCGATGAGTTAAGAGACAGTCTGATGGATGGTTTCCATCGATGAGTTAAGAGACAGTCTGATGGATGGTTTCCTTCGATGAGTTAAGAAACAGTCTGATGGATGGTTTCCATCGATGAGTTAAGAGACAGTCTGATGGATGGTTTCCATCGATGAGTTAAGAAACAGTCTGATGGATGGTTTCCATCGATGAGTTAAGAGACAGTCTGATGGATGGTTTCCTTCGATGAGTTAAGAAACAGTCTGATGGATGGTTTCCATCGATGAGTTAAGAGACAGTCTGATGGATGGTTTCCATCGACGATTAAAGAGATAGTCTGATGGATGGTTTCCATCGATGATTAAAGAAATAGTCTGATGGATGGTTTCCATCGACGATTAAAGAGATAGTCTGTTGGTTTTACGATTCCATCGATTAGCTCGGAATTAGCCATCGGTGAGGTTAGAAACATACCTTGAAGGAAAGACATTAGGCTCGAATAGGAACGAGTTGAGAACAAGAAGAGGTCTCTCCATCACGAATCATTATTCCTTAAAATATAGACATCGTTTTTTGAAAAAGGCTTAAGCGCCAAAAATTAGAAATTTATGTTTAAATTTATTATTGGACATTAACACCACCTCTATCGATTCCTGCTCACGATAAATCGAGAAAAAAAAATTGGAAATGTTCTAAAAATCGACTATTGATGATGTAACTACCAAATACTAACAACTCACAGTCGTCACTCTGGCCTAAACCAGTGCAAGAAGCCTTAAAAATATATTCAAATTATAAGGTTTTGTCCCCTTAATAAACTCATACTGTACGCAATAAAAAATAAAGTTTATTGTTATTTGGGGAAAAATTGTTTCAAATGTTTCCTGTAAAGTTTGCTGAATGGCGCTTACGCCTTTTTCAAATAACTACGTCAATATCACCTCAAGATGAAATTAAACGAACATCCCTCCTACCGTCCGTAGGAACGGTTCAGAGGATCAAGAATAGGCTCAGCACGCCTTCTAGGCACCACAGCATTTAAATAAGGCAATAATTAGTCGAGTTTACTACAGCAAATACCAGGGATCTAATTCTGCGCCCCAAGCCTGGAATTTCCAGGCAAACAAATTAAATTCATTTATTATTTGGAATAAGAATGTTTTGATGCAAGAAATTGAATGCTTTAAAGATTACTTGCAAATTTGGAAAAAATGGTTTTACTGGCTTTAGAAAAAAAAAAAGGATTAATCTTTTAACCACATACATATAAAAAATTAAGATAAAAGAGTTTTATTTTCTAAGGATTTCATAACAAAACGAAATTATTTTTGCTACCTTTATTTTTTGTTATTAATATCTTATTTGTAATTTAAAGGAAAATAATTCATCCTTTTTATTTCATTAATATTTAATGCATCATTTGAAAGAAGTTTGGAGCCTTTTCTTTCGAAAACTTCAAGTTCAAATCTTTAAAATAAAAAATTATTTCTTGTTTTATTTTAAATAATATATATTAATGTTGGTATAAGTATATAATATATTATATATGATATTAGTAATATATTATATTATGTCACAAAAATGATTTATTTAATTCAGTTAAAACTCCAAGTTTGGAATCTTTTCTTTCGAAAACTTCAAGTTCAAATCTATAAAATAAAAAATTATTTCTTGTTTTATTTTAAATAACATATATTAATGTTGGTATAAGTATATAATATATTATATATGATATTAGTAATATATTATATTATGTCACAAAATTGATTTATTTAATTCAGTTAAATAATTAAAAAATTTATAAGATTTAAAAAGAATAACTATTACAGGTTTTAACCAAGGAAATAAAATATATATAAATTATAAGACTGACATTATGGTTTAATGCAACATTAAAATTCATTTTTTTTATAAAAAATGACGGAAATTTTTTCGGATATACATAACCAATTGGATTAATGAATACTATACATATATATAAAATATAGTTAATCATATAAATTTATATTAAGTTGATTGACTTGGTAATTTTTAAACATTTGTTATGATATTATTAAAAGAAAACAAGAAATAATACATCAATTATGCAATTTTTAATTTTGTAGATTTGAACTTGAGGATGTGCAAAGATAAACGGCTATCAGAGCGTCGTTAAAAAGAAATATATGTTTTATATATATATATATATATATATATATATATATATATATATATATATACACACACATATATATATATATATATGCGTTGAATTTTTCGACATGCGCCAGAAATAGGAAAAACACTTTAAAAAATATATATATAATTTAGTAATCGTTGTCATGACAACTTCGTACATGTTGAAGCAAGTTTACTACAAAAATATTTTAATAAGAGTGAAAGCATTGTGTGAAAGCATCATTTATTAATCAAACCGGATAACGTGAATCAACGATAAAAACGTGAAGCTTTATTTCCGTTTTGACGAATTCATTATCATTTCTATTATGTTCTTTGAAAATACCTAAAGGAAATGAGAGGAATTCAAAATAATGCAGTCGATCACCGAGAAAAAATTTCACCCTTTGGCCTAGGAATAATTAGTCAACATTTTTTTTGGTAACCAGTTGTTTCCTTGAAAGATCTGGTAGCCCCCCTGAGAGTTCTAATAATTGAAGTAGAAAAACGCTAAAGAGTCTAAGTGCCTCTAGAAAATGTTTTCAGAATTCAAGTTCCAACTTGAAAAATATTAAAGAAATATGACTTAATTACGAAAAACATATTTTTTTTTCTGATAATCTATGGTTGTATAAACAATAAAATTACATTCATAATAGTACTAGATTTACAATAAAAAAATGATTATTTTGTAAAAAAAAAAACTTATTTTTTCTTCCTTTCCTTTCATTCCACATAGCTACGGCAAAGGAAGTCAGGTTATTGAATTGTATAGTGCGTTTCCTCGGTGAATCCATGTTCGATATATGGATGAAATGTGCAACATATAATTTATGTATTAAAAATAACTTCAAAATCAAAGTTAAACTTAAATATTTTCATTTTTTAAAAAGTTTTGTACAAACATAGCAGTATGATGATGAATGATGATTAGAAATGAAAAGAACAATAGTTCTGATTTCTGTTACTCGCATTATCTTTCAAAAGTTAAACAAAAAAAAAAAAAAAAAAAAAGGAAAATACTTGAAATTTGGGAGGGTATATAACTCGCAATTCATTTCACTTGAGGTTACAGATAATATTAAATAAATATTAATTAAATAATAAGTGTGAATTATTTTCCTTGAAATTACAATATAAGAAAGTTTTATTTAATTTAAAATGATAAAGTGACTTTAATGTCACCTTTAATATTTTACATACCTCATTTTTACAGGAGATCGATTACAGGAGATGGAAACAAGAAAGGAATCAACAACTCCTTCAGGATTCTACACAAGAAGACCCTCAAGGCGAGATAGTCCTACAAACACATTCAACATTACTTCAACTTAAATCTTCTACAAGGATGGACTTCTAGCTATAGATAGGACCTAGATCAATTAGGGAGGACTGAGAAAATTGATATTTGAAAAGATTATGAGAAAACAGGAGAATCACTACTATATATTATTACGGTAGTATAGATCCCTTTTCCGGCTCTCAGGAGCGACGTATTTTGACGGGTGAGGTATCAAAAGAAAGGGAATTTCATGGAGATGTGACGAATTCCCATTTTGT
Source organism: Rhaphigaster nebulosa (assembly GCA_948150685.1). NCBI lineage: Eukaryota > Metazoa > Arthropoda > Insecta > Hemiptera > Pentatomidae > Rhaphigaster > Rhaphigaster nebulosa. Next base: position 136,398,165 of record OX411310.1, on the reverse strand, counting down.
TTCTTAAATCCTTACTAGGGCTTAAATAAAAGTGGTGAAAAAACTGGGAGGTTTCACAAATTTGACGACTGAGAGTCAGCGGATCGAGACGGGATTGGTTGGGTTTTAAAGATTTTGACGCGGGCATCAAAATCATATACGCTCCCTCGGAGCGTATTGGTCCAGCGTTTTAAGGCCCAAAAATCTACTGTTTTTGAGATAACGCACGCTATATGTCCGCACGGGTCCTATGCCATCTTGCGTACGTGGCGTTGTCATGGCAACCATATACATGTAAAAGCAAGCTGAGTCTGTATACGAAAAATGTTTGATTAGTTTTAAATTATTCTGTTAAAATGTTGTTTTTAGGTTTCCATGAATGATAGAATACTACAAACAGAAAGTGATCTAGCTGAGTCTTATTGCTTAACTTTTAAACCTAGGCGGTACTTTCCAGTAGGTCAAGCTAATTACTTATTAAGTATTAACTATTACATTAACATGGTCATTATAAACTATTATAAAGCTTCACCAAATGTGTGTGTTAAATAAATTTGTTGATAATATTATATTATTAATACGAATAAATATGTTTCCCTAATATCGCTTATATTTCGAATTCATCAAGATATCTAACGCGAGAGTTCTCGCTCGGGTATACTAGTATAATATTTACTTGATCTATTCTGCAGACATTCTACTTTACGGAATTTAAAAATATTCTAGAGCCTTAACGCATATCTTATACAGATACATTGTATGCCGCTTCCATATTATTTGCAGATTTTTTATCATTAAAATTCACAATCATTACTAAAAATTTAACAATCCCTTAAAATGCCTTTAAATATTTGCCAAGCCTTGGCAAATCAAATGTGTAAAGGGGGTAGTTTGGTTTGGCATCTCTCTGTTTGCATCCGATCCTGTTCTTGCAGGAAGCGCCACATCAGCGCTAGTGTTGCATCCACATGTCTATGTAATTATATAAATTATATATTTAAATGTTTTTATTTTGTATATTTAATTGTTTCTTTATAGGATAAAATTATTTTAAACCGAGCTTAACAGCCTAAGTTATAAGTTGGAATAGCCGGGATAGTAGAGTATGGATAGCTTAGTTTACTAAGCTTCTGTAACCCCACTTTATATGTTTGCCGTTTGGTTTGGTGTTTCACTTGCCTATACTTGGCACCTTAATGTGTAAAGGAACCTTTAAGGGAGGATGAAAGTCTATAGTTTTGAAAACATCGAAGGAATAGTAATCGATATATTTAACTATCGATACTGAAAAGTTTACTTTTCCTTAAATTTCAATGTGGCGATGGTAAATTAGAAGACAGACATACAGGTTGCACAACTATAGATATTAAATATAAAACAAAAATCTAAACAGATAAAATCGATTTAAATAACCACCTTATTTCTCCGAAAATAATAGACTATTGCATTGTATCGGAAGTTATAACAGAGAGTTGGGAGGGGAGGGGAGGGGGTGTATTTAGTATCCATTTAGTAACGACTAAAAATAAATTACGAGAGCTTCGAGGATATCTAAAATTAAATAAAATTTAGTATGTTTGGTAGTTTTCTAGGTATGGTAAATTTCGTACACTAACCGGTTTTTTTGCAGTTTTTGTAAGGTTTTGTGCACCATAACAACTCCTCCAAACAGAGGGTTGAAAATTAGAGTTTGTATGTGTATTGAGTTGGTGTGTACTTTGGGGGTCTCAACTTTTCTCACGTCGCCGCCATTTTGTATTTCAGTGAAAATAACACCTTAGCAACAGATCTCAGCCAGTGTTGCCAGGTCACCCCTATATTTTCTCCCTAAAACCCTCAAAGTTTTCCCCTAAATTCACCAACTTTAACCTTAAACCTATCTAAATTTTCCTCTTAATCGACCAATTTTAACCCTAAATGTTTAATTCGTCTTCTTTTTTTTCGTGTAACCAAAATTACTCCCTAGAATAAAATAAGAATAAATGTTTAGAAAAGTAAAAAATACCCCAGAGGTTCTATAAAACCCTTAATCTATGTGAAAATCCCAAATGTGGCAACACTGATCTTAGCTGCAAACCCTTTTTTTTGTTAATAATGAAAAAAAATTTATAAACAAACTTCAAAAAATAACTTTTTTTTTTTTAAAATAACGATCTTTTTCTTTCATTTATATATATATATATATATATATATATATATATATATATATATATATATATATATATATATATATATATATATAGAAAAAGTGCCACGGTACGAAAAATTAGTATTTTACAGGAGAAGCGTTTGAAGTTAATTTAGGTTGAACGCTGTCCCTCAACTAATCGATAAAACATTAACAAGTTACCTTTTTTGTTTTAGAAAAAAAAAAGTTAATCTTCATTTATTGATCATTTAATCATGAATCATGAATCAAATAGTCAGTCTTGCAAAAATAGTACAAACTCATTTAGAGTTTATGTATAATATCCACATTTGAAAAAAAAAAATCAGCTCAAAGAATTTTATTGAATATCTAGCAGACATTTTCAAGGAACATGTTCAAACGACAATAATTTTTTATAACAGGCAATAAAGTTTTACTTAAATAAATTTCACAGGTTCACACTCTTTTTTCCCACTTGATATCCGCATGATGGTATAGAAGGATCAATCTAATCAGGGATTGATAAATTATTTGCCACTTCTATAATTTTGTTTTATTGAAAACTAGTTTCGAATGTTATACATTCATCTTCAGTTCTCATAATATCAAACTATATTTTGAATTGCTTATTTTTGAATTTTTTGTGTGTTTGTAGAACTGAAGATGAATGTATAACATTCGAAATTAGTTTTCAATAAAACAAATTTATAGAAGTGACAAATAATTTATCAATCCCTAATTAGATTGATCCTTCTATACCATCATGCGGATGTCAACTGATAGATAATGATGTTTACAATTATTCATAGGGAAGCAAAATATTGATACTTTTTGGCCACCTAATTGGAAAAAGATGATATTATTAAAACATTATAAATTATTAATATCTTTATCAAGATAGTCTTTATAAAGTTAGTTACTCTCCAATCAGAGTTTGATGGAAGTCATTATGCTTGACGAGCAAACTTATAATAGTAAGTTGTTACAAAAGCCCTTGTGCATGAACATAACCCTTAATTCCAACTCTCATAATTATCCTATAAGAATGTTTTTGTTCCTACTATTTATGTCAATATTTACTTTGACTAATTCTTTAATTCCTTGTTACTTGAGTTCGATTTATGGGGTAATTTCAATTTTTAAGACGCACGTGCAATGCCAGAAGAAAAAATCGTGATTCGCGGTCTATTGAGACGTTACTGGAAAAAAGAATTAAGCGAAAAGGCAGCCGCCGAAGAAATTTGTGCGATAGAAGGAGAGTCAATTGACCATCGAAATACTGCCGCACAACCCAGAAACACACAGACCAAGAAAGACTATCGGAACTGCAAGGAGTAAACGTTTCGCCTCATCCTGCGTATAGCCCAGATATTGCACCATCAGATTATGGTTTGTTTAGATCAATGGCTCATTTTCTAAATGGTCGAATCTTTGATAATTGCGAGGAAGTAAAAATTGGATGTGAGGAGTTCTTTACCTCAAAAACAAAGGACTTATACCGACATCAAATCCAATTACTGGCAGAAAGATTGGTGAAAATAGTTGAAAACAATGAACATTACCTTGAAGAGTAGTATTGAATAATGTTTAAAATATGTAATCTGAAATAAACCAATACTAAGGCAAAAGGACTTTTGTAAAGACCTATTAGCTAAACTATCAATCCTTGCATATATGAGGTAAATATTAAAATTAAAAAATTGACATTTATCCGCTAAGAAATATAGGCAACAGTTCGGGAGCTTAGACCAAAAAACGTGTCTGATATCAAGAAATCTTGTGGAGGATTAAATTTTCTACAAAATTCATACAAAATATTTTTTAATTACTCTCAACAGACGACAAGAAATATTGAAATAACAATTATAGAGAAAGGGAAAAAAGTAATTTCAATATTTCAATTTTTTTTTTTTGTACGTGACAAACAAAATATGAATGTATTTACTATATTTTGGTTAAAACACGTGAGCCGAAAAGGATACTTTACTTGAAGGTCATAATAAACTTACACCAATTAATTAAATTCAATTAAAATTAAATACAGACATCATATTTGGCAATAAAGGTTACAAACGCGAGTTTTTTCCACTCCAGTTAAACAATTTTATTATTTGTTTTAAGTGTTAAAATTATGAGTAAAATACTGGTATCCTCCCTATTTGTGAGATTAAGTGAGTTTTTCAGGTTAAAATGTCGAAACTGTCGATTTCCAATGCTTTAACTAGTGACATTGGCAGTTTTAATGTTGTCACGGAACACGAAGAAATCTCTGGGAAACTCGTTACCTACTGAAAGAAAACGAAATATAAAAACGGAATGAGACCTCCAGAAACAAGAGTATGTGTGTGTGAGCGTGTCAATAGATGGATGTCGTGACGCCGAGTGTAAAATTGACATACCGAAAGTAGTACTCTACTTGAAGGTCATAATTTATTTTCATCAAAAATTATATAAAAATATTTTGCAAAACTCCTCGAATTTGGATATAAGACTTATATTGGACAACGCATCCACATCAGATATTTTTTAATTTACTTTTTAAGATGCTAGTTAAATTCTGTAGCCTTATTTATTATCTAGGTTTAAGTAAGTTTTTATGTAATTAAAATAAATATTTTAAAATTACAATACAGTAATGAGATTTCGTCATCAACCGAAAATAATAATATGTCATGTTCTAACAGGATCAAAGGTATATTTGTCAAACGGCTGTAATAAACTTCAACATCTTCTTAAAGAATTCAAAAAAATTAAATAAAATTGATTTGATATCAATTAATGATTATCCTGTCAGATAGAGAAGAGAAGAGTTAAACCGCAGTTTAGATAAAATTAGATATTAAAAAGAGCTTTCTGTAATCTAGTTTAATCGATTATTTACAAGATGAATCGATACTCCAACCGATTTGCATCCAGCACTACCAACCCACAGACACTCTTTGAACGAATGACTGAAAAGGTAAACGACTTGCTCAACATTTTATTCTATTCTTTAAAGGTAAATTGTTAAGATGTAGCCATAGAACCGCCATGACTAACTAAGCTAATCGTAAAGACTGTTACGGATATTAGGACGCACAAAGGCCTCCTATATCGCGCCTGCCAAACTCTACCGCATCTTCATAAGATCATCGCCATTGTTAAAGGTACCGCCGACATGGAGGTTAATCTAAAGGAAGTTGATGAACTTTAAACATGAATAAATAAAATCTTCACTACAAAGAGGGGTCCGTCTCACAATAGAGTATTACTAGCACTTCTCAACGGTTTTAGTCCGCGTTATTTTTGGATAAATCCCTAACATACAAAATAATATTTTAAATAATTAAAGCCTATATAATGTTGTCCAGTCTTATTTGTAGCAGACATTTTTAAGGAATAGATAGGGTCAAAACGGTTAAAGTAGACTTTCGCTGGTACTGCCCGCGGTTGCGGCCAGTTTAGTACTTCTTTGACTGAATAGGTAGGGACATATTTCGCTGGCACTGCCCATGACTATGCTGCCGCGTTCCTGAACGAGTCATACTGCCTCAGACGCGACGGTTATTGCTTGCCATTTAAAACAATATCGTTTAATAAAAAAGGATTCACCGATTATGACGACGAACGTCTAATAGAGTTCGTTAACCAGTTTCAGGTACTTTATGACCACAAACATAAGGACCTATAGGAATGTGAGCAACAAAATAATGTGTGGAAAAACATATTATTTAATTTTTATAATCACATATTATTATTATTACTGTATTAATAAACAATAAAGAAACCTCGACAGACGAACTTTGTTCATTGTCTAAAATACCTAACAAATATCTAGTTGTACATGTATAGTTGCATATCTGTATATACTTGAAAATAAACATATTAATTTATCTATAACTTGTATGTATCTAAATAACATATAATTTTAAACGTTTTAAGGATATACTATATAGTTATAACGGTATCGTTTGATTATAAATAGAGGAGAGATTATAACATTATAGATTATGCAACAGTGGGCCGCTGCAGTGGGCAGTTTCAGAAAAATATAGAAGCAGTAACAGTTAGCGGCAACGATTAGTAAGCTTTGCCAATCGCGACCGCGGGCAGTCCCAGCGAAAATCTACCTTTATAAATTTTTATAAACGGCAATCAATTTTTACGTATTCAAGTTTTTTATTTTCTTAACTTCCCATTTTATTTATAAAATAACATCTTCACAAAATAATTTCACACTTACATATTAAAAAGTTTTTGTTGTCATGACTACGACAAGTACGGAAGTTGGTAAAGGGCCCGTGCGGCGGGCGGCACTTTGAATCTGAATATGTATGTGTATGTAATATGTATCCATATATATATATATATATATATATATATATATATATATATATATATATATATATATATATATATATATATATAATTTTATGTGTGACTTCACTTTTAATAACACCCCTCGTTTTTACAAAAACCACACCGCAGTGACTGACTCAGAGTTAACAACTGCCATTAGGATTAGAGTTCAAGGGCGAGCTTTGTCACCTCTGTTGACTTGATTTGGGTGTATCATCCGAGATCCGGTCTCATGACGAGGACATGTCATTGCAAGATAAATTTCACCTATTTCAACTCAGTTGTCCACTTCAATACGACATAGCCATCCATCAGCTTCTCAAAATGGTGGCCGTAGGAAACGATGACAAGAATTCTTCGTATATCCAAACCAAGAAAAATGATAAAAAAAATCATGGTTCCGTAGAAGCCATCGGCATCTTGCGGTTTCCGAAAGACTACGAAGTTTACACGCAACATTGACCAGAAAGAATCAACAATTTGTAACACGAGAATACCGAAGACATATTAGAATTAGAATTTTTGACATGGTTTACTGAAGTTTTACAAGTCGAGAAACAGTTATTTACAAGTTTTCCACATTTAATTAAAAAGTTTGAACAGTTAACTTGCTTCCACGGGTATGAAGATGTCCTGATGACGACCCGTACTCAAATTGGACATTTTTTCTATTAGCAATTTATTAATGGTTTCTGCTCCGTTGCTAGAGGCCGTAGCGTGATGTTATAAAGCCTAAAGCCTTCCTCAATACACGGTCTATCTAAAGCGAAAAGAATTTTACAAATCGGACTGGTAGTTCATGAAATTAGCGCGTTCAAACACACAAACTTTTCAGCTTTATTATCCTAGCAGAGCGAAGCAACAAGGAGGGTATCAATGCATTTAACTTTTGGCCGTTTTTAGATATCTAACGATTTTTTGAGCGAAAGGTTCAACAGATTTTCTAGTTTAATGGCTCAAATTTTTCCTTTTGATCTAGTGAAGGATTGAATCAAATTACTAAATGAATTTCCGAAAATGTTTCGAAACATTGTGAGTTCAAAGTACTGAAAAAATATTTAATTATATTTTAAGTATTTTCGGCTTTCTGTTGATGTTTCTTATAACATTAATTGTAAGTTCATGTTCATATGGTAATAAATTATAAATAGACAAAACTTGAAAAAATAAAAAGGTTAAAATAAAATTTAATATAGAAAAAAAATATAAACCACGACTACGGTAATAACTTTTATATCTGACAACCTGATATAAACTAGACAAAAACTAAAGACCTAAATGTAGGCTTTATTATACTGAGAAATACACAAGTACAAACAACATAGCGTTTGAGAAGTTAATACAGAAAGAACAATACGTTATTTAAAGGTTAAATTAAGACAACGATGATCAATTAACATATGGTTTAAATAGAACATGTGGTTTAAATAAAACATATGATTTAAATAGAACATATGATTTAAATAGAACATGTGGTTTAAATAGAACATATGATTTAAATAGAACAAATTATCACATCACAACCCTATTCGTACTAAGGGACGGAATGTACTTGCGTATCTACCTAAGCTCATTGGTGTGTTGCTAGCGAAGTTGACGGGCATGAATATCGAACCTTAGTGTAGTAGTCGGGTGCCTTCCACTGCAAGTTACGGCCCCTTGCATTCTATTGTGCATATCAAAATACAGAAAGCTCTTAGCAACCTGTGCATGAAAATAAACAGATGTTAAATTAATGTATTGAGAGTAATGAACAGTCTTCATTATCGTCTGGATGTTAAAGGCACACGACTACTACACCGAGGTTTAATATTCAATATTCAACTTCACTAACAACCCACCAATGCTCTTAAGCAGATATGCAAGTACATTCCTTACCTTAGAACGAATAGGGTTGTAAGATATAGTAGGTATTTTAGTATTCAGGATTTTTATGTTCTATTAAATTTAATTTTTTTACTTTCCCTTACCTAAATTCGAAGTATATAGTAAGGGGAAGTATTGCGATCGTGAAAATTTTCGAATTCGAGTTTTCGACGGAAATACACGTTTTAAGGTCCCCTGAGTCCAAATGACCAAGTTTCGCAAAATGATCTGTGTGTATGTGATTAGTCTAGCTCAAAAACGAAAAGTTGTACGATACTGAAATTACGTATTTAAGGTTGGCACATGCATGTGATGTTACAGCAACGTTTTCGTCAAAATCGACTTAAGTGCCACTTTATATAATCGATTTTACACTTTTTTACAATTTTCTCGAAAACGGCTCAAACCATTTTTATTAAACTTGCCTACATTATTCTTCATAAAGACCTTCAACTTTTCATATAGGTGGTACATCACCGAGTAAATGCAGAGAAAAAAGTTATGATGAAAAGAATAATTTATTTGCGCATAACTTAAAAAGCATGCATCTCATAGTAATTTATGTATAGAATTGTAAGGAAGGTAATTAAATCATCTAAAAAACAGAAAAAGAATCATCAAAATCGGACCAATAATAGCAAAGATACAGCTCATCGGACTAACCGGAAATGGTAATTATATCATGGATATTACAATTGTTTACAATTTTCTCGAAAACGGCTCTAACGATTTTGATGAAACTTACCTAAATTATTCTTTAATTATGATGAAAAGAATATTTTATTTTATTTAACTTGACAAAGTTAAAATATATAGGTAGTGTACAGAATTGTTGTACTAAAATGTTTAAAAAACTGTTTTATTGTACTGAAGTGAGAGGAGATGTGAAGAAGTGAATGCTGCTGAGTTTATTTCAAGCATTGTTTATGTGAACTTTTTAAAATTATATTAAAAATATAATTATTATAGAACGGTAAGGGAAAGTTGTGTGATGCGCGCACCGCACAAGATTTTTTTTTAAACAGTATTGACATAGATAGAAGTAAAGATAAAATCTTTCTTAGCAGTACGTTCAAATTTGTTGTAAAAAATCAAATTTAACAGGATCGAGTCGGATTGGAGGCTATGAGGAAATAATTGATATCAATCATAAATATAAGTAGTTCTAAAAAGTTCGAATTTAAATATAAAAACTGATTGGGCCAGATCATGCTACGACCAAGCCCTCCTAGACATGCATATCGTGCGCTCTGGCTCTGCATAGCAAATACAGGGCACGAACATCATTAAGGTTCACTAGCCAGAACTATTGTTCGACTCCCTATGAACAGAGTGAAAAAAATCAAAAAAAAAATCTTCCTAATTAAAATGAGCCAACAAAATCATTTCCATAAAAATAAAAATTATGCCCGTAATAACAATTCAGTTAGTTTTACCCCTAAAGTTATAATCATGAGAGTATGGATGACTGTGAAAAATATATGTATAAAATATAAGGAAGCATGATTGGGGGTGCGGTTAAAGATTAACACAAATAAGAAAAAACTTTTTATATTGTGTGACGTTATAATTATTTAGTTTGGAACAAATACTGTGAACCAACTTTAGCTATTAGGTATTTAAGAAATTATATTCCAAAGGAAAGTAATATCGGTCTTCAGATTTATATATAACGGCCCACCGATCCGCAGGTTTTGATATATCTTTTCTTATCCGATCCTCATCCCTATGGAATTACATTCCTTCTTCCATCCGTTGCTCCAATACTCTTCCCACCTTTGAATCCCGTCTATTCAGTCACTTCATGTCCATGCAGATCCAAAAGATTTGTAAATAGAGACTTCTTATTTTAAGATTTACACCCAATTATGTATTAATGCATTATTTTTACTTTTATTATTAATATAAATTTATTCTCATTCACTGTATTTATTTTTAATGTATTAATATTGCAAGTTTATTTTTTCTTAAAGGTTTAAAAGTTATGTCATTGCTATTTATTATGATTTCATTTTTTTTTCTTATTTGTCTATTTATGCTATTATTTACTCAATATCATATTATTTTTTGTTCTACTCTAAGTTTCTAAAGCTCTTGTGTAAAGATTTTACATGTAATATTATTCTAAAGGGACATGTCCCGGAATAAATAAAGAATTTATTATTATTACTAACTGGATTTTTAAAATTTTGTTCTATTGATCAAAGCTTTGATAAAAAAACTTACTTGTGTAAATCAGCCTTTATACCGAACAAGTAGGCAATTTGTTTAAAATTATTTTGGAAATTTTTACTTTATCTTAATGACTCTTAACAGTAGCGGATCCAGAGAGAGGGGGCGACCTCCCAGAGTCCCGCGCCAAAGAGAATTTAAAAAAATGATTTGTACATTACAGGCGAATTTATAGTAGTATACTGAAGATGCGAAATATATGAAAATTAAATAATTGAATTACAAAATGCATACGAATGTAGTTCACATAGTACAGCCTAACATGTGTATGATCGCGGGTCTCTATGCTACAAAAAAAAAAATCAACTATACTACTCTGCTTTTAAACAAAAAAAATCATAAAAATTGGAACAAAAATGCAAAATCATAAACTGAGTGTAAGAGATTTGTTCTTCAATGGTTGACCAAACGGGCTCTAATAATAAACATAATAAATTAATTTGCCGGAGTGAGTATATGCGGATATGACTATATGCAGTCAAATATTTATTTATTTAAAATAATTTAAGCCATAATTATTTTGCTCTGATATTATAATTTTTATTTATTTTCTAGTAGGAACATCATCCTGTTATTTCATATAACTCTCACTTACTTTTACTAAGGTAGCCCTGATATTTATAAACATTTGTCACTAGAAATAAATCAGGTGACAATATATTAAGGTAAAATTTATGTTAATCTGGTTTTAATGAGCATAATATGGAAAAAAAAAACTTTCATCTATAGAAGAACTTTTCATCAATAAAAGAAAAAAAATTATTATTTTGTAACTAATCAATAAAATAATTTTAAAAAACAAGTTTTATTTAACGAGTTATCACATTTAAAACTATCCCAATCCACTTAATAAAAACTATTTCTGATGAAGTGAATTTAAATTTACCTCAAGAAATTTTCCATAACACCTTAAAACGGCCATATTTTTTTATTTTTTTTTTTTACAATTGTGTCCTAAAACATTCATATTTTTACTTCCTTGTACAAAGTAAAGGAAGTATAGAAATCCCGAAAATTTTCGAATTTCAGATTTTGACGGAAATGTCCATTTTGACCATCCCTGAATCCATTTTGACTAGTTTCGTCGTGGCGCCTGTACGTACGTACGTACGTTCCTTCGTATTTCGCATAACTCAAAAACGGTTAGCCGTAGAAAGTTGAAATTTTGTATTTACGATTGTTGTAAAATCTAGTTGTGAACCTCCCTTTTTGGTCACTGCTTAATCACCGGAAGTGGTACTTTACTTGAAGGTCATAATTGATTTCCATCAAAAATTATATTAAAATACTTTGCAAAACTTCTCAAATTTGCTATTTATAACTTATATATTGATTTAAATAACATGCTAGATTTTGGTCTAAATTGGAAAACCGGAAGCGGTACTTTACTTGAAGGTCATATTAGACTTTCATAAAAAATTATATTAAAATAAAATGTAAAACATCTCAAATTTGGTAAATAGGACTTTTATATCGATATAAATGTATTTAATAGATTTTGGTTAAAATTGGTGAGCCGAAAAGGGTACTTTACTTGAAGGTCATAATAAGCTTACATCAACAATTATATTTAAATAAAAAGAGAAATCATATGTTTCAGTAATAATGGTTACTCACGCAATTTGGTTTCCAATCCAATTAAACATTTTTATTAGTTGTTTTAAGTGTTAAAATTTAGTGTAAAATACTGGTTTTCCTCCCTATTTGTGTGTGGGTGTGTGTGTGTCAGTAGATGGATGTCGCGACGCCGAGTGTTGTTTTTGAGATACTGCGATCTTCGGGAACTAGTAACCAAATTCAGGATCACTTTTTGAGCCACCGATTTATAGTTTAATAGGCGTACAAGGAAGTCATGTGTTGTCCACATCAGATATTTTATTATTATATCCAAAAACAGTCATATATTTTTATTATCAAACCCTCAAACTGTCATAATTTATTTATAACTTTATTTATTGATAAATTAAAAAAATACATTTTTATAGATACATTATAACTTTATATAAACATACATTAAAATACATTATCTACTTTTTTTTTGTTTAATGAGTGTAACATGGAAACAACTTTCATCCATACCAACGTAAAAAAAAGAAAAATCTTATTTTCTAAAGAGTTACAACATTTACAATTATCCAAATTCGCTAAATAAAAAAGATTTCTGATTAGAAGAAATTTAATTCAACCTAAACAATTTTTATTTTATATTAGGAATTCCTTATTTAAATAACTCCAATACGAAATCATAAAATAAAAAAAAATAGTTGTTCTAATTTTTAATTTTTGTTTACAAAAATAATAAATACTTAACGTATCATTGAAGCTAGATAGTATATGTATACCATTATATAAATAATTTCTGAATACAACATATAAGTATAAGCATATAAATGAAATAAATATACATATACATATGCTCAGAATAAATACAATATGTATTAAGGGTAGAGGGTATATAAAAGCCAACGAAGCACCCTCGGGAAGGAGGCGACAGCTTGGAGCCATGGAGACAGAAATCGATATATCGATTCTGGTATTAGGGCTCAGTCTAGCAGTCGGTTTTATATAGACTTTACCCCTCTCCTGTCTCATATATCGATATTCAGCAAAATCACGAAAGATGTAAATTTGAAATTATACAATTCAATAAACTATTATTTCAAGAAATAATAATACCCAGTTCAAATACTGTACCAAATTAATTTTAAATCATTAATCTTCAATAAGCAGTCTATCCATAAACAAATATACGTACGTTGTTATGTAAACGACTGACTCTTCATTTATAAATATGTATCGATTTGTACTGTTCATTTAAATCGATATTAAAAACGTTAATTTATTTTACGCACGTGTTTTCTAAACTATTTCTTAACTCCTGATTTTTTATAATAATATATTTTCTTAAAGAAAACAAAAAATAAAATAAAAGAAGATATCCTAAAGATTTGATAGACTTTGTTTTAACACCCAATAATGTCCTAAAAAAAAAAAAAAAATCCTAAAAAAAACAAACAAATTATTCTGCTGAAATGATCTAATAAGTACCAATTCCCATGATCAATAAGTATCATATGATTTCCTTTTTCATACGTAGTATATAGTATCATAACGAATTATATTATTATTGTTATTCTACTTTATGTTTTTATATTTTATTCTGGAGCACATTAAATATACAATATTATTTTATTTTATTTATTTTTTAATATATTTCTTTTACTTAATTTATGATATCCCATAACACATTAATAGGGTCTTACTTGTCTATATCAATTTAAATACTTATTCTTTTCTTATAATTAAATAAGATAAATATGTAAAATTATAATTTATTTTAATCGCTATGTATCATCTTTATTCATCGACATGCTTGATGTTTAGGCATTAACTTTTAAATTGTATAAATATTATTTAAGTTGCAGCCTCCACAACACCCCGACTAATTATCGTTGTTGAAAATAGAATACTGAAAATTTTAAAAAAACTTATAATGCATTATTGTTTATATATATTTTTTTAATTTTAATAATAAAAAAATATAAATTAAAATGATTTAGAAGTAGATCCACAGATACCTAAAGTTTAACCTTAAAAGGGTCAAAAATATAAATAAAACACAGACAAAAAAAAGAATAAAACAAGAATGTTAGTATGTAAATAAGACCGGTTCCAATCTGGAAAAATCTAACCAAACAAATATTTAAGATAACTATCCTTTTATCATTTCTGCACTGAGATTCAATTTTACATAATAAGATAATTTATAATCACAAACAAAATATCCATTTTTTTTTTTTTAATTCAAACCACTAATAAGATTTTCAATGCTTATCTTTTTGTATTTTAACCAATTGCCGATAAATACAGTGATCCCTCGCTATAACGCCAGTCGCAGGGAAATTAAATCACCCGCGTAAAAAGGGTACAAGCGCTATAACGAGGACAGAAAAATATAAATCATTTGAAGAACTATACACACAAGCACATAATGATTTATTAAAAAAAAATATACTGAACATTGTTACTATAAATGAAGTTGAAATAAATTTCAACATTTAGCACTTTCAGCATTCATATAACAAGTGGAAAAAAAAATTAACTTAGTAATAAAAAAATAAATAAAAAATAACAAAAAGAAACAATAAAATATTAATTCCTTGGATCTTAAAAAGAAAACAAACATGTCGAAATTTAGGTTTCAATTTGTTATGGGACTTAAACACCACCTCTATCGATTCCCGCTCACGAAATATCGAGAAAAAAAAATCGAGGACCCTAAGTCGTCGACTTGGTCTCGACCAGTGCCAGAAGCCTTTAAAATATATTGTAACTGTTAAAGTTTTTCACCTTAATAAACTCCCACTCTACATAATAAAGTATAAAATAAGGAAAATATATATTGACATTTTGAGGAAACGTTTTTTGGGTCTACCGAAGTTTGCAAACTGGCGCTTAAGCCTTTTTAAAAAAATACGTCATTCTGAAACGCAAAGCTCCCAGGTATTGCAATCTTAGTATCTCAAGATCTTTAGAACAAAGAAAAAATAAAATCAATTTTAAAAAAATTTAAGATATAGCTTCAACCTATAACTTAGTGATTATTATAAATAAAAAAACAAGTGGTTAATAAAGTAAACTACATGGGATTTAAATTTTATGTAGCTCAAATCATAAAATAATCATATATATTATTTCATTTGGAAAGATCCATTTTTCAGGTGAACTACTGAACCAATTAACACGAGATGAAAGACATTTTTACTTAGAGAGGGCGAATATAGCTAAAATTGTGGTAGATGAAACCAGTATTTTTAAATTAATTAAAAACTATAATTTCGGTTTTATTATTTTCAATAATAGATCTTTGTAATCGACCAAAAAAAATTTTTGTAACCCTCCGTCTCTTCAAAATTTGAGGTTTTACGTTTCAAGATATGCAGAATTCAAATATCGAATAAAAAAAAAAAATCTGTCCCTCCGCCGTCCGCGGCTTTTCTCCGAGACTACGGTACCGATTTTCTTGAGATTCGGCAACAAGGTCACACCTCACCCTAGAATGATCTTCGTAACTCGACATTACCATCCGTCTGTTTGTTTCAAAAGAGCGATCGATTAGAGATTTTATAAGCCCATAACTCGGCCATTTATAAAGATATAGGGGAAATGTAAGGTGTTTTGGAAACAGCATAAGGCATAAAAAAAAAAAAAAAATCTATATAAATGTTTTTGGTTTATTATTTTCAATTATAGACCTTTGTATTTTTTTTTATATGATCAATGTTAAGGTGATGGAACTCCCAACAAAAGTAAAAAAAAAAAAAAAAAAAAATCATTTAAATCAGACCAGTATTATCTGGAACTTCTCCAGCGCTGCAGGCAATCGTGGCACAAGGCCTCCTGACTTCCTCGCATCTCTCTACTTCATCCTTCCTTGAATTATTTCTGCACTTCCTTTAGCTTCTTGTTCTTTCCTTTTTCTTTTCCCACTGAAGTGCACATCCAATATTTTCTGTACCATTTCACCCTCTGATTACATGTCCTGACAATCTCAGCCTACTTGCATTGACACAGTTTCATCTCAACACCCCTAGTTCGGCACTCTCACGGCGATCACCTTGGAACAATCTTCAAATTTCTGTTCCTTAGATGCTTACTGCTTAATTTCTTTGCTGAACTTGGTAGATATCTTTTATAAAATATTCCGGCACACGTTCCTTTCCCGAAACACTCCAAATGCTCATTTGAAAGATAATCTAATTATCTAAACTGTAAGCAATACGGAAAGTCCTGTGAATAGACAGACCAGATATTTTTTAAATATTACTGTTTGGAAATAACAAACTATCGTGTGATAATTCACAGCGTTTTTATGAGTCTATTTGCACGAATAGTTACAATAGTAAGCAGAATCTTATCGTTTGATCGAACATTTTATATAAACATTTTAGAATGATTGTTAATATTTTAGAAAATAAAGTATTAAATCATAGTTTAGGACCGAAGAAAGATAATATGATATGAAAGATGATTTAAATAAATTAAAAATCAAAAGCAAGAGAACAGAAAAAAAAAAAAAGTTGCCTTCCTCAATATTTTACATTTTAGGGAACATATTTTAGATATTTATTTGAATAATAACTTGATTGTATACAAAGCTAAAAAACAAAACAAAAAACAACAGACTAATTTGCGAAGATACAGCGAACATATTTTTTATTGGATTCTAACCCAAAGCGATAAGTAAACTAGTTAAAATCCATACAGGATGTTGAACAACTAATATTTCTTCATTCATTCATCATGATATATATTTGATCCAGATTTCAACGGAAATATCCATTTTGACCATCCCTGATTCCACTTCGACTAGTTTCGTCGTGAGGTCATTACGTACGTAACTCAAAAACGGTTAGCTATAGAAAGTTAAAAGTTTGTATTTAGGATTATTGTAAAATCTAGTTTTGAACATCCATTTTTGGTCACTACATGATCACCGAAAATGGAACTTTACTTGAAGGCCATTTTTGATTTTCATCAACAATTATATTAAAATATCTCAAATTTGGTATATAAGACTTACATATTAATAGAAACCATAAGAAATTTTGGTTAAAATTGGCAAACCGGAAGTGGTACTTTGCATGAAGGTCATATTAGACTTTCATCAAAAATTATATTCAAATTAAATATAGAGATCATATGATTCGTTAATAAAGGTTACAAACGCAATTTTTTTTCCCACTCTAACTAAACATTATTATTACTTGTTTTAAGTGTTAAAATTTAATGTGAAATACTTGTTTCCCTCCCCGTTTGTGAGATGAACAAGTCTGCAGCAGAATAAGATATAAGTTAAGTGGTTTTTTCCGCTTAAAATGTCAATTTCCAATGCTTTACCTAGCGACATTGACAGTTGTAATGTTGTCACGGGATACGAAGAAATCTCTAGGGAACTTGTTACCTACAGAATGATAAAGACATATAATAAGGAATAAGATCTCTAGAAACGAGCGTTTGGGTGTGTGTCAACAGATGGATGTCGCGACGACGAGTGTTGTTTTTGAGATTCTGCAATCTTCGGAAACAAGTAACCAAATTCAGGATCACTTTTTGAGCCACCGATTTATAGTTTAATAGGCGTACAAGGAAGCCATGTGTTGTCCAAATCAGATATTATTATTATTTTTCAAATCTTTGAACAAAGTTATTAAGAATTTGAGCAAAGTTATTATGACGTCATCTAAAATTTGAACGCAATATTTAAAAGCTTTTGTAAATTATTGATAATACTGTACTAATAAAACTTATATTTTAATTGACATTGTAATAGAACAAGTAAAGTTTGCTCGCTCCATGGTTCGGTTAAGATTTTATTCATATACTAATAGGCTACCAAATAGATACTTTAAATCTCTGTATGTACAAATATTACTGAATGTAAATAAAGAATTAGGAATTAATAAATTATTTGCCACTTCTATAATTTAGTTTTTATTTAAAACTACTTTCAAATGTTAAACATTCATCTTCAGTTCTAAAAACGCATAAAATTTAAAAAATAAGCAATTTAAAATACAGTTTGGTTTTATTTTACATATTAAATATGTAATATACATTAGTATTATAAAAAATTATGAATTTAATTAAGACAAGAGATCAAATACGTGTGTTACTGACCAGACTTTAAGTAGATTATAACAAACAGAAAAGGTTACAACTAAATTATAGAAGTGGCAAATAATTTATCAATCCCTAATTAGATAGATCCTCTCAACTTGAAATATTTAAGTTGCGCTGGACCCCCTAATCTGATACAAACAAAGATACGATTTGTGGGAAATTTCTACACGGGTCCAGTCAGTTATTAATTAAAATCAAACAAAGCGGTCAAAGTAAAATATAACAGATGACTAGCGAAACAATTAATTATTACAAGACTTTAAACGAGGCAGCAGTAGAGCAACTGCAGAGGAGGGTGGGGGTGGTCCCTGTCAGCATTAGGAAATTGCTATCATGAAAAATTCAGTGCCTTCATCAGCGAGGAATATTTAGCGAGAGCTGTAGAAGGTAGTGGCTCCCAACCACATCACCCCCAACAATGTTTCAAGGTCTCATGGTTGGCATAAAACAAAAATATTGTATTACCAAATTAATTATATATTAATTTAAATGATATGTTTCGATATAAGGAAAATGACAGATGAGTAGGTTTTGACCGAAGCGTTTGTCTCGCCAGAACTATCTAGTTCGCTTCGCCAATCTACATTTGAATTATCGCAATTTTGAATTTTTACATTTATTTTAATTATAATTTTTTGTTATAATTATAATTATTTCATTTAAACTTTCCACTTACCCTATATCCCTCCAATGCCTTCATCTCTCTCTGTTCCTATCGTGTATTTAGATAAAAGCAGATCGACAATTTTTTGCCCTCACTGTTTTCTAATAGAACGATCACTATATTCTGTAGCCTGTGGTCAAAAATTCCATTAGCGCTAGGCGTCTTGACTTCAGTAGATTATTAAATTGTTTTAATAAAATAAATGAAGTCAATGAGAGAACTCAAAAGACGTACCATGAGAGGTGAGACGAATGGTGTAGCTTGAGGGAGCAAGATCTGATGGTACCTCTATGACAAGTGTTCGTGTAAACGCAGTTCAGCTCGTTTACACGATCAATCGGAATGGCAATCGTCAGTTTGGATGTCATTCCGACTTATCTTGTAGGATTACCCTGAGGAATTTATTCAAGAGAATGAAAAATTATTCAATCGAACTGTACAACTTCTTCCTTACGCTGATGATATCGACATTGCTGGACGCATCTTCTAGGCTGTCTCAGATGAATTCCTAAAATTAGTGGAAGCAGCAAAAAAAAATACGTGATCACAGAAGAAATCCCTAGACCCGGCGAAGAAATCATCAGATACACTTTTGAACAAGCCCCCGAGTTCGCCTATCTCGGTTATTATGGTCTCAAACTCTATTTTAGGAGCCGTGTCTTATCTAAGGACAAAAGAATTCATTTACACAAAACAATTATTCGGCCAACTATCCTTTATGGAGCAGAAACGTGAGCTATCTCCAAAACTGATGAGCACAACTTGATGCTCTTCGACTGGAAGATTCTGCGTAATATCTTAGGAGCTGTGAAGGTTGAATAGGTATGGTGACTTCGAACAACCCAGGAACTCAAAGGTTAATTTAAGAAACGATACGTGGTCCAGTCTGGGAGCTTCAGTAGATTGAGGCACGTTGCTGGAAAGGGTGAGAATAACCTGCCAAAGAAAATAATGGCAGAGGTACACCACAGATCAAGACGCGGAGGAAGACCTCGGCTTCGATGGAGTAACGGTGTGGCTGGTGAAGCCAAGTCCAAGTTGGGTTTGAGGAACTGGATGGCAGCAGCAATAGATCGGAACAATTGGTGGAGGCTGGTACAGATGGCCATGGCTCGACATCGAGTTGCAGCGTCGACTGAATAGAATAAAATAACTAATGGTTGTAAATAGTTGAACTTAGTATTTTCTGAAGGAAAAAAACCCTGAAATTTCGTTATTTAAATTATTCGCATAATGTGTGCTCATAAAAACCCTGACTCCTGAATTCCCTTTTAAATCTTACAACCCTAACATTAACACACTTACTGTATGTTTACATGCACAGATGCAAGGAACTTTCTGTATTTTGACATGCACAAATGGGAGGAAATGCACTTGCAAGGAGCTGTTACTTGAAGTGGAAGGCACCCGACTACTACACCGAGATTCAATATTCAAGGTCACCAACTTCACAAACAACCCACCAATGAGCACCAAGTACATTCCGTCCCTTAGAACAGGGATGTAAGATATAAAATTTATTACCGTATATGGGATTTTTTATTAAATTAAACTTTTATTTTTAGTTAAATTAGATTTTTATTTTTAATTAAATTTGAACGTTTTTAGTTTTTCAAGTATTAGATATGTATAATTTATTATCATAATATAAAAAAAAAAAAAACGAAAATACTTAAATATAATGAAATATTTTTTTAGTATTTTGAGCTCACAATGTTTCAAAATATTCGCAGGAATTCACTTAATAATTTGAGCCATCCAACTTAAAAATTGGTCATATAGTTCGTTCAAAAAATCGTTAGATACCCTCAAACGGACATATTAAACACATTTAATACAAGATTTCTTTAGTATTTTGAACTCAAAACATTCACGGGATCACAAAGAATAATTTAAGCATTAAACTTGAAAATAGGTAGAGGCGTTTACTAAAAAAATCGTTACAAACCTACACACGCCAAAGCTAATCGTTGTAAATAGTTGAACTTGGGCTTGTTTGATGGAAAAAAAAAAAAATGAAATTTCGTCATATACATTATTTAAATCACGTGTCCTCATAAAATTAAAAAATAATAAGATTGTTTTGTTTTTTTACAACCTGTCAATAGTTCATCAGACCGTTGTTATTCAATATTCATAATTCATTAATATAAGAATTAGTATATAAAGGCATTTCCTATAAGAACCCCCCATCAATATATTTTTGCCAAACGAACCCTTAGTTATAGAATATAACCTTTCTAATCAGTGCTAATATTACCTTACTTTACCCTCAGTATATACATTAAACATTTTAAAAAAATTAGCTTATTTAACTATATGGCTATTTAAAATATACTGTATTATATTAGTATATACTGTATTCCCTCAGTATATACATTAAATTTTTTTAAAAAATTAACTAATTTAACTATATAGCTATTTGAAAATGGCTATTTTAATTTTTTTTAGTTGTGGGGTGTGTATTTTCCGTTTTTTGCTAAACAGTTGTTAAATATAACCTTCCTCAGCTGTTTTTTTTTTCACCTCCCATTTATGGAGTTTTTTTCAACACATATATGTGTTGAATTTTCTTGGAACGATATACTATCTCTATTAGCTTAGTCATTTTGGGACAGTTGATGTGGGAAGTGCTGTCTCTGGAATGCATTTAAGTAGCCTCATCTTTTTCTGCCTATTCATTTCAAAAGAGTGGTAAGTAAAAAATGAAGTTCTGGCTTTGTCGCTATACCCTATTTCTGCCATAATTTTGGCATGACAAAAATACCAGTGATACGATACTAAATTCCGTTTATCTACTACTACTTCGTTGAAGTAAAAATAAAATAAAAAAAATAATGATTTTTATATATTTAGAGTGTTTCCCATCGTTCATATTAGGAATCTAATCGATTTCTCGTGCCAGTTGGTGTCAGATCCGATGAATAAAAAGGGTGCGGAGCGAACCGTCCCATCCATTATAAACCACAGACGGGAATGTATCTCGTCAAATCGGCTTCTGTTATGGCAGACCAGAACGTCAAGTATTAGATTAATATACCGAGCACCTGCAAATCACTTTCTAGGTGTCGGCCATTTTTTCTTTTTATTTATTTACTTTTAAACCTGGTCCAACAACGATTTTGAAGAATATATGTTATTTTTTTTTTTTTTTTTTTTTTTTGTGATTGTAAACTAAATGAGTATGAAATTGGATGGATTTGTATTATTTCATTTTGAGTTGATAGCGTTATTTTGTTACGTGGTCAAATCTCATTATGTTTTATTATTTTTATTTCATACAATCTTGGCTATTGCCAGAAACATTCACCTAGCCGGACCAAAGTCAAGGATTAGGTTCAAATTTTAAACTATATTTAAAAACTTCCTGACGATGCTTGTTGTACTGAGGAGAATTGCTTTCTGCCCTTCCTCCAGTACTTTTTCTCGCAGCTTCAAATTCTTAATTGATCTGATGGTATCGTCTGGGATGAGCCCATTGCTGGATATTATAATCGGATACACCTTTATATGCTCCAGCCTATAAAGTTGCCGTAGTTCCTGGCACAACTCTTGATATTTTCTTATCTTTTCTGAAATTGTTTTTTCGATATTATCATCGGTTGGAACAGCAATATCGATGACATAGCCATTTTTTACATTTTGATCAATTAAGACTATGTCCGGTTTATTATTTACAATTCTATGGTCAGTAATAATGGAAGGATCCCAGTATAACGTTCTGTTTTCAGCAGACAGCACCGGTTTCGGCTCGTACCGATAATAAGGACCCTGGTCAGGAATCATGTTATAAAGTAAGGCCAGTGCTTGGTGGATAATCTTGGCCAGGTTATTGTGCCTCATAAGGTATTCTTTACCTGCCAACACTTGACACCCAGATGATATATGCTGGATAGATTCAATTGCACTCTTACGTAGGCGACATCGGTCATTGATGTCTTCTCCACATATGAATTTTCTGTAAGCGTTGGTGGAAACTACCTGATTCTGAATGGCTAAAATAAACCCTTCCGTTTCAGGAAATAAATATCCTTTTTTAAGCCAGATAGTAGAAGCATCCCAGTTTTTTGAAAGAGAATGGTAAAAGCGACCATGTAGCGATTTATTTTTCCAATTTTCGATCAGAATTTCTTCGGTAGGATACTCTTTATGCTCCGATGAAATTAAGTTCAAAGCTGTGTATCCATTGTCCAATGTTCTTATTGCTGACCACTAAGAAGAGTTATATTGTAGAAAGCTGTATTTTAAGTTATTTTCTTGCTCTCTGCAGCTCCTTAACAGACAAACAAGCCCCCTTCCTCCTTTCTTTCGTGGCAGGTACATCCTTTCAATTGAACATTTGGGATGTCGTTTTCTAGCTGAGGTAAAAAGAACTCTTACTAAACGATTCATTTCTTCAAGTTCCGTGTTAGACCACTTTATCACGCCAAAAGTATAAATCAGTACTGGAATAGCCCATGTATTAATTGCTTTAATTAAGTTGCCAGCTGACAGATACGTTTTGAGGAGTTTTCTAATCCGTCTTTTAAACTCTTCTTTAAAATTATATTTATTATTCTTCTTGAATTTCAATAGTTGGCCAAAACCTAAATATTTATAAAAGTCTGACTCGCTCAGTTCTTTAATTGTTGTGTTATTAATGAGCTCCACGTCTGCTTTATTCGTAATCTCTCCCCTTTTGATATGGATGACAGCACACTTATCTATCCCTAGAGTCATGCCTATATCTTTACTAAATGACTCTACCATCTGGATCATGTTCACCAATTCTTTTTCACTTTTAGAGTACAATTTTAAATCATCCATATATAGAGCATGTGAGATTACGGTTCCTCTATCATCAAGTCTGTAACCCATCCTAGAATCATTCAGTAATTCACTTAGCGGGTTTAAAGCCAAACAAAACAACAATGGACTTAAAGAATCTCCCTGAAATATTCCTCTATTTATTGATATGCACGACTTGGAACTACTAGATTTAGGTAAGTGCAACTCCTAAAGAAGTTAGAAGTGAAAAGATAAATAAATTAAAGTGTAACAATGTGCATTTTGACATTCATAATTAACATGGCTATTATTACTGTAGATTAAATTAACTAATATAATTTCTAATATAAGCTTAATATATATATATATATATATATATATATATATATATATATATATATATATATATATATATATATATGATATGGTTTGCACAGGAGCAACACAATTTTATTTAAGCAACATCTTTCAACGAATAACGTGTTATTTATTTATTTTTTCAAATATAAACTAAAGAGATCATTCGCATCATTTTTATTTTTTTTTTAGGAATTACATTTATGTAATGCACAGATGAGCAGTTGGTGAGAGATGTGCTTCTACTGTATGGAGGCCGAATTACACGTGAAAGAACTGTTGATGGAACTAGTTAAAAGGGTGAAGAGTCACAGAGTTGCATATTGAGAACAAATTTATAAATATTGAAATTAATATTTAAAAAAAACAACTAGGAAATGAATAAGCAGAAAATAAAATTGAAATGACAGCGATAAACAACAACATATTATATAATGCAATGACTACTAAGTATACGGAAAACAACCTTGGCAGAAGTTATGGAATGTCATATTAGACGGTCGTGGAAGTTTAGTGGTCAACACTACGCTATCAACATGCCGGTCATGTCGAAAATGGGAGGAAAGTAATATTGAAATAAAAGTTTAAACTTTAGAGAATTTTAATATTTCAATCTTATTTTATTAATTTTTAAGTGCTTGCCAAAACAGAAATACAATTAAATCAAATATTGGTGGAAGGTTTGGAGGGGATACGGTTAGTGAAGAAGAAGAACTCACAAGTAAGAGACTTATTTTATTGTGTGCCAAAGTTTCGGCCTAAGTTTTAGGCCATCATCAGGGCTAAAGAAAAACGAGATAGCAAGAATTTATGTATGATTTATTAATTAGTTATAACGTGACAAACTCCTTGTTTTGAATAATAACTAAATAAATTTGAACTAGGTACGGCATAAATGATTGATTTATATTTAATAAATCATCTGATAAGGTAAGCATATAAAATTCTTAATAAGAGGTTTTTAACTTGAGCCTAAAAAAAAAAAAGGAATGAAAAAGCTTAAGGAAGAAGTTGGTCGGGGGGTGCGGAAAAAATTATGATTATTATGATTCAGTTGCCGCTCGACTGCATACCGTTCTACCCTGATAATGGCCTAAAACTTAGGCCGAAACGTTGGCACGAAATAAATAAGTATTACTTATTAAGGTGTTATTTTTTGACCGCACCCCCCGACCAACTTCTTCCTTAAGTATATCTACGGTAAACCAAAACTCACTCCGAAAGAAAAAGCTGTATCACCCATTAACAAAGCTATGAGACCATCTTTATTCATGAACGGGTCGAGAGTGAACAGCAACAAGAGATGAATCCCCACCAAAGAGAAACGGTAAAAATGTAAATTGCACTGTCAGCACCTGTGAATGTTGGAGTGAAATCTAGACAGCACGAGGCCTTGTGAAGGTGTGTTGTGTTGGTAGGGCTCAGGCTAGTGGAATATTAACATCAAAATGGAAGCCAACGCAGGGCGTCACAAATCTTTCACCGCTTAAAATCATCTAACTACAAAAATGTTGTATTAACAAACCATAAAAAGCAAAGTTCACACACATTATGTAAAAACTACATTAATAATAAATCATAAAAAGACATAGCAAAGCAGATACCATCAACAATCACTACCCCACAATCACAAGGTCAGCCTTGATAAAATCCTCCCACTAACGCTTCGGACATTAGCGGTCAGTTCAGAGTCAACTAAATGTTTAGGGAGTCGTCCATCATCTAACCCAACAACATAGTACTGCCCACCGTCGCGGCTGGTAGCGTCTGCCAACCGTTACTGCTCGTATATTTTGTTGAAACTGCACATCGTAGCGGCCAACTCCTCTCGCACTAAGCACCCTAGCTTAAAATATTGTTAAATAAAAATGCTAGGCTTAAATTTAATGATTTAAATTTAAATCGCTAAGGTAGAAATAAACAAGGTAGCGGAATTGTGATCTTATTTAATCAACACACGCCATCTTGGCAGTTTTAATAATAAGGCTAGGTAACGTTTGTATAAAATTCTAAAGTACATATTAATGCCTAACTAGTACAGAGTGATAGATACCTTCTTGTAGTATTTTGAATAGAAAATAAAAGAATTAAGAGTATAACTCTGATTTTAATTTTATTACAATTAATAGTAATGGCTGTTATTCCTACCATTATTTCAGTAACAGATAATTACTTCCTTGTACGAAGTATTGTAATCGCGAAAATTTTCGGTTTTCAGATTTCAACGGAAATATCCATTTTGACCATCCCTGAATCCATTTTGACTAGTTTCGTCGTGGCGTCTGTACGTACGTTCCTTCGTATTTCGCATAACTCAAAAACGGTTAGCAGTAGAAAGTTGAAATTTTGTATTTAGGATTGTTGCAAAATCTAGTTGTAAACCTCCCTATTTGGTCACTGCTTGATCACCGGAAGTGGTACTTTACTTGAAGGTAATAATTGATTTCCATCAAAAATTATATTAAAATACTTTACAAAACTTCTCAAATTTGATATTTACAACTTATATATTGATTTAAATAACATACTAGATTTTGGTCTAAATTGGAAAACCGGAAGCGGTACTTTCCTTGAAGGTCATATTAGACGCATCAAAAATTATATTAAAATATAATGTAAAACATCTCAAATTTGTTAAATAGAACTTTTATATTGATGTGAATGTATTTACTATATTTTGGATAAAATTGGTGAGCCGAAAACGGAACTTTACTTGAAGATCCAATTAAACATTTCATTACTTGTTTTAAGTGTTAAAATTTAGTGTAAAATACTGGTTTTCCTCCCCATTTGTGTATTTGTCAATAGATGGATGCCGCGACGCCGAGTATCGTTTTTGAGATAATGCAATCTTCGGAAACTAGTAACCAAATTGAGGATCACTTTTTGAGCCACCGATTTATAGTTTAATAGGCGTACAAGGAAGTCATGGGTTGTCCACATCAGATATTTTGTCATTATTATCTACATTGATTTTGTCAATGTTTGCTATTTGAGTATTTATTTAAGATGAAGATTGCTTTCATTATTTAATTTATTTAATGTTTATTGGATATATATCTGAACCCATTTTTCAAAGAGAAATTTTTTGATCAGTATAACATTTAAAATACAATGAAAACTGCTGTTACATCAATCCTACAGAATTGATTGGCTCTAGCTATTGATTTTCAACAAGGTTTCATTTAATTTTGTCTGACCGATCATCAAATTTCTTTTAGAGTGGCCAGGATGCCGCAGTATGGATATAACCTCATACCTGGACAGCCGAACAGTGCCAATGAAATATCCCTTAAAAGTAGTCAGTAGTCAACTGCCAGCCGCTACGATGGGCAGTTCCAGCGGCCAATGTAACCGTCCCGATGCTATTGCGTTGATTATGTTAACAGTATGCATGTCCCCAAATTCCACCTTGTGTAGCCTCCTACATTCGCCAGTGGATTAATCTTCTTTCGGATAAATATTCTACACGATGCTCTCTTTTCGAAGACCGTAAGACGCTGTTCTTATTGTAACTTAAGCAGACAAGTTTCTCGACCATAAAGAACAGTAGGAAGAATAATAGTATTGTAAATTCTAACTTTCAACTTTCTGGAAAGAAAAAGCGAAATAAGTAATTTTCCAACTGAGAGCATTGCCCCGGTTTAACAAAGCCTCCAATTCCTCTTTAATTTCGTCTCTGTTAGTTACTGTAGACTCCGGATACATAAATTCCTTTGTATCACTACTATATATTATTACGGTAGTATAGATCCCTTTTCCGGCTCTCAGGAGCGATGGATTTTGACGGGTGAGCTATCAAAAGAAATAGAATTTCACGGAGATGTGACGAATTCCAATTTTGTTTCTTAAAATCTTACAAGGGCTTAAATAAAAGTGATGAAAAAACTGGAAGGTTTCAAAACTTTTACGACTGAGAGTCAGCGGATCGTGACGGGATGAGTTGGGTTTTAAAGATTTTGACGCGGGCTTCAAGATCATATACGCTCCCACGGAGCGTATTGGTCCAGCGTTTTAAAGCTTAAAAACCTACCGTTTCGAGATAACGCACGATATAGGTCCGCACTGGACTCATGCCATCTTGCGTACGTGCCGTTGTCATGGCAACTTTATATCAACTTGAGTCTGTTTACAAACACTTTTAATGAGTGGGAAATTATATATTGTTTCCCATGTCCAATCCTAAAGGGCACTTTTAAATATGAATACTATACATAGAAAATGATATAGCTGGATCTAATCGTCTAACTGCTAAATTGGAGAGATGTTTTCCACTGGGGTAAGCTAATTACTTATTAAGTATGAACTGTAACTTCAACATAGTCATTACATGTGTGTTAAATAAACTTTCTTGCTAATATTATATTGTTTATACGAATAAATATGTTTCCCTAATATCGCTTATACTTGGAAGTAGGGATTAGAAGATATCTAATGCGAGAGTTCTCGCTCGGGTATACTAGTTTCATATTATATCTGTATTACCGAATTCATTGCCGTTTATACTTCATTGACTATATCTTTTGATTTAAATAATAAATATAATCTACTTCTCCTTTCATCTATCTCAGTTATTAGTAGTGTTAGGAAATATCCAGAAAGACTTAGATATTATACTCCCTCCCATAGAACTAAAACATTTAAACGTTCCTTTCTTGCCCGCTCCAATATCCTCTGAAATTCTCTCCTTTCTAATATCCGCCATGCTTCTGTTTTCAATGCTTGTGTTGCCATGCTTCTTTATCCTCATTCAAATTTTACCTTTTCCAACACCTCTTTATTTACCAAAGAGATGCTGTCTAATCAAGATTTTTTTTTTAATCTAAATTTTGAATAAACGTAAATTAATGTTTTTAATATTCTGGTATCAATTTTGTGAATCAATTCATTATTTTTATCATTTATATTATCTTACCTTTTCTTTTTTGTTCAATACAATTGTTTTATTTTCACGAGAATTCATATTTTGTTTCTTATTTATTTTTACCATTGAAGTCTTTTGGCCAGATTTTTTTTTTAATTTTTTATTTGTTCTTTTCTGTTATTCTAAAGATACGGACCTAATCCCAGAATAAAGCTCACTTTCTATTCTATAATAAATTTAAGTTTCATCCAATTCGAATGGAATATGGAAAAAAAGTAGTGTCTTAAAGGAACTTGCCAAATATAAAAAAAAGAAATCGTCTTTAATTAAAAAAAAAAATAATAATAGTACTACTATATTCCGCATCGATTTAAGTTTTTATCGTTTAGGGTACCCCTCGATCACTGATAAAGGAACGGGCATTGAATTGTTGGCTCAGGGTCAAGATTATTACACCAGTAAACAGCCTAGCGATTTTTTAAGATAAAAGATAACATGAAAAAAACTTCATTTAAAGCCTGGTAGTTGAAGGCCGTGAAAGAAGTAAAGAGTTTCCAAAAACTAGGGTGAATGTTAGCCAACTGAGAACTACGAAATAGCTCTTTTCAAAGTAGTTATTGCGGCAAGATGATAATACATACAAAAAGGACATGATGAAACAAATCGATACCAATTTGAATCATCATGAGAATCCCATTCTTGTTAATCACTAAGGATCAGTCCAAGCAATTAATTTCGGAAAGTGCACAATGAAAATGATTTTCAAAAAAATTTCAAGATCTTCAACTTTTCATGCTACCTCATCAAAATATTTGGGCTAAAAGGGTAAAGGAATCCTTTGGAAAAAAATCTATAACACGATTTAGGGGGGAGGGGACCTTTACAAGTTGTTTTTTTTTTTTCATTCACATCTCTTTGTGTCCCACACGGCTGAGAGGTTAAAGACTCGGCACTGAGTACGTCGAAAACAAGATAGCATTTTTTTTTTTTACTCTTAGGCCACTTGAACAGAGCACTTAAGATAAGTTAAATAAAAGAAATTAATATTGAAAAATCTGGTACACGCATCACACAACTTCCACGTACCACCTTATTTGAAATACATTTTAAAAATTCTATCCAGTTCCTATTGAAATTCCATTTAATTTCCAATAAATAATATAAACGTAGAAATTATTATTTACAACAATCACTTGAATTTGAGCTCCAATTCATTATAAAGTCGTAGAAAGTAATGAAGAGTTAGTTGATATCCGCATGATGGTATAGAAGGATCAATCTAATTAGGGATTGATAAATTATTTGCAACTTCTATAATTCTATTTTTATTGAAAACTAGTTTCGAGTGTTATACATTCATCTTCAGTTCAAGCTTTAAGTAAATAATATCAAACAGAAAAGTTTGTATTGGTTTGTTCTCGCACTGAACTAGATATGCAAACCAGTGCGAAAACAAACCAATACAAAGTTTTCTGTTTGATATAATCTACTTAAACCTTGAATTGAAAAATGAATGTATAAGATTCGAAACTAGTTTTCAATAAAAACAAAATTATAAAAGTGGCAAATAATTTATTAATCCCTAATTGCATTGAAGAGCCTCCATTACCTTCTACGACTTTATATGTCACGTATAAAACTTTCTAAAATAATTAGATCTCCAACAGTATATTATACATCTATCGCTAGATGCTCTTATTTCCGGAAATTCGTTTACAACCTGGGAAAATATATCTCCATTGTTCTTCTTTAGTTAATTATCAAATTCGTTCATAGTTTACATTTATCCATTTTTAATACTACAAACAATTATTAGTTATTTCAAACAAACAAAATTAAAGGGAACTTTAGAGGAAGCCATTTTGAAAATTTGTCATTTATGCCCTGCTAGACTATTTCAATGAGGATAAGATTGAGTTGATATTAAAAACCATTTAATTTTACATTTATAAAATAAAATCATTCAAGGTTTTTTCGATAAAATTGTAAAATCGATGTTATAAAACGGAACTTTAGGTAAGTCGATTTTGGCAAAAAATCTACTCTAACGTTCCAGGCATATGCTTGCCTTATATCGGTAATTTTCGCTTTCGAACTAGACATTAAAGCATGTATTTCTGTTGAAAACTCGAATTAAAAAAAATTTTAATACTTTTCTTTATTATATCGACGTCGTTTTTTGAAAAAAAAAAAAAAGCTAAGCACCAAACATTCGAAATTTAGGTTTCAATTGACTTTGGGACGTAAACACCACCTATATAGATTCTTGTTCTTGTTCCCGATAGATCGAAAATTGGAAAATCGAATATAGATGACGTAATCACCAAATACTAACAATTCTCAGTCGCCACTCTTGCTTTAACAAGTGATAGAATAGAATCCTTTACAATACGTAGTAATTATGAAGGTATTACCAGGTTAATAAACTCCTACTCTATAGAATAAAGAATAAAATTTAAAAAAAAAAAAATATTGTTATTCGGGGTAAAATCGTTCCATGTGTTTCCTGTAAAGTTTGTTAAATGGCGCTTGCGCCTTTTTCAAAAAATGACGTCGATATATTTCATATATCGATAGGTTAGAGTGAAGAAAATAATATAATAAAATCGCTACATATTTTTTAATTCATTTGTATACTGTCTTCCTCTGATTAATTTCATTCACTATCCTCTCTGTGTCCCTCAAAGCAAAGAACTAAGAGGTTAAAGATAAGCATTGAGCACGTGGACAATAACGTACCATTTTTTTTTTTTTTTTACTCTTCGGAAAATTTACAGAGCACTTAGATAAATTAAACGCAAAACCATAGACATGTAATAAAAAAAAAATATTAAAAAGATAACCAGATTTTCTCTAAGCTATGCAGTTTAAAAAAGTACAACAA
This sequence comes from Rhaphigaster nebulosa, assembly GCA_948150685.1. Classification (NCBI taxonomy): domain Eukaryota; kingdom Metazoa; phylum Arthropoda; class Insecta; order Hemiptera; family Pentatomidae; genus Rhaphigaster; species Rhaphigaster nebulosa. Next base: position 136,366,382 of record OX411310.1, on the reverse strand, counting down.
AATAAGAAAAGGATAACTGTAGAAACAGAAATTGCGATGAAACAACAAAAAAAAAGAAAAAAAAAAGATTAATAATACACAGGAACGTAAACGAAAGTCTAACAGGGTAAAGGAAAGGAATCCGGGCCAGAAAAAGTTTTAGTCGAGAGGTTCAGTTAGTGTGAAGTGAAAGATACCACTTACTGGGCTATCTTGCATGCTCTTGTCAGTGTTAGTATATGTATTTATGTAGATATACATGCATGTGTACGTGTGAGTAAGTTTAAATATATTAATACTAGCTGTGACCTGCGGCTAAACCCGCTTTAGATTTGGATTTACCCCTAAAATACAAAATAATCTATAATATGTTGTTCAGTATTATTTTTAACAGATATTTTGAGGGAACAGGGTCGAAATACAGTCGAACCTCTATATATCGAAAATGAAGGTTCCTTGAAAAAAATTAGATGTATGGAAATTTCGATTGCAATTTTTCACCCTTTTTAGTCTAAAAACAATTACTACTATCCTTTGGGGTTAAAGAACAATAAAAGGCAGTTTTTTGTGGTTGATGAAGTAACAAAGGCAGTTTTTTGTTGTTAATGAGGTAACAAAGGCAGTTTTTTGTGGTTAATGAAGTAAGAGAGGCAGTTTTTTGTGGTTAATGAAGTAACAAAGGCAGTTTTTTGTGGTTAATGAAGTAACAAAACCAAACGATCAATAAAACATATTTGAAAAATTGTACAAATTACATGTGTGAGAGCAGATTTTTTACATATGTACATTTATATCATAATTTAACAAGGATATGCATTAAAAATATGCAAAGATAGATCAAAATTAATTTATTTTTATTTTCGCGCAAAACAGTTTCTAATGTCTATTTGTGTACCGAATGTCTAATTGTGTTTAGGGACAATGTTCACAACAAGAAATATAATTTTTGATAAAAGTTTATAATGACCTTCAAAGTACTACTTCCGGGATCATGCAGTGACCAAACAGGGAGGTTCACAACTAGATTTTACAGCAGCCCTAAATACGAAATTTTAATTTTCTACCGCCAACCATTTTGGAGATAAGATCGTACGTACAGACGTCACGACGAAACTAGTCAAATAGATTCAGGAATGATCAAAATGGATATTTCCGTTGAAATCTGAAAACCGAAAATTTTCGTTATTGCAATGCTTCCTTTACTGCGTAGAAAATATGATTCGGAGTTAATAAAAAATAAAAAATCCCATAACAAGTATTATTTAACCCAAGTTGAAACGTGAAAGTGGTGAGGAAGAGGTGGAGGGAGCCCTAGATAGGAAACCGTACAAGTTGGTAGTGCACCCCTGGCTCCCCTAACCGGATACACTTCACAGGTAACAAACAGCACCTGACTCAGCACAGGTGCTCCTGCGGTTGGTCTGGAATCCCGTACACAATGAAAGAATTGGAGGAAACTGCTAAGGCAATCTAAGTAGTTCATTTTCGACAAAATAAGATCATTTACATTTATCACAAATATTTGTACACACGTGGAAACGGATCAAGTAAATAAACATTAAAATTAAAAAAAAAATTATATATATATATATATATATATATATATATATATATATATATATATATATATATATATATATATAGAGGTTGTTACAAAAGCCCTTGAAGCCATGAACGCAACCCTTAATTCCAACTCTCATAATTATCCTAGAAGAATATTTTTGTTCCTACTATTTATGTCAATGTTTCCTTTGACTAATCCTTTAATTCCTTGCGACTTGAGTTGGCTTTATGGAGTCATTTATATTTTTAAAACGCACGTGCAATGTCAGAAGAATAAATCGTGATGAACGGTCTTCGGAGACATTACTGGAAAAAGGTTTATGCGCAAAGGCAGCCGCCGAAGAAATTTATGCCACAGAAGGATCAATTATCCATCGAAATACTGCCCCGCAACCCAGAAAAGGCGACCCATCGGTCGTTGATGATGATGTTCTTCTTGAATGTGTGAACTACTCGTGATTTATCGGCCGTAGTAGAGACTCGTACCTTTACTGTGAACAGCAAGACAGAGTTTAGGCACTATGGAGTGCAATGTACCCCGCTTTGGTCAACAGGAACCAAGCCATTTTGCAACACGACAATGCCCCTGCACATCGTTCCCGTTCGACCAAGAAAAAATTATCGGAACTGCAAGGAGTAAACGCTTTGCCCCATCTTGCTTATAGCCCAGATATTGCACCATCAGATTATGGTTTGTTTAGATCAATGGCTCATTTTTTAAAAGGTCGGGTCTTTGATAATTACGAAGACGAAAAAATTGGATGTGAAGAGTTCTTTGCCTCAAAAACAAAGGAGTAGTACTGGCGTCCAATTACTGGCAGAAAGGTAGATGAAAGTTGTTGAAAATAATGGACTTTACTTTGAAGAGTATACATTCAATAATGTTTAAAATATGTAATCAGTAAATACATTGCTCTATGTTACATGCGTCCATAGTCCATAACTCTACCAAAGCACAATCTACGATGAAGTTCTGAACCCAGGACCCTTCATCGGTTTTAGTAAAACAGGATTACCAATGACAAAAAAAAAAAAGAGAGAAAAAAAAATTGTAAAAATAAGGCAGCTAGGCTTTGATTGAATTTCAAACTTGGAGTAAATGTAGCTGATGCCATCTAGTAGTAGTTAAGGTGCTTTTATAAATATAAGTTTCTGATGTTGCAACTTTCAAATTGACGCAATTTTTCCCTTTATTCTTCATTTATGACACCCTAAGCATTGTAAAAAAATGAGATATTACATTAATGTGTTTCAAATAATAAAAAATTAGATTTAAATCCAAGATTTTTTTTTTTTTAAATGTGTCTAACACTAACTCAATGAGGTGCTTTCCAAGTGTCTGTCCACAATGGAATCAAATTTGACGTTTGGGAAAAGAAAAAAAAATGTAATAATTACAATTTCATTGGCCATGAATTCAAATGGGAATAGGATGTGTTTAAATATTTTAAACATACCTCGAGAAAGCATTGGGCCAGAATAAACAATGAAAACCTCTTAGACTGTCCACTACCGGTACATTTACTTCATATTATTTTGAATTTTAGATATATTGCTTTATTTATAAATAATAATATTAAGTATATAATAATCTAATTTATAATATAAAAATAAATATGAAGTTCTTTAAGGTAACTGTGAACACTAATTCTTCCTTATCTCCAACGTTTCAAGGTCACTTACGTCACCTTCTTGGCTCATGTACGAGTATAACTTATAACTTCTCACTTTTTAAATCTATGCAAGTATTCTTCTTTTAAAAACAAGCATAAATATAAAAATATATTTTGTCAAATATACACTCCTTCAGCTATTCCTATATTGGATGGAGAAAGGTTATCAGTCCGTCGGGGAAAAAATTAAGTTTGTATGCTTAGACGGTGCGGTGCATTCCAACGCAACAGTGTCCATACTTCCAAGAGCGGTAGTGGAAGTATATTCATAGAAATAGGTATATCTATGGCTTCACATCGACGTCGTTTTTTGAAAAATGTGTAAGCGCCATTCAATAAACATTACAGGAAACACATCAAACGAGATTTCCCTAAATAACAATATATTTAAAAAAAATGGTAATCTTAATTGTATAAAGTATGAGTTTTTTAAGGTGGCAAAATCTTTGTAATTACAATGTATTTTTAATGCTTCTAGCACTGGTCAAGTCCGGAGTGACGACTGAGCGTCGTTAGTATTTGGTGATTACGTCATCAATAGTAGATTTTTAGACTATTGGTATTTTTTTTTAGAATATTTTTTTCTCTTGATAAATCGTGAGCGAAAAAAAAAATACGCTGACATAATAACCTCCTAACTGACTTTTCTGCCGTAATTTATTATTATTATTTTTCACAATTTCAATTAATACGGATAGCTCTGTTGCTTAAAAAATGGCGGAAATCTTATTTAAAGAGTTTAACGCATATTTTATATCGCCTTTCCGCTCAAATAATGGGACAACTGAAAATTTTTTCACTAAATCTGTTTTTGTAGCGCTAATGCTAATGGTTCAAATCATTTATATATATATATATATATATATATATATATATATATATATATATATATATATATAGTCATTATAAAGACCATAATCATAATTATCACTGAAATACTGTATATTATATTTAGTCTCGTCATTCTATAACCGCCAATTATGTGATCTAGATTTTTGTGACGTCACTACACACGATCCTAATGGCAGTTCCGTCAGATGATTCATTAGCTCTCGAAACGTTCATCAGGGTAAAATAGATCAAGGTCACCGATTGATACCGACTGTTGTTAATCTTAATAATAAATAAATGTAAATCAATAAATCATTGTATTGTTGTTATTATTACTAAGATATAAAGAAAGAGAAGGGTTCGTCTGAACAAGAGGGAAGGTAATTAATCTTAAAGGTTGCCTTTAGATCTAAATACCAGGCCATGAGAAAGGTTATAAGACTGCTGACGTAGTCCATGTGAGTCAGCAGAGCGTTATGAACTCATGGTGGAGGACTTTCTACAAGATGGAGGTAGCAGTTCAGGTGTAATAAATCATGCCCTTAGCCTAGCCCAATAATAAAAATAAAAACTTTTTAGGAAAAAAAAAAAAAAACGGCTTCAAAACTAGTTTACAGGTACATTTTTTAATCTATTTGTTTCATTTTTCAACGACGGGACACACAATGGGTTATTAAAAAAACACAGATAGGTACTTAAAAAAATATCTGATGTGGACAACACATGACTTCCTTTTATGCCTATGAAACTATAAATCGGTGGCTCAAAAAGTGATACTGAATTTGGTTACTAGTTTCCGAAGATTTCAGTATCTCAAAAACGACACTCGGCGTCGCGACACCCATTTATAGACACACACACACAAATGGGGAGGAAAACCAGTATTTTACACTCAATTTTAACACTTAAAAGAAGTAATAAAAATGTTTAATTGGATTGGAAACCAAATTGCGTTTGTAACCTTTATTACCGAAACATATGATTTATGTATTTAATTTAAATATAATTTTGGATGAAAGTCTAATATGACCAAAATAAAGTAAATACATTCATATTGATATAAAAGTCCTATTTACCAAATTTGAGATATTTTACATTATATTTTAATATAGTTTTTGATGAAAGTGTAATACGACCTTCAAGTAAAGTACCGCTTCCGGTTTTTCAATTTAAACCAAAATCTAGTAGGTTATTTAAATCAATATATAAGCTACAAATACTAAACTTGAGAAATTTTGCATAGTATTTTAATATCATTTTTGATAAAAATCAATTATGACCTACAAGTAAAGTACCACTTCCGGTGATCAAGCAGTGACCAAAAAAGGGAGATTCACAACTAGATTTTACAACAATCTTAAATACGAAATTTCAACTTTCTACTGCTAACGGTTTTTGAGTTATGCGAAATACGAACGAACGTACGTACAGACGCCACGACGAAACTAGTCAAAATGGATTCAGGGATGGTCAAAAATCGAATATTTTCGCGAATACAATACTTCCTTTACTTCGTATGAGGAAGTAATAAAAAAGAAAAGGTGATTCAAACAGTTTTTATTTTATACTAAATAAATAAAGAAGCTAATCTTTGCTGTGTCATAGAAGCAGCGTTTTGAGTCGGCCTTGCCCATGCATTTCGTATTTTAAGTTTGTCCATTGGGAAATGTGAAAAGAAAAAATATATCAAAACGGTACACAAGAACCACTAAAAAGAAATAAATAAAAACTTTTTGAAAAAAAAAAAAAAAAAAACCGACTTCAAAGCTGTACACAAGAACCACTAAATTATAAATCTATATGTTTATAAATCTAAATTAACTAAGGGAATTTCATGAAGATTTTTTTTTTTTTTAATGTGTATATATACTTCTAAGCCAATAATAAAAAATAAAAAAATAATAATAAAACGCATAACTTGAGAGGAAGAAAGTTGAAGAAAAATCATATTGCGAAACTACCAGGCTCAAAGCCTCAGGGTAAAACTTATTTAAAAGTTTCTTTCACCAGCAAGAAGAAAACTTATGTCAACGTAAGTCAATTTGTGCTGTGCACCGCCTCTGTTCTCAACTAGGAAATATGACAGAGAGGAGGAACTTTTGATAACAAGGTAATGGTGTCGCAAGTTTCTCAGGTCAGGTAGGCGGTATTCCCCCACATGGATGTATAAATATAAACCAAACTTGTGGTGTGGTGTACTCGTGTTATTCCCTATAGTGACTGTGTTCTAGCGATGGGATGTCGAAAACAAAATATCGATATTGATATCGATTAAAAATATCAATATTATATAAATGTATGTGTGTATAAAAAATATATATATACATACATATATATATATATATATATATAATCTAGCTAGTTCTTCGTCTTTCGCACAGGAATAAAATAGCTGAGAAAGCAATACATGCTAATACCTTCAAGCACCTGTTAATAGGGACGTTGAAAACATATCGATATTTAAAAAAAAAATATATAGATATTTTTGTCCACTATTTTCTCTCTCTCGATAAATCGAAATATTTAAATTTTATTATCGAAACCCGATATTTAAAAAAATATAATACATAAAAGCAGAAAATATATAAAATAAAAAAAAAAATCTACTAAGACGGCGGATTCGACAAACGAAGAACCATAAAACATGTGATTTGGTGTGTTCGTGTTATTATCTATAGCGACTTTGTTCTAGGGATGGGATGTCGATAAAAATAAATATCGATATTGATATTGATATCGGTTAGCATAAAAATATCGATATTTTAAATTATCGTTAATATTATTGTAAAATTAAAAGAAAAGGTCTAAAAGAATTGGAGGAACATTAGGAGATAATTATAACAATATTTAACTATATTATAACTATAGTTATTATAATTATAGAAATCCTGCTGGAAATGGACTTAATAAAGACAATATCTTAATTATATAGGCACAGAAATATCGATATTATAAAAGCAATATCGAGGCTTGATATATCGAAATATCAATATTATTTCGATATATCGAACTACAATTTCGATTTATTAAAAACTGTTAATAATGTAAATACCTGAGAAACACATGGAGGACATTGATCACTTATAAGATCGTTCGTCGATTTGTGTTATCTTTTATTTTGTAAAAATATTGATTTTTGGTTGCAAGTACTAGTAAATAATGTATTAATTGTAGCACAACTATGTCATGCATTAAAAAGCTAAGGTTTTTAAGAAGTATGGTTCCCCATAAACTAGGATTGTTGTCCATTCCCATGAGGAATTGAGAAACAAATTGTTCGATCCTCTGATCCTGGAGCATCTTCATACACTCAAGATTTGAACGGAAGGTGAAGATAAAGTAAACTTAATCGATTCAAAGCCTACAAGATCTTATCATAAATAAGTCTATAAGCTAGTGTTATCTCTCTGTAGTTAGTCTACCTGACGTACTCCAAGTCCATCAGATGACCGGCTGCAGGAGGCTTAGGAAGGTAGTAACTATTTAATGACAGAGCCCTAATCGTGATTAGGCAAAGTCATCTGACTGAAATTTTTAGTACATTCGCCATTTTATCGCAAGATGGCGGGCAACAGTTTAAATGCTGCTACACAACATTTTTACGGCTCTAAATAACAAATAGATGAAGCTTGGTACAATATTGGTTAAACCCATTATTAAAAAAAAGCTGATAACTATCTAGGCTAATGGTCGAAGACCGTCATTTTATTTTATAGTGGCTGATGGTAACTTAATATTTCTTAAAACCTTTTTAGGGATCAATATAATGCAGGAAAAGAGTATCGTCGAAATCATTTCAGCCGTTTTCTCGTAAAAGCAGCCAAGACAGCGTAACAGACAGATAAAAATTCACATCAGTTATTATATTTATAAGATAACTAGAAAAAAAAGGATATAAAAAAAAATTATATATATATATATATATATATATATATATATATATATATATATATATATATACAGTAGAACCTCGTTATATTGAACATGAAGGTTCCTCGAAAAAAAATTCGATATATAGAAATATTGAAATTTTTCACCCTTTTCAGACTAAAAACAATTCCAGCTATTATTTAGGATTAAAGAAGTACCAAAAGGAATTTTTGGGGCTAATGATGTAACAAAGGCAATTCTTTACGGTTATAGAAAAACAAAACTGAACGATCAATATAACTTATTTGAAAAATTGTATATTTATATTTTAATAAGGAAATATATTAAAGCTAAGCAAACATACATAATAAATTAATTTATTTTTGTATAATTCATTCACCGAAATCGTGTTTAGGAGCAATGTTCACAAAAAGAAAGGCAAAGTCAAACTGAATTTAAAATGAAAATTTCATTCTAAATATATCAGGAAAGAGATTCAGAAAATTTAGGTACTCCTATGCTTCTTCTGAAACAAGATATTCCCCGAGTTTCTATTGCTTTGCAAACCAGTGGAACATTTATTTTTCTTATTTAATTATTGCCCGTCCTTATGAATGAAAAATAAGGGCTCGTTTTGATGGCAATCACATTTTATATTTTTTTAAATTGGAATTATTTCGATTTCGATATACAGAATATTTTTTTTCTAATATAAATTCAAGGTTCCTAAAAAAAAATTCGATATATAGAGATTTTCGATTTATGGAAGTTCGATATACAGAAGTTCGACTATATGTACATATATATATATATATATATATATATATATATATATATATATATATATATATATATATATATATAAAATAATAATAAACAGACGGATAGAAAAAATAAAATTTAATATATATATATATATATATTATATTGTATATTTTGTATATGTACATTTGAAAATTCTTCTTAGATAAATGTGTCGATAATAATTACATGTTATTGCCTATATAATTCATGTTAAATGTATTTGGTATCGATACGACAGTTGTATCGATTATTTATTCATTCAGACAGTGGATCCAACAAGAGCTCTATGATATTAGGGATTATAGCTCAACTGCTCGCCCCGTGACCTACTCGACGCCTTTCACCTGGCTCTGTACGAACTAGATCATTTTCTTATTTAATACATTTCTTTTCTACCCTGGTTCACAGTTGTTAAACAGGCGTCTAAGTTAACTCTAGCTTTAAATTTTCGTCTGTATTTAAAAAAGAATAAAAAAAAAAATACTACTTATTATGTTATTGCAGACAGATGAGCTTAAAATAAAAAATAAATAAAAAAAATAGTAAAAACGCAAAATAGAGACAAAAAAAAATTCCTTTTACAAAAACGATATAATTACAAAATGCTAAAAACAAAGCCATCCATAAGTCTCTCAAATTCCATGGAAATAACTAATCAGTCAACTTTTCGACAATTCACGCATCATCAGAACAGAAAAGGACTAGATCACATATCGCGGGGTGAGTTATACAACTCGATAACTATAATTTTGCAAAACAAGAGTAATTGTACATTAGGTTAGGTCTACAACATACAACAACTATAATTGGTTATTAAGCTTAAATATGCAAGCCAACGTGCAAGCTGAATGAAGCAGGCAAAGCAGAAATTAAGTTTCAAGCAAACTGACAGCATTACTATAAAATAAGAAATTGGAATAGAAATTTTTAAATAAAAAAAAATATAGTAGATCATGGTTAGAATGTGGTATCGGCATCAGCAGGTAGTATCGGTTAGCGTTATAGGTCGTCTGAGCCTTGAGGAAGAAGAAAAAGCAGAACACATTCTTTATGAATGTAAAGCTACTGTCTTCTGAAGACTACAGTATTTACAACAGCCAATAATTAAGCCTGAAGACATCACTAGACCTAACCCTAAGGAATCAATGTGCTTCATAAGAAGCATACGATTCCAATGGGATCTTTGAAGAATTAGAGGGGTATCTGGCAAAAGAACCATAATGGGTCGCGGTGAAAAACGGTACCCGTACCTCATATAATAATAATAATAATAATAATAAAAGGTAACAATCGTAGAATATTCATAAGTGTATCGTTTTTAAAAAATAGACAGATTGATCAGCAGAAAAAAATTCTATTTTATAACTTTTATAAAGTTCAAATAATTAGTTTTCTCGAAACGCTGAATTCTACTTACTTAGTTATAGAATTCATCCCTAACGATATGCGCAGAACCAAGACAGCACATCTCACACCAACAGCGTGAAGAGACCCATCAACCAGAAACATAGATTAAAGTGGTGTCTCTAGTTGATGGGTCTTTTCAGGCCGTTGGTGTGAGATGTGATGTATCGAGTCTGCAATTATGCCATCGTTTCTTTTTCAGTCCTGATGATGCCTGACTTGGTGAAATTTTAAGTGGTTAGTTGTTTATAATCAGGTATTTTAGAGACATAAGGGTTTCTTTTTTAAATCTTCCAAAATATGATAATGAACTTACAACAATAATTTTAAAACATCGACGATTTTATACATTAGAACCTAGTGCTTTAAATTTAAACAGATTACCAACCCTCTTATCGCTAAGATCGTTAGAACTGTCTTGTTCAATTCGAGAGCATAATAGACGCTCAAGTATTGTACTTTGAATGGAAAGTTTGCAGAAGTTTACAATAGCCTAGTTTCTAATGTTAAGTTTGACTAATATTCTAACCAATTGAATTGAACGACCTATTCATGAATACTTATTAAAAGTAGGCAAAAGTTACTATTTAGGTTTAAAGGGAGAAGTTGATCGGGGGTGCGGTCAAAGAAATAGACTAAATAAGTTTGGTCTTATATAATTGTGCCTACGTTTCGGCCTAAATTTTAGGCCATCTTCAGGGCTAAAATGAAAACAAAATAACAACAATGAAAAAATAGAAAAGAGGCAGTACCAGTAACAGTAAAAATGATAAATGATAAAAACAGAAAATACAAGTAAAAATGATAAATTGATAAATGAATGATAAATGATAAAAACAGAAAATACAAGTAAGATAAAAAATATAAAGAATAAAAAGAAAAGGATAACACTAAATTACATAATACAAAAGACAATTGAAAAAATAAAATCAAATAAAATAAATGAAATAACAATGAAAAAATTAAAAATTAAAAATTAAAAACAATGCGATATTTACACAGGGAATAGTGAAATATATGAAATCTATTAATTAAAAAGACACATAATAGATTAATAGATTTCATATATTTCACTATTCCCTGTGTAAATATCGCATTGTTTTTAATTTTTAATTTTTAATTTTTTCATTGTTATTTCATTTATTTTATTTGATTTTATTTTTTCAATTGTCTTTTGTATTATGTAATTTAGTGTTATCCTTTTCTTTTTATTCTTTATATTTTTTATCTTACTTGTATTTTCTGTTTTTATCATTTATCATTCATTTATCAATTTATCATTTTTACTTGTATTTTCTGTTTTTATCATTTATCATTTTTACTGTTACTGGTACTGCCTCTTTTCTATTTTTTCATTGTTGTTATTTTGTTTTCATTTTAGCCCTGAAGATGGCCTAAAATTTAGGCCGAAACGTAGGCACAATTATATAAGACCAAACTTATTTAGTCTATTTCTTTGACCGCACCCCCGATCAACTTCTCCCTTTAAATATAAATATACGGTCAACAATAACTCCCTCCGTTACTATTTAGGGATTGCTAAATTATTTAATAAATTTTCTTTTTATTGAAAACTAGTTTCGAATGTTATACATTCATCTTCAGTTCTAAAAACTTGCAAAAATTCAAAAATAAGCAATTCTAAATGCAATTTGGTATCATTATACATATTAAATTAAAAGTAATATAAATTTATACTATAATAATTTATCAAGCAAATAACTTATCAATCCCTAAATAGATTGATCCATCTATACCATCATGCGGACGTCAACTGAAAAGTTACTATATTTCAAATTTATTCCCCACCTATTCCATTTAAAGGTGTGTTTACAAGTTTGCCAAACAATGGCAAGGACCCACAAGCACAAGCGTGTAGATGGGGTATTTGGACTGGCATAACCATGCTTGCATGAGTCTGGGGCCGGTCCAGTCTAATGTCGGTTTTTGACAGAAATCAAAAGAAGCTTGCGGCAAGCGACACATAACCGCTAGTCTAACATAAACACATCTTATGGCAAGCGACAAGCGTGTCCCCTACCTAAAAAATAAAAATATCTGATGTGGACAGCACATGACTTTCTTGTACGCCTATTAAACTTAAATCGGTGGCTTAAAAAGTGATCTTAAATTTGATTACTAGCTTCAGAAGATGCAAAAAATTATTTTATAAACACTTAAAACAAGTAATAAAATTGTTTAATTATAGCGGGAAAAAAATCACGTTTATAACCTTTATCACCGAACCATATGATCTCTGTATTAAATGAAATATTTACCTTTTGATCTAAGTTTATTATGACCTTCAAGTAAAGTACTCCTTTCGGCTCTTCAATTTCAACCAAAATCTATTATATTATTTATATTGATATAAAATTTTTATTTACCAAATTTGAGATGTTTTACATTATATATGGATATTTTCTTTCAAATCTGAAAACTGAAAATTTTGGCGATTACAATACTTCCTTTACTGCGTACAAGGAAATAAAAATACCACTTGCTATAGTGTTCCATAGTAGACCAATTTAAATGACAGATTGAAAATATTGATTAAGATTGAAAACTATGTAATTAATTACAATGAAATAATTGTCAATTGTTTTGAATAATTTTCTTAAGCACTAGGGCCTGCTTCTAATTTAACACTTCTTTAGGCAGGCAGAGTAAAATGTAACAATAGAAATATCCTTGTAAGCACCCACCGACAATCGGAGAACGAGGTCGAATTTAGGCTGATTGTGAGAGGAATAAAGATTACAGCCTTAAAGGATTACTGCTAAACAGGTCGAATATTACAGCAATATTTTTTGTGTATTGTTTATAATCAGTCATAAATTAAATATCAAATTCATTTTAACTACTTTTTAATCAATTAAAATATATAATAAGCTAATAATATTATTTTCTCGTATGGCCTCAATTTGAAAAAAAAAATATATATATATATATATATATATATATATATATATATATATATATATATATATATATATATTTTCGGTTGGCACTTAAGACCGTGGAGATCTTTGGCCGCGCGATGTGGTATTCATGCATGGAAGACCACACCGCGATTCTCAATTTAGGTACACGGGGTAGGGTCATCACTCCTACACCCGGCCTATGTGAGTATATATATATATATATATATATATATATATATATATATATATATATATATATATATATATATATATATGTATATATATATATATATACATTTTTTTTTAATTTAATCTTTATTTACTTGATCCTCATCCACGTCGGTACTAATAAATATACATACATACAATGAGAGATCCTACAGCTTACCAATCTACTCTAGCCAGAGTAGTGATAAATTTCAAACCGCCCAGGCCGGATTCGAAACTATACTATTATACTGTTTGTTATTTTATTATGCTACTCTTTGTTATCCTTTTATTTTTATGTTTTTTTAATTCTATTTCATACTTGTTGTTGACCCTAACTAATAAATTATCTTGATTAATCTAGTATATTATTTATATTGATACAAAAGTCTTACCATACCAAATTTGAGATATTTTTGGTAAAATTGGTGAGCCGAAAAGAGTGCATTACATGAAGGTCATAATAAACTTACATAAAAAATTATATTAAAATTAAATACAGAGATCATATGGTTCTACCGAAATGGTTTATTGCAATAAAGGTCACAAACGCGATTTTTTTTCCCAATCTAGTTAAACACTTTTATTACTTGTTTTAAGTGTTAAAATTGATTGTAAAATAATTGTTTTCCTCCCCATTTGTGAACTGAACAAGTCTGCAGCAGGAGAATAAGATATAAGTTAAGTAGGTAGGTTCTTTCGCTTAAAATGTTGAAACCGTCGATTTCCAATACTAGTGGCATTGACAGTTCTAATGTTGTCACGGAACACGAAGAAATCTCTTTGGAACTTGTTACCTACTAAATGAAAACGACATATAACAACGGAATGAGGCCTCTAGAAACAAGTATGTATCTGTGTGTGTGTGTGTGTATGTGTGAGTGTCAATAAAAAAGTCATGAATTAAAAATGGCTACTAACAGCCAACTTTCATTTCACGATCATAGGAAATTCTATTCTAAATATCGTAAACAGCCATAAAGGAAAAAAATTAATCAATTTCTTTTGTAAACATTGTTAATTTGATATATGTACCTATCGGGCAGTATTATTTTACAACAACAAGAACGAACTCTATTAAACTGTAAGGCGCTTAGTTCTTATGTTTTTGGTCTTCGAGGCTGATACGGTATGCCGGTACTGCTTGGTACAGATAGACTAGTCAAAGAGAAGATTAGCGGATATAGAATTAGGTTGACGAGCACAATGCTACAGTCTGGAGAGGTAGGGCATTCCCATCACGTTTGGCGGGAGTCGATACCGTACTGCAGTATTCTTGGGGGAGAGTCTCTCGACGGAGCCCTTGAAGGATATTGTGTGTCGCAACCAGCTGAAAATTTAATATATATATATATTTATATATATATAAATTTATTGGAATAGCATATAAATATATAACATATTATATAAATATATATATATATATATATATATATATATATATATATATATATATAATATATGTTATTTGAAGTCAAAGGTTTATGCCAACAAGCCCACAAGCAGGCGTATATTGAAGGAGGAAATTTAACGAAATTCAGCCACTTTTATGCAAAATGGTCATGAAAAATTTCGTGATTTATCAGTTGACATCCACTTGATGGTATAGAAGCATCAATCCCTAATTCGTGATTTATTCTATACAACACTAATAAAACATTATTACTATAACCCACTATTCTAGCTCCATTTGGAATAGACAAAGATCAATTGATTGATGTAAACTTACAATATATCATATAATATTAATAAGAGGTTTACCGAGCCCGATGGTTCGATACCGACAATACCAACAGCTCTTGCCTACAAACCTACCTCCACTCAATTACATCAAAACCCAAATCCTCAAGGTTATCACACAATCCTCCCATCTACGTTTTGGCCGTCACATAGGACGCGATGCTATCACCTCAATTATATCTAGCGGGTGCCTAACGAATTCTTTGCCTTCTTTAACGTCTGTTAACTCGTCCTTTTTCGGGACAAATATCCTACGCAATATTTTATTTACAAAAACCTTATAAGCGTTGTTGTTTCCTTAATGTATGGGATCATGTTTCGCTGGAGCCCCGATAAATGTAGACTTTCGCCAGTACGCTCGGTTGCGCCAGAAACCCCTGGCTGTTGACTAATGCATTAAGGGAATAAAACGGAGCATATTTGGTTGGCACTGCCCGGCAGTCTAGACATGACGTCATGCATATACTGCTGCTGCCCTAAGCCGCTCCAGGAGTCAGTCGGTCAGCAGTACGATGGTTCTAGGTCACGTTATCATGTCGAAGCCGAGTTTTGATGCTAAAGCTAACATTCCGACTGATCCTATGCTGCCTTTATTTATTTTTTCGTTATGCGAGACAAAATTAGATGAAAAATTGTTACAAATTTCATATAATATAGCCAATCAATTTTGTAGGATCGAAGTAACAACAGTTTTACATTTTAAAGCTTATATTAATTAAGAAATTACTCTTTAAAAATATATTCAAATATTAATCTAATTAACATTGAATAATGAAAGAAATTTTCATCTTAAATAAATACTCAAATATTGAAAAATCAAAATATTTTTTTAAATTAAAGTACCGATTTACTAATCACATAATGATAAAACATTACCTGTCGTGATTTAATAACAAATATATATACGATATTAGTACTGAAATAATCGTACGAATAACAGAAATTACTGTCCATAGTAAAAATTTAAAATCAGAAATATACCTTCAATTCTTCTATTTTCTTTCCACAATACTATAATAAGCCATCACAAATTTTATACTGACATAACCTAGCCTTATTATCGAACCAGACAAAACGACGTGTGTTGACTAAATAAGGTCATTATTCTCCTACAGCATGTATTTCTCTTCTTGCAATACAAATGAAAACCATTAAATTTAACACTAACATTTTTAAAGTTGGGCAATTTCAACGAAATATACAAGCAGTAACAGAGTGGTAACGGTTGGCAAACGCTGCCAGCCGCAACCGAGGGCAGTATCAGCGAAAAGATGACTAAAAAAAATACACCCTTTTTAGTTCCAACTATTAGGCAATATTTCGTGGAGTATCAAACTTAGAACAGTTTCTCCATATTAGAAGGATATAAAAGAAAATAAAAAAATAGTAAGAAATGATAAAAGAAATAAATGAAAGAAAATGAATAATAAATAAATGGAAGAATGAAAAACCTTGACTCGAAACGTTGCCAAAGAATATAATGGTGTATTGTTCTTGAAAAATAAATTATTATTATAATTATAATCTAGTAGTAAGTTTGAGAAAAAATCGCTTTTATGTTGCCAATGTGTTATGATGGTATATACCGGTTATATTTAGAAGCTAAAAATTAGTATTAATTATATCTTGCTGTATGATCATGATTTATGCCTCGTAGTAACTTACGGCAGCGAAACATGGACGATGACGACTGAACCTTAAAGAATGCTTGGAGTCTGGGAGAGCCAGGCACAACCGGGAGCTAACCGCACTTAGTATTTAGAAACCTACCCATAGGTAACCTAGAAATAGACACGGGGCGGACTATACAGTACCCGCAATATTGAACGGTTGTGAGGATTTAGCGGTTTTAAACGACGGACACGGTCGGAAGCTTATTATATTGATTTTTAAGATTTATCATTAACAATAATAATAATATTGAAACGAAGATGTAACAATACGAACATATTTATTTATGTAATAAAATATATAAATGATCCAGCTTCAGTACCGCTGAATGACCAACAGTTAAATTTAATCACCACTTCAGAATGGTACTGCTGATTTATACTAGCGATAAAAACTAAAAGTTATATTTCGTTATTTAATTTTTTTTAAAAAAGTTACTTCTTTCAAGTTGGAAATTTATAGTTCATTATTACAGGAGGGTGGAAGATAAATTCCATGAGAATTTATTTTCATTTGAAACAAGTCATTAAAATGAACAATAATCTCGAAGAAAAATTGAATTAGATAAAACCTCATAACCCAGATACGACTGAAAATTTTTATTATTATTTTCAAAATAATAATCTTTTCTTTTGAGGTTTAGATACTGCACACTTAAAATGCTTTTTTTTTTTTCAGCATCACCATTATCAAAGAAATGGCCCATCCTTATGGAAGGACATGAGGCAAATTGTATACACATTAATAAAACCCTCAAGTGTTCTCTGGATTTTTGAGACTAACTTTCTGATCCTTATAAAGGGATGTCACCCGTAATTGTGCTAATTCGTATCCAAGTTTTCTAACCTGAAATCTGGGAATCATAATTCAAGTATTTTCAAGTGTAAAAAATAATCAGTTATTACATTTCTAGTAAATTTTGTTACTATTTCCAGTTTTATATTTATAATAACCGAATCAATGAGTATACGTAATGTATTTACTTAATGTATAATAAACTAATCGTTAAGGACTACTTAGGCCAATTAAAATGGAAATCAATATAATTTTCAAGTATAACAAATACCAACATGTATATGAGGGAGATCGGGGCACATTTTCCAACAAGCTTTATTTTTTTAAATGAGTCGCTGTTAAATTAGGTCGGTAGGCGAACTGCCTCGGGTGGCAACACTATATACTCCATCTACTAAAGTTTTAGTTTAGCAAATGCTGTCACTTCCTCAGGAGAGCTGGTTTCTTCATTTTTTTATACGGTGTTTGAAATTTCAGGTCTCAATTAAAATTTAAAATATACGTCATAGTGTTAAACTTACTCCTTAGGCATTGCATGTACTAAAAAGGGAGTTCTTTCTTCACATTAACTATTCTTTTATTCGGCAAATAACTTACACCGCTACTCATCGAGGTTGTGTCGAAGTTCCACTATGGCAACAGAGCAGATTTTCCAATTCGTGTTTCATTGGAAAACGGTCCTGGCCTTAATAAGTTAATCTGATTGTTGTACACCGGAAGAAATTAGACTATTTAGGATGGCAGGAATACTGAACGATATCGATATTACAAATAAAGAGCAAAAGAAAAGTAGGTGCGGTGCACAAAATTTATTAAATGGGCGGATGAAGACTGCACCAAAACATTTTTTGTTTGTGTTCATTGTGATTCAGACGACTTTTGTTTTTTTTAAAATCTATATTAGTAAAATTGTTAAGTAAATTGTTTTTGTAAAATCATTAAGTGGCATTTCTTTTTCTATATCCAATTAATTTACTTATGTACTATTATTATATCTTTTTATTTTGCGATAAAAATGCATATTACCTGTGATTGATAATGAAAATTTACTCATTAACATTATTAGTAAGCTGGAAAACTTGCTCGAAAAGATGCCACATTTTCCAACATAACATGATAACACACCCATTTTCTGTCAAAGACTATATTTAGTTTTTTGAAAAATAATTGTGCCAGCTTGAAGAAATAGCTATTATTTTTATTTATTTATTTAAACCTTTCCCTATTTTTAAGAGAAAAAGATCGGTTGTCACATTTATAAAATTGTTCAGAAGACAAAATATGATTTTTTCCTTTAAAAAAAAAATCATTTTTTGAGTTGACATCCGCATGATGGTATATAAGGAACAATCTAATTAGGGATTGATAAATTATTTGCCACTTCTATAATTTTGTTTTTATTGAAAACTAGTTTCGAATGTTATACATTCATCTTCAGTTCAAGATTTAAGTAGATTAATATCAAACAGAAAAGTTTGTATTGAGTTTGTAAGCAAGAAAAAACAAATACAAACCTTTCTGTTTGATATTAATCTACTTTAACCTTGAACTGAAGACGAATGCATAACATTCGAAACTAGTTTTCAATAAAAAACAAAATTATAGAAGTGGCAAATAATTTATCAATCCCTAATCATCATTTTTTAATTACTTTGTATATAAGTATTAGTTTTGGAAAACCATATTGAAATTTACAATGTATTTTAATAAATTAAAACCATTATTATAGGACTTCCAATCTTAGACGACTAACCCAAATACCACAAAGCTATTTAACGGACTTCCAACCTTTTACCGGTAACCGAAAAATCATAAAAACATCACAAAATCTATTAAAACATATTACAAAAAACCATAAATTATGTAAACAAGACTATGTAAATATGTAAATAATAGCCTTCCGAATATTTTATCTATATACTATGTATTAATTTTGAAAAAGTAGAAGATTATATTGTTATATATAACATGAAATTATGCCAGTTAAAAGTGAAACATCCAAATCTCAAAATTACCCATTATTATATAACTTGTCATGAATTTATATTATTTATATAATAGTTTTTCTGAATTGTTTTCGTGTTTTAGATATTAAACGCCTATTTCCCATCAAAACCAATATAAGCTATGTCAGCGGACTCATTGTTCACAATGGATATTTTATAGATCAATAAACATTTCTTTAGAGCAGAAGTAAAAAAAAAAAAGAGAAAAAAAGAAAATAAATGAATTGTATAGAGCCTAGAATGATAAAATACAATTGCCAGGTTAGAATTTTATATTACTATTTCATGTATGTTGTAGTTGAGCGCAATATTTTTAATTTTATTAATGTATTTTATATATATAGATATATATATATATATATATATATATATATATATATATATATATATATATATACACATACACATATAAGTATATAAATAGTCCCTATTTCCCTACTATCCCTATTTATTCTACTAGGAATAGAACCTACCCACAAATTATCTACATATATAATGCATGAGCGAAATGTAAATTCTAAAGAAATTAACTGCCATTAATAGAATTTAAAAAATAAATAAAATACGTTTTTATTAATGAAAGGGAGCATCAGAGCATCAAGCTTGAGGTTATAATGACCTGCCACATCTTATAATAACCTCATACATATTGTATAATCAGCTACCGTCTGCGCATAAAATGCAGTTAGAGAATTCAATTTATTCATATATAAAAAATTATCAAAGTAGAGTATCAATAAAAAATAATGGGTCTCTAGTTGTAGTTGAACAAATCAGAAATTATAATTTCGAAAAAACAATAAAGAGAACTTGAGACGGAAACACAATTATCACAAGCGGAAATTCTCGACAGTCCAATTTATTATAGATAGAGGTGACGTAAAATAAATAATTAAGATTTCACGTGAATTCCAGTCACTGCCACTTCTCATAAGATCATTTTAGGTAACTATTTAAAATTTCCACTTCCTCTTTAATGAATTACTAGTCTGTTATATAAGTCCTTGGGCTGAAAATATTATTCACTTTCAATTGACATACTGAATAATTATTTGACAGTTTATAATTGAATAATAATAATTACGAAGAGAACCAGGAGGTTCGATGTCGACATCAAGAATAATACATACCTTAATGCCTCGCTTCACATTTCTAAAATATGTCCGAAATTTGTTTTATTAAGACAGTCTTCACCGATATTTAATTAAACACTTTATATATAATACTTTAAAAGAATTATATTTTATATAATATTATTATGCATTATATTACAATCCAAATACTGCCCACGGCAATACCAAACGAACCCAACATAGTTCCACGTTCCTTGCAACGGAAGCCATCGAGCGTGACAGGAACCGAAAAGGAGTGAGGTTATTCAGGTGCAACTCAAAAATCATAACCACCGCTACATGTATCACTTCATTCATGAAGAGCGAATCCCGAAAGATCAAAATTTTGTTTAAAGCGATAATAACGGAGGTTATTTAACTTAAGGGTACTGTAACTGTTTTAGGGTCAACAAATGATTTTATTTATTTTTTTCCCCTAAAACTAGAGTTTTTCCTGAAAATATTAAGACCCAGTCCCATGATTTTCCTATCACTAAAAGTGATTCTAAACATGTACGGGTTAAGCTTTGTAAATCACTTTGCCGATATGCTAAATAATGTGATTCATAAATTCAGTCAATGTGTATATATATATATATATATATATATATATATATATATATATATATATATATATATATATATATACATATAGGTAAGTTGGGGCAAGTGCGTAAATAGGCACTTATTTGAAATTTAATTAAAAATCTATTTTTTTTTTAAACAAAAATTCGAAATTTATGTTTATTATGAGACCTAAGCACCACTTCTATCGATTCCCTCTCACGAAAAATTGAAAAAAGATTGGAAATAGTCTAAAAATCGACTATTTATGACGCAAACACCAAATGCTGACGACTTGACCACTGTTAAAAGCCTTAAAAATATATTGTAATTATGAATTTCCCTCTTAATAAACTCCTTCTGTACACAATAAAGAATAAAATTAAAAATATATATAAATTAAGTAGAGATTTTTTAAACTTGAAGGAATGCGATGCTAATGTATTATTTTTTCATATATTTCACAATTCCCTGTGTAAATATAATATTTTTATTTTCAATTAATTTTTAATTTTTACATTGTTATTTCATTTATTTTATTTTTTCATTTGTCTCTTGTATTATGTAATTTAGTGTTATCTTTTTCTTTTTATACTTCATACTTTTTTATCTTGCTTGTATTTTCTGTTTTTTTATCATTTTTACTGTTACTGGTACTGCCTCTTTCTCTTTTTTCATTGTTGTTATTTTGTTTTCCTTTTAGCCCTGAAGATGGCCTAAAACTTAGGCCGAAACGTTAATTATATAAATACGCTTATAGTAGTCTAATTCTTTGACCGCACCCCCCCTCCCCGACCAACTTCTCCCTTTACATATATATATATATATATATATATATATATATTTCTATTTGGGGAAAAAAAGTTTCATGTGTTTCCTGTAAAATGTGCTGAATGGCTTTTCAAAAAAGTATGTCGAAATCTAGAGTTCATCAATATGCGTGAGCGGGAATCGATAGAGTGGTGGTTACGTCCCATAATAAATTGAAAACTAAATTTTGAATTTTTGGCGCTTACGCCTATTTTCAAAAAACGAGGTCGATATTATTGAAAATATCGAATAAATTCCAGAAAGAAATGGTGCGAAAGTAGCTGATAGTAGACCCATTTTACATTTTTTTGAACCACAATGGGGACCTGACAAAAATATTAATAATTAATAAGTCAACATCCGTATTCGACAGAGGCTGGGAAAATGGATAGGACCATTATTTGTGCTCCTATCGTTAGTCGACCACAAGTCGTGATTCAAAGCGTTGCTCCAAAATAAACACAAGAAAGGAAAGCTGAGCGTTTTTCTACGCTTCGCTAGTATCTCCGCTCAGATCGCTGATCGCAGCTTCGAGATAAACCTAGTAAAGTGAATAAAGTGATGACTATATGTCGTGATTCATTAAAAAGAGCTACCTAGATCGCTCATTTAAAATATGAAGACAGGGTGGGGATCCTCATTCACTGAAAACAGCAGCAACTCTTTAAATCTGTTCATGTTCAGATCATATCTGTCTACCCCAGTCCAGTACAGGGCCGTCATGCGAGTTGTAAGCGCCCAGAGCCCTCACCCTTCAAGGGGAGAACGGGGATCCATTGGGCACTTTCGTATTTCTCGCATTATTTCCTATACAAACTTGAACTTTCGAGTCGGTGTTACACTAACTAAAGTGGACCCAATGGTTCAGTATATGTTTCAAACCGAAAAGCTAAGGAGAGTATTTTATTTTTGAAATATTTCTTTTCAATATTAAGCACTGATATTACAAGACATGGTCACATTTAAAGTGCACGAATTTATTTTACACTAGTATACCCGAGCGAGAACTCTCGCATTAGAGATCAGTCCTTCTAATCGCTAAAACATTAGAAGTAAAAGCGATATTAGGAAAACATATTTATTGGTGTAAACAAGATAATATTACCAAAAAAGTTTATTTAACACAAACATTTAGTGAAGATACATAGTTTGCAATGACTATGTTGAAGTTCATACTTAATAAGTAATTAAACATCTGGAAAACATCTCTTCAATTTAGCAGTTAGACGATTCAGCTATACCGTTTTCTATGTGTAGTATTCATATTTAACAGTGCCCTTTAGGGTTGGACATGGAAACAAAATATAATTTCCCACTCATTAAAAGTTTTTGTAAACAGACTCAAATTGATATAAAGTTGCCATGACAACGGCACGTACGCAAGATGGCATAGGGCCCGTGCGGACCTAAATCGTGCATTCTCTCAAAAACGGTAGGTTTTTAAGCTTTAAAACGCTGGACCAGTATGGTCCAAAGGGCCATACATGATCTTGATGCCCGCGTCAAAATCTCTAAAACCCAACTTATCCCGTCTCGATCCGCCGACTCTCAGTCGTCAAAGTTTTGAAACCTTTCAGTTTTTCATCACTTTTATTTAAGCCCTAGTAAGAATTTAAGAAACAAAATCGGGATTCGTCACATCTCCATGAAATTCCCTTTCTTTTGATACCTCACTCGTCAAAATCCATCGCTCCTGAGAGCCGGAAAAGGTATCTATAGTACCGTAATAATATATAGTAGTGATAATTAAGCAGTGTTTTGTCATGGATTGACAGTCAGTTGATTTGGCTTTTGCCTGAAGTCTGTGTGTTATGATTTCTTTGAAAAGATGGCTGGCTGCTTTGGATGTGTCCCTTTGAATGTCCTTTCTACATACTGTTATTTAATACTTCAGATTTAATTAATAATTAAACTTATTTATAGCAATAAAAATAATTTGTTGCACTTATCAACTATTTATTTTTATTTTTGCTATCCCAATTCGTATTTAGAAAGCAGCCCGTCACAGCTATTCAGGAGAAATTGTTTTTTTTTTTTTTGTGATTTTCCACAATAGACATTTCCTCTAGATAACTGTCCATAGTAAAAATCATAGAATAAAAATTATTGATGTTAATTAATCGACTGTGATGTTATTATGATAAAATAAATAATCAGGATGCAGTGAACAAAGTATATTTTTAATTAAACAAGCCAACGTTTCGGCCCAATAATGTGAGCCATCTTCAGTGCTGATATTAAATCATTTAATTTCAGCCCTGATGATGGCTTACATGATTGAGCCGAAACGTTGGTTTGTATAATTAAAAATATACTTTGTTGACTGCATCCTGATTATTTATTTCATCATTGCATAAAAATATTTTTATTTTTTGTATTCATTCATTTAATAATTCATTCATCTCAGTTGTAATTTACTTTCACGTTACTTTACTTTTTTTTTAATTGTTAGGTACTTGTGGGTTACCTAGACGCCATTTTGAAATACTGTTTCATCTTCGGATGCTTTTCAGTTGAAATAAAATGAGGATATATGCATTATGTGAAATTGAAATCTTTATCTAATAATTTTCGTGAAGGGTTTTTTCAGAGCCTCGAACCATGTATCGGTCTTTACTCGTTTTGATTCCTTACAACCTCGCTTGTAGCATCTCCACCGCGATGCTGCTCATCTAGCTGCAATTTCATATTATGACCATTACGGCAGGCTACTCTCCTACTGACTCCGGCAGAAACTCTGTCTTGAATTCTTGACAAATTTGCTCGTAATTCTTAACAGTAATAATCACTGAACTCATATGAACCGAATATTTTCACAAAAAATAATAACATTTTTTATTGTGTTTTTATTTATCATTGATAACAACGGTTATCTGAATTGGGTAACCGATATCATAATAGTAACCGGACGCCTAGAAACAGAAAAGACCCAAAATAATATTTAACTGTCTTTAAATTATTCTACAATACGCCCATCCTGTACCAGTATTTATTTATATTAGTAAACCCGAGCGAGAACTCTTGCATTAGATATCTTGTCTTTATTCTCACTAATACATTCGAAGTGTAAGCGATATCAGAGAAACATGTTTATTCCTATATATAATATAATATTAGGTATCAAGAAAGTTTATTTAACACACATAAGTTATAACTAGTATATCCGGGCGAGAACTCTCGCATTAGATATCAATGCTTATTCTAATCCCTAATACATTCGAGGTGTAAGCGATATTAGTGAAACAATATATAATATTACCAAAAAAGTTTATTTAACATGCAGATTTGGTGAAGCTACATAGTTTGTTATGACTATGTTGAAGTTACAGTTCATACTTGATGAGTAATTAGCTTACCCCACTGGAAAGCATATTTATTTATATAAATATATATATATATATTATATAGATATGTATATATATATATATATATATATATATATATATATATATATATATATATATATTTATTTCAATTTAGCAGTTAGGCAATTAGATCCAGCTATAACATTTTCTATGTTTAGTATTCATATTTAACAGTGCCCTTAGGGTTGGATATGGGGAAACAATATATAATTTCCCACTCATTAAAAGTATTTGTAAACAGACTCAATTTGATATAAAGTTGCCATGACAACGGCACGTACGCAAGATGGCGTGAGGCCCGTGAGGACCTATATCGTGCGTTATCTCAAAAACGGTAGGTTTTAAGGCTTTAAAACGCTGGACCAATATGATGGATCCTATGGATCATATATGGTCTTGATGCCCGCGTCAAAATTTTTAAAACCCAACTTATCCCGTCTCGATCAGTCGACTCTCAGTCGTCAAAGCTTTGAAACCTCCCAGTTTTTTCATCACTTTTATTTAAGCCCTATTAAGAATTAAAGAAACAAAATTGGAATTCGTCACTTCTCCATGAAATTCCCTTTCTTTTTATACCTCATTCATCAAAATCCATCGCTCCTGAGAGCCGGAAAAGGGATCTATAGTACCGTAGTGATATATAGTAGTGATAGGTGACAACATTATCTACGAATACAGATTTAATGTGGCTACATATTCCTACATCTTATTTTCCTTTCGAATAATTTATGGTACAGCAGATGTGATAAACCTGAAAGCGAACTTCTCGGGTTGAACGAACCATCACATAAACCTTTACGAGACTTGCGACTGCATGCCTGCTTGATATCACTAAGGAGCTAGGGAGGCTAATAAGGTGATATGCTAACATCGAATCTTCTCCAAAGAGGTAGACGTCCTGCCAGTGACCGTAACGAAAGCGCTATATCCTCCGTCACGCCTCGTCCACACATCGCCCTCCTTAATGCTGCCCCTTCGCTAGTACATCAGCGGATAACATGATCTCAAGTCCTCAAACAAAGCAATATCATCTTTAGAGAAATAAAAAGAGAAAAATAACCAATGTGAGTTAAAAATTGTTTTATTATTTTATTCTAACGCTAGTTGTTTGTATCCATAATGCTCAGATAATTAAGAGCCTTGATGCAAGAACCAGATAAGTCCAGAATCATAAAATTTTGGTGAGAGCCAAATGAAATTAAATAAAACACCAGCTAAGTCCACCATTAGGGTTTGAATAAACATATCCAATAAACAATTTTACATTCATATTAACAAATCTACCTCCAAAATACTTCTTATTACTGCTGGTCTCCCACAAGGTTCATGTCTATCCCCAACACTCTTTAACCTGTTCATATCCGACTTTCCAACCACCCCTAAAGCAATGAGGTCCTGAGATAATGAGGTAAGGAACATATACGTGTATATAATAATAACACAGAGAATTCCAACTTTTCAATTCATTTAAATGAAAATATCTGATGTGGACAACACATGAATTCCTTGTACGCCTATTAAACTATAAATCGTTGGCTCAAAAAGGATCCTCAATTTGGTTACTAGTTGCCGAAAATTGCAGTAAAAACGAAACTCGGCGTCGCGACATCCATCTATTCACACACACTTACTCTTGTTTCTGGAGGTCTCATTCCGTTATTATGTCGTTTTTTTTCAGTAGGTAACTTGTTTCCAAGAGATTTATTCGTGTTCCGTGACAACATTAAAACTGTCAATGTCACTAGATAAAGCATTGGAAATCGACAGTTTCTCGACATTTTAAGCGGAAAAACCCACTCAACTTGTATCTTATTTTCCTGCTGCAGACTTGTTGATCTCACAAATGGGATGGAAAACCTTCAAATACAATCCAGATTTTTGCTTAAATGACCAAATTAATATCTCCAATTTATTCCGATCTATAACAGAAAAAACAATTACTCACCGGAATTACTGGAAAAAAACCCGAACCCTAAACCGTACCATTTAACTACAAACATCCCAACTTTCTTCCATTACAAGTTCAGTGCGACAACAAACCAATACAAACTTTTCTGTTTGATATAATCTATTTAAACCTTGGTGAGTACCAATATATATTTGATTTCTTGTCTTAATTAAATTCATATTTCATAAATGTTTTATAATACTAATTTATATTAAATTTAATTTAATATGTATAATAGTATAATAATACCAAACTGTAATTTGAATTGCTTATTTTTGAATTTTTGTTTGTTTTTAGAACTGAAGATGAATGTATAACATTCGAAACTAGTTTTCAATATAAACAATATTGTACAAGTAACAAATAATTTATCAATCCCTAATTGTTTAAATTTATTTAAAACTACATAATCAGCTGATTAATACACAAGAAAGGAAAGAGGGACCCCATACACCCCTTATGTTTTTGCAAGTTTTGGTGTGAAAGTTAAATAATTTACGGGTATCGGTGTATTAATTGTAATTAACCTTATTACATTGTAATTAACCTAATTATATTGTATTACTACACTACAATAAGCTATTCAAAAATATTCAATTTAGTTATTTAGTGATAAAAGTAGAACGTATACACTGCAGCATCCGTTCCAATTACAATTGAGGGTTATAAGTGGCAATTTAATAATTTTGTGAAAACGCATTTTAATGTTAAAAGATTTGGATAAAACCTAAAACGTTTAAGTTTATACCATAATTATATAATGGCTCTACCGTATGTTCCTTGAATATCGAGAAAAATTGCTTTTGAAAAACGTTTTATATGCATAAACTTATTCATAACCGCACCAAACTCCAGTTTTGAAAAAAAGAAAAAAAAAATCATTTGGCTTCTCATCTCCTCAATTATTGTGATTTAAGACGTTTTCAAATAATTTCCCCCTCCCTCCCACTTTTTTTTATAATACTAATTTATATTTATTTTTTTCTTTTGAAAACATATAAATAATTTACTTTTAGACATAATTCTAAAATATTTGTACTGTATTAATAGGCTTGGTGAGCATGTCTAATAGCGTTAAAAATTAAATTTGAGGCGTTTTTTCTTTTCAAGAAATAAAACTCTGATTCCAAAAATCCAAAATAGTTTTCAAATTCGATTCAAAATGGAAATTCCCAATAGAGTTAGTTTTATTAGAAAATATTACAAGCTACGAATTTTAGACAATAAATCGTCGGTTTGAAGTTAAATGTGATAAATTGCAATTTTTGCGAAGATGTGTTTTGTTGCTTTCTACACGTTCCTGAACCAAATTTACAGTTCAGTATAGACAAAACTGTGAAATTGTCAATAATTATTAGATAATTATTGATAATTTCATAATTTTGTCGAAAGCAACAAACATCATCTTCGCAAAAATTGCAGTAGATTATTTTTACCTCCAAACCAACAAAATAATAGAGGTAAACGGGTAATGACAATTTTCTGTTGATGTGAGATATGCTTTTATCTGATCTTATCTTTTTCTTGGCGAAATGTTGATTATTTATTTACGGGCATTTGAGAGACTTGAGGCTTTATTTAATAATCTTCTAATAATATTCTTATGAAAATTTTCAATTTAATTATTTTTTCCGATACATTTCTAGTTCATGAAACTTTTCATACTTTTGACACTCTAGTTTATTTATTTATTTTCTTTTTAATGGACATATTAATCTCTATCTAATTCAATTCAGTAGTTTGAAGAAAAGAATAAGAAAAAAAAGTTGACATAATAAGATAACCTTAAAAATTAAGCATAAATGGAGGGTGCCATATTTAAAAATAAAACTTATTTAAGAACTTGAGATAGTTTTCATTCTAATTTAAGTATCGGCAAATTATAAGGTTAAAACAATTATTTTAACAATACTGGTACAAACAAATGTTACATTAGTTGGGAGTGAATTTTTAAAGCTATAATAGCCTACATTATAATATAATATATTATAGTATATTTCTATATATACAACAGTTTATTATAATCTTTTAAAAATGTAAAAATTAGAATTAATAAAATAAAGCCAATTAAGCTTCTTACCCAAAATTTGAAGATGTGGCTTTGTATTATACATAATAGTACAATGTTACTTATTAATTGTATTACTACATGTCATATAATTTTATATTGTAAATTATTGTAATAACGACCAATTTGAGGGCACACTAGCAACATATGAGTTCTTACACTTAAGAAGCATGGAGTATTTCATTAAGCATTGTGCATTTTAAAAACTCGATACGAAAGGGGAACCCCAAAAAGTGTTTTGTTATTACCATCAGTGATAAAAAACAATGAAATTATCTGTGTAATATCAAAGATATTCGCCTAACCATCCCTCTCATCAAAAACAAAAGTCTTATTTTGGCCACTACATGTAAATATACTATGTTTCATGATAAAATTTAAGGTTGTTTTAGAAGTTCCCCAAAAGGAAAAATTGCCATAGGAACATTACTGGTGTATCCAAGCAGATACAGATTACGGCCACGAGTTCTGAAATTATTGCAGATTTAAATTCCTAATCTAAAAACATTCATGTTTTAACAATTAAAACTAAACAGTTCTACAACATCAATATACTAATACTATCAAATTTATAAGCTCCGAATACAAATTAATATCCTTAGAATTCCTGCATTCTTAAAAGCTCTTTGCTTATGATTTATTTTTCAAAATAAAATGTTTCCAAATGTCGAATAAAACTAGTGAGAGAGTGCTAAATTAAAAATTAAAAGAAAAGTATTAAACATCATATTAAATATTAAATGACTGACTTATTAGCAGGTGCCTGTACACCTGTAGGACCCCTTCTGGCACAGGCCTATGAGAATAAGTAAAACACAAAACTTAAAATATTGCAACAGTTGCTCATGATTAACCCATAAAAGTAATCTAGGATTTTTTTTTTTAATTCAAGGAGCAAAAATAACTACCTGTTTGTGATTTCCGAGATAGGTTATTGAAAAAAAAATTGTTATTTCTTGATAATATTTATTTAACACATAAAATCTTATTATTTCCAACAGGATAAAATTCAGATTCAAAAGAGTAAACTTGAGTATAAAAGTTAAGAAAAGTGGCTATCTTTTAAAATAATTTAAGGATAAATACAATATACACCTCAATGTATTTTAAAATTGCAGTAACTTTAAAAAAAAAAAAAGATTTCCAATCAGACTAAAACTTAGACATTTTTATTCGTTTATGATTCACCATGGACAATTCATGATGGAACTGAAATTCAGAGATGAAGTAAAAGAAAAAAAGAAAATTGAATAAATAAAAAATAAAAAAAAAAGTAAAAAGTATTGATATTACATTCCCTTTTGCTGAAATGTAATTACGGCTGCAATACAAATTACTATTATGGTACTAAAGCATCAATATTACAAGACGATCACAAATATCAAAATACGACTTCACGTCAACATTTCTTCAAACAAGAATAGTAAAATTCACATATAAATACAATTGTGCTCAATTTTTTTAC
Source organism: Rhaphigaster nebulosa (assembly GCA_948150685.1). Taxonomy (NCBI): domain Eukaryota; kingdom Metazoa; phylum Arthropoda; class Insecta; order Hemiptera; family Pentatomidae; genus Rhaphigaster; species Rhaphigaster nebulosa. The sequence continues at coordinate 136,335,583 of OX411310.1, read as the reverse complement.
AAAACCGACAATGCTTGAAGATGAGAACAGTGGCATATAAACATTAATTTCAAGAAGTCAGTGGGAGGCAAGCGGTCCTATCAAAGAAGAAGCACACACAGATAAGTGTTAACTTATTTTTAATGTGTTTCAGCCTTAGTTATAGGCCTCCATCGTTGTGAAGAATAAGAATTTCAGATCAAGTACAATATAACCTTTTAATTTTAATGAATTTTATTAAAGGACAATACTGAAGCCTAAAAGCTGGTCAATTCAACTCTAAAAATGAATAGAAAATAATAACTATAATTGAAATATGGACCTATTCTCAATGAAGTCATAAAACAGATAATTTAACTAACCAGGAAAAAACTTATACTGTTCAAATATCAACTAGAATGAATTTCACATGCACAAAACAATAGTTATAAATTTAACCTATATGCAAGCATCAGTAACTTGGTGTATCGCAACATGAATAAATAAAAAACTCAAATCCTGAGTTCTGTTACATATTTTTCATGTCATTCAAATATACTATAATAATAAGCATAACTTAGTATGTGTGTGTATTTACATTTATTGGTGGTGTTTGATTTTAATTTAAATAATCAGTTGATTTACTTACAGTGACAGTAAATAATCCTACCGATTATCAAACATATAAAATATGTTCTTATGATATTTTATGTGTAACATGAGTCATCATCATGATGACTGTTGTACAACTCATAAATTAAAATAACCAACGTTTTATTTTTTAATAATGGTAACTTTAAAATGCTTCATTTTTCTAATCAATGATAGTCTAGTTCTACAAATTTAAGTGTGAACATAAATGTCAAACAAGAGAAAATTTAAGTTCAATGCCAATTCATTTTTTTTAAATGTGCCACTAGAAAGCTAATGGATATTACTTTCTGATGATTGATAGAAAAACATAAAGAAGAAAAATCTTATATAAGAAATCAATGACAAAAGTGCTATTGGCCACACATGAGTAATCACAGAAAAGTATCAAAGTAGTAATTTTGTAAAAATTCAAACAAGGAAAAATGATTCCATTTCAGAACATTCAATCGAATTGTAAATAGTAAAAAATAAAAATTACTTACACACGATAAGCATTGATAGTTTTTGACATAATTTTCAAATACACCAAGATGTTTTCTCTTCGGTTGTCATTTCATCAATCTATCGAAGGCACAGAAAACTTTCCCAGATACACAAGAAATGTCTATTATTAATACGATATTTACGAAACAATTATATTATAATGAATTACGAACGGAGGAAAAAAAAAATATATTACAAAGAAAGAGAAACCTTCGCGATTAGGACTTACAAGCGAAACTAAGGGAAGAGTGGGGGGTAAGCCTATGAAACTCGTGAAAAATCCAGGATAGCCAGTCGGTGGTCTAGTTTCGGAACCCGACATGGTATAGCGCTAGTATCGCAAGCACTATATAATTTTTTAAATAAATTATCAATGTATTTTAAATCATAAAATAAACAAAAAGTACTAATAATATTTCAGAGTAAATTTAAATAAAATGTCTGTACTTGAAACCTATCAACTATATCCAATAAAAATTTTCATTAGGAAATTTAATCAATTAACTAGAACACTACACATGATTAACTAACCCTTTTAATTAATATAAATAACATGATAATAATTATAGCATTGTAATTATTTTAACAATGGAATTTATTAGCACTGGCATTCGAGAAACCAACGTCGTTTTTTTAATTATTTACATTTAAATATTCTAATTCACTTACAAATCAAAACTAAAGTAAGAAATTTCAATACTGGTTGTTTTTGCATTAAGCGAAGGAATATCATCTCTGTGGAAGTAGAACTACTTGGTGGAGGGACAAAAGGGGCACTTGAATTTAGAGGACGGCAAGTTTAAGGATATTTACATGGTCGGATTTGTAGAACTGCCGCCCATAAGCATGGCAGATAATTCAGCCCCCTCCAGGTGCTCTTATCTCCAAACACAATTAAGGTATTATAGTTAATTTTAACTATAATTGTTTTTTGGAACACTTAATTTTTAAGTGGAGATAATTTATATATCAACGTGTGCTTAAATAAGCTGTTTTTAATACTTACAAACTCTTTTGAATCTAAAAATATAGTATCACTCAAATTTTGCCCCACTCCAAAAAAATTGCCGCCTAGTCTGCCAGTGAGTAAATCTTCTACTGAATGTTCTGAATGCTGAAAAATCAGCGCATTACCTATTTAGACATTTATAATTTATTCATTTTCTAATGATTTCATTCAGGTATTGCAAGAATCGGAATATAAAAACATTACATTTCTTCTAACTTTGTAAGTTTTATGCGATATTAATTCTTTATGCTGATTATAATAAAAAGGTCGTACATTATTAGATTGGATGGTGAATTAATTATGCATCCTAATTATTTTAGGATATATCCGAAGAAAAATATTAACTTTTTCTACAACTGAGAACTAAAAAAATCTGGTGAACTCTAGATTTGATATATACATATATTTCGAAGTAGTTTTTTGAAAAAGGTGGCAATTTAGCAAACTTTACAGGGAACACATGAAACGATTTTCTCCAAATTAAAAATATATTTATTTTTAATTTTATTCTTTATCATGTTCTGTAGGAGTTTATTAAAATGGCAATACTTTTATAATTACAATATATTTTAAAGACTTCTAGCACGGGTCAAAGCCTGAGTTACGATTGAGAGTCGTCAGTATTTGGTGCTTACGTCATCAATAATCGATTTTTATACTATTTCCATTTTTTTTTCGATATATCTTGAGCGGCTATCGATCGGGATGATGTTTACGTCCCATAATAAATTGAAATCAAAAATTTGAATTTTTGGCGCTTAAGCCTTTTACAAAAAACGACGACGATTTGTTAATGCAATAAATTATAAACATTTATTTATATATCTAATATAAATTTTTATAACATAAAAACATCGAAATTAAAATACACCACCTGACTCCGTAAACCAAACACAGGTGGCAGCATGGTATCATTTTCCCCACCAACCTGTCGCTGTCTGGTTGCAGTTAAATCCATCAGTTTAACTCCCAGTGTTGCCATTGTCAACGATTTACGTATAATGGCAACATGGCACCTCAAATTACGGTCATAATATTTAATTATTGAAAGTAAAAAAGAGCATGCAAAAATAAAGTTAAGGTTAAATGACTTGCTTCCATTATTCGCAAAACTTACTTCAATCAGAACAAAGTTCCCAGCAAATTCTGCTACTGTAATTAATCGATTTAAGGATATCTTAAGAACTATGCACCAATAAAGAAAAAAAATATATATAATTCTACTTCACAAAACAGATAATTTCTTATCACGTTCCAGAATAGATAAACTTGCATGGCATGCAATTTTTATTTGTTTTTGAATCTGAATCCTATTGCCTGCAGCAATAAAAAGTAGATTAATAAAAAAATTGTCAATCAAGAACTGAAGTTTTATTTTTTTAAATAAATTTGTATAATACTGGACTCAATTTTATAGTATATTTAAGCACCTACTTAAAATTCATATTAAAAAAACAAATAGGGTTGCTTTACTTTCAGTCAAGACATATACTTAGTTTGATATACTTAACTTTTTTTTTTTTTAAGTAACAACATCTCCACAATACTTTCAATTCTTTGTTACTAAAACAGTATGGTAGATCTCTATAAACTTAATAATGCATTAAAACAATTTATCAGCATTTCGTCTAGCAGTGCCGGGAAATAAAATCTTTCTGATACTGGATTGAAAGAAGAAAAATATTGCTTAATAAGTTATTCTACCATAAATATAAAGATTTCAGTTTAATCAAGGAAAAATTATTAAAAAATAGAAATCCCATTCTAATAAATGATATATCTCAAAACAAAAATAATACATGCCATCAACAAACAACTATATTAAATGTTTTTTTGGTTTTTACTCCAAAAAAGAAAAGGGATATTTCATTAAAGTTGAAGCTATTCTTGTTATTTTATTAGCTTATTTATTATCTACATTAGATTGGAACCTATTAAAATAAAATCTTGTTTTCTTAAAGTCAATCATTCATTGTGTAAAAAAAGGTTAGTAATAAACCCATTTATTACCCTTCAATTATTATTTTTTCAAAGACTTGTACAGAATATAATATAATAAAGATGAGTAAATATCTTCATGGTTAATTTTTTTAAAGAAATTATCAAAGCTTTAATTGCATAGCGATGAAACTGCTAAGAGAAACTCGAATACAATTAAACTTCTTCATACAGCAACAGTCAAATCTTCTTCCATCTCAAAGTTAGTTTGAGAGAATGTTATCAGATTACAAATATATTCAATATTTTTACAAGAATATCCCACCTGCTAATTCAACTAAATATAACTACAATTTAAATATGATGGTTCTTCTTTTTTTTTCTTGTTTATTCAAATGGTGACATATACAGTGTTTCTTTCTGTAACTCGAGATATGTAGACCTATAAAATACGATTAAAATATCATGCTACTTCATCCTGTTTCAGAGTGGTGTGGGTTTGATTCACACATCGTGTCGGCCAAGATTTAATTTAGTTTTTAATTTGAAAATAATGCTGAGTTAAAAAGCATGGCAGGCTATAAATGGTTGCTGAAATGCAACGAAAAGTCCACAAATTCTGTTTTCAAGGTATCTACCTGCAACTAAGCAGATCAGACTTTGGCATACATTTTAAGATATAACGTACCAAATCAGTAAAATGAAAAATAATCCCAATTCAAAATCTTATTGGCTCAAAAAAAATTTTCAAGAAAGAAAGTTGGTTGACTTTCCCAAAGTCAGGACCGTAGTTTATTGATGCTCTTTCCGTTGACAACTCAGCCCTAAGACAATACCTGACATTAAGGCAGTGAATAAATCAGACCATTACATCTGTTATGATAATAGACATTCCCAAAAATTTATTTGAGAATCAGACACTTCTACTGGGAACAGTCTTCCGGACTAGTCAGGGATTGATTTTTAATTTACAGTGCCATGAAGTACAGATATGGAATAGCGAAAAACAAGTAAATACTAAACAAAAATAGTTAAATTGAGTAATTAATAGTTGACCGTACAAATTATATGAAGGAATGAGATGGTCTGGGAGGCAGTCAAAAAGAATGGATCACAAATAGTAAAAACTATTAAGAAACCAACGTTTCGACCCACTTTGCAGGTCTTCATTAGGGCTAAATAAACAAGATACAAAAATAAAAATAAAACATTGATATATACAGTGAATTATATTAAAATTGACAAAGTGAATAATTAAAATTTTTATTTTAATTATTTCTTATTTTATTTTCATTTTTTCTCATTGTCGTATTAATTATTTACTTAGTCAATTTTTATATCATTCGCTGTATATATAATTTTATATTTATATCTTGTTATTTAGCCATGATGAAGAACTGCAAAGGTCGAAACGTTGGTTTCTAATAAATAGTTTAAAAATTTGTAATCCATTCTATTTGACCGCCTCCTGGATCATCTCATTCCTAAAAAAAAAATTAAAATATGATTACAAATTATCATTATATTGACGGCTCTTCTTTCAAAAGTTAGTAGATTCCGGCTGGTCGCTTGAATAAGAGGAAGGATCAAGAAAGTGAGACAAAGATACGGTTAATGAGTAAAAAACAAACAAAAAAACAGACTAGCTAAAAAATCAGCAATCATTATCATTTACTCACGATTCTATCTTTGAATCCATACCAGTCAAACTTGCACGAAAGGAAACCATAAGTCTGCCTTGATCTTCATCAGCACAGACAATAATTAGTTCTAAAACATGAAAATGTGTTACAATGTATACACTATCAGTTTATTGAATTCTAAATCTAACAAAATTACTATGCTACCAGGCTAAACTTTTACTTAATTGGGCTTGTATCTTTTAAGGCAATTAACATATAAATGCAATATTCTGATAAGTTTTCATCTATATTTCATGCCAATATATTTTGAAAGAAATTGACGTCAATTATTTTATTAAATGTATTAAACTAACAAAAAATAAATCAAAAATAATTGAAAGAGTACATAGTTTCAATTAATCTCTACTCTTCATGCCCAACGATGATAAAATTACATACTCAGTCAACAACATTGTACAATTTCCTCCAAATAATCAATATTGATAACATTACTTGTGGAGGTTACAAGTTTGTTATCAGCAGCAAGTTATTACAAAAATTCTTTCTCTGAGATACCAAAACTCATAATTAATAAAAAACTTCAATATCGTAATGCCTGCAACAATTCCAATGAGTGATATTAAAATCTCCCATTAAAATACGATACGTTAACCGATCAAGCTGGATTTCTTCATCATTGCACCAAATTATTGTGGCAAACTTTTTGACAGTGAAAGGGACATAAATAATTTAAAGAAAAAAATATGAATAAATATAAAATTAAATAATACAAACACTTTATTCATTGCAACAATACAATGACAAATTAAGAATATTGCATATGAGGCGCTCCATGGAAGAAGGGCGAATCCGTCATGTTAAATTTTATGTATTTATTTCTTTGAAGGCTGATAAACCTTGTATATGATAATATATAATTATATTATTTGAAATATATAAGTGTCATTCTCACAGAAGTGGGCACTTTTGTATTCCATGATGTTTATTTCAATTTGGAATATCTTAGGACTCTGAGACATAAATGCAACTAAAGCATGCTTCTTGCAAAAACTTATCCAAATTTTAAATGTTTTTAAATTATATATACATGTACCGGGAACATACCCCTGAAGTGATCCAGATTCATTTCCCTTTGATATCCCAAGCTTTGAGTCGGTTAACTATACAGGTTCTCTGGCTGTCTACTTTATCAATATTATTATTTATTAATTTTTGTGTTAACTTTGTTTTAAATGACTCACAGTTTCAGAAGAATTTTCAAATTCTTGGCAAAAAAAAGAATTCTGTAACTGAAAAACTGATTTCTAAACTGTCTTAGAGGTTATAGCTCATTCCCTTGGCAAGTTTCGAATCTACATTCCTATCTATCTGCTTGGGTGGGAAAATAATGAAAACATATGGCCAGTTAGTTTGATCCTCCTCCTATGATCCATACCCGTTGATTAACTCTCAGTATAAAATCTAATTTTAAGAAGATGATCCCCAAATGTCTAATGGTTATGTTTAATGTTGTTCATTCCCCTGTCCCTATCAGTTTTTATGGCGTAAGTCTTTTCTTTAGAATCGGGGACTGCAAATTCGAGAAAGATAGCCTCTCCGGTCAAGTGGATGTGGAAAACAACGTCTCAAGGAAAATTAGTACTCGTATTAGCAAGTCCATCAGATGCTTTTATAGTCTACGTAATCATTTCGGTGGTTATTTGCTTCCGAGAGCTCTATAAAACTTTAGTCCGCCCAGTCTTGAGACATGGACAATGAGCTAGTCGATGAATCGGTTTTACTAATCCACGAGAGGAAGATCCTTCGATCTATTGTGGAATCATGTCGAAGGACAAGTCAAGAATTGAATGCTCTCTTCGAGGAACCTGAAATAGCGAGATTTATTCGACTTGGAAGGTTAAGGCAGGCTGGACATCTTTGAGGAGGATGGATGATGATTCCATCCCAAAGAAGATTCTTCAAGAAGAAATTCATGGGCGCAGCCCTACAGAAAAGTCTAGAATGCGTTGGCGAGAAGTATTTCGCACACGATACCCCTGCACTCTTTTTGTTTCGCGTGATTTCTCATTCAGCTTTTCTGGTTCCCAATATCCTAACTCCGAGTAACCAGACTCATCCCTTGTCCTCGCGACTTCCTGTGCTCCCCACACTAGGTCACTGAGCACTCACCCGCTCGCTCGTACTCCTATATATCAGGTCCGAGTGATCATCCACTCGCTGATATTTCACTTTGTCATATTTTCTCGACCTCGATTCATTTTGCCCAGCTCTATTCTTGAACATGCATTGTTCGCGGCCTTCTACATCCTATCAGTCTCATCTCGACAATTGAAGCATGGAAATCCAAAAGGTTCTTAGTGCCTTTCGCAAAATTTGTCAGAAATCAAAATTCAACTTGAATAATATTAATAAAATATGACAATTGAGAATAAAAACATTTATTACTGATTACCTATGGTTTAAAAGTAATAAAATCATATTTATAATTCGTATTCATTCGGTATAGGTATAGACCCCTAATCTGCAAACAAAAAAATTGTGGTATTATGCAATACCTCGACAAACCTATTCCCATTTCCTCCGCTAGCCTAGTACTGAAGTTTTTTTGCAATGCCTCGCTAATGTGTTACCGCGAATTTTCCACAATGGAGAGTTCTCTTTAAATAAACTTATTATTTTTTTGTCTTGACATATTCCATTCCATTGAGACTTTTGAATCAGTCTGTCCTGAAATCTGTTGCACGTAGTTATACCATCATTTAGTGGATAAAATACTTTCTTCCAAAGGCGGATCAAGACAAATGGGGACCCTAGGTGACTGCTTACCACTTAATTCACCCCTGCAAAGCCGTCAAAATTGCATCCTCCTGAAGAATGTATCTAGTTTATAATCAAGTTGAAAAAGATTAACTCAAATCAAGCCTAATATCAATGCTCTGATTGTAAATACATAACATGCTTCCAACTGAAAAATATTGATGATTTTCTTTATAATTTTCAAGTATCTTGCTTTTGATGGATACACTTATTTATAGAATTTATGGTATTGTTATATAAATCTTAACATAGCTGTTGTTAAGTGAAATTGAAAAACTTTTGATTTTTGAACTTTATTTTCAATTTATTATTTTCTTAGGCAAATTAACAGTAATATATATTAAGATTATTGATTAAATTAACAATGTTTCGGACAGAACTAGTCCATTTTCAAGTTTGGAATATGTCTTGATTACTTAATTAGGTAATTATTGTTATTATTGTTTATTTAGGTAATTATTATCTGATCCAAACCTGGATTGTCATTGCTATTTCTAATATACATTATTAATTTTAAGTGGCCATTACCTCCTTTCAAATTACTTCTCCTTGGGAAACTGTTTCAACAGTATCTGAACTGTTGCACATACATACTTTACAACTTTGAGATGAGCAAAACCCCAAGGGATCCTTTTCAGTTGAGGTCGGGCCATTACCGTAGTTTAAATTATTACTGCTTTGGGTACAACTTCCTCAGGCCGCCGGAAGTCGACATCACTAATAATTTTAAATTTTAATTTAATTTTCAATTCATGTATTAGATATTTATATCTACTGTATCAATAAACTTGCTAAAAATAAATGCCTTACTCTTTATTTCCCAAAGAAAAATGAGGATGTATACAATTAGCTCTTCTAGGTGTTTTGAAACTGCCTATTTTATACTGACTAAAATATGAGTATTAAAACCACAAAAACTGATGGCTTCTCTACTTTTGACAGATATTTTATGTAGTATTTTTGCTCAAAAATTTTATCAGTTTATTTGAAACATTCAAAACAGTAGCTGAGATCAATATAGAAATAACTGGCTGATTGATGAGGATAGCTTACAGAAGTACAGTAAGGAGATGAAGAAGTTCACCCAGCTCCTTCATGAAGATAATAAATAAATTGGAAATATTTATCTTCATGCATTATGCTGTATGCATGGAGCATGTACACATAAATAAATATAGGGATTTTGAACATGTTACTTTATGAGGGAAAGAGAAAAAAGATTTACATTGAGTTACCTAAGCCCTTTGTGATAAATCAAACTGAATCTATAGACCTAATAAAAAAAAAAATAATAAGAAAAAATATATATTATTATAAAAAAAAAAAAAAAAAACCTGTACCACTACAACCCACGAAGGGTCTTGGGTTCAGTACCAGGTAAGAACCGTACTGTTTCTAAGCCAACGGTTGCAAGGAGGTGATTTGGCCGAAATCACGCTCAACCGCCAGGTTTTTCCCCCAATTAAGGGTACCTACTTTATAGAGGCTGGGTGAGCCCCAGGAAGGTCTCCCGATCCGACAGGTTCGATCCACGGCTGATAACAGAATAAATAATTATCTGCCACAGCCGGACTCGAACCCCGGACCGGGAGCATGGTAACACAGTGCCTTACCACTGAGCTACTCCGCTCCCTATATTACTAAACAATTTATAAAAATTGATACTTAAATATAACTTCAGTTATCTTAGAACAGTGGTTTCCAAACAATGGTACACGCACCACTGCCAGTATCCGAACAAGGAAACAAAAGTCGTGAATAAAATCATCTTTTTAACACTATCAATGAGGATAACTATTATTCAAAAAATTAATATTCAATGTATCAATTATAATATGAATAAAAACGACACAATAAATAAAAATTATTTATGATAGTTACCTTAGTAAAGGCGAAAGCACTCAGTGTTGAAGAGGACTTATGAATCATGTTGAGTTCCATGAAGCCTAACATTGATGCTATGATTGTAAATAAACATACTTCCAACTAAAAAGTATTGTCTACATTTTTTATTTTTGATGGATAGACTTTAATCTGCAGAATTTTCGGTGTTGTTAAGTGATATAATTTTCACTTTATTTTATTAATAAATTTGTCTTAAGAACATTTACTGTAATATAGTATATATTATCTTGTTTGTTTGTTTAATACACTTTTGTATATCAGTATTTTTTAAGAAGACGAATCTTATACAAAAAATATAAATATCTTATAATACAATCATTTAAGTAGTGGTTCGCCCAGCTTTGTGAAAAGTGGAAGTGATACGCACCGACAGTATGGGTACTCCTGTCTTGAAACTATATAATCTATGGTACCATGTTTGCAGATCTAATATAGAAAGGGTAGGAAAATAAAAAAAAAAAAATAAGTCCTTATTTTATTAACTATATTTCTAACATTGACAATAGGCTCCAATCCAGAAGAAATCTCAGATTCAGTGATCTCTTAATACTCTTAACAACATGAATGGTATATATACATAAACATATGTATTAACACATACTTTGTGTATATCTTTGCGTGTTTATATGCATAGGAATGTAATAGTGTAGCTATCTTTAATACTTTTGCACACTTTATTTTTTTTCTCTTATTTTTTTAAATACTTTTTCAAAAAGCTTTTAATATGCAAATTTAAAATAGAACACCTACACTTACCTACATCAATTATTGTTCGCTTGTTCCTTTTTTAACCTTTTATATACTTTCAATGGACAATACTTAATCTATACAAATTATATATATATATATATATATATATATATATATATATATATATATATATATATATATAGTTCTTTTTTTTAATTTTTCAAGTTTTGCTAGCCAATACTCTGAGAAAATAAAATATTACTTTTGACACAACATAATTTACAAATGAACACTCGCCACAAGAAAGGAGAGAATTTGATTTCTCCTCTAATAGAATGGAATAACAAGTAACAATTTATTTCTGTTCATAAATATCATAAATAATATTTTTATTGTTTCAGAAAATAATAACAATTGCTTCGAATATTAAATACAATTTTTAGTACCATGATAAAATTTAAAAAAAAATCCTCTTTAAATAAGTACTCTTTCTTTCTAACTTTTTTAACCTCGTGATACAACTGCTTTGATATAATTTCATTATTTTTATATTTTTTAGATTTTATCTCATTTTTTTTTTGTTTACATACAACAAACGGAATGATTCAGAAGAGACATAACAAAAAAAAAATCTTTTACAACAATCAATAACAAAAATTAAACAATTAAAAGTAAATTACATTTAAAATTCTTGGGATAAATAAATTCCCTGGTACTGCTGTTTTCACTCCAAGGTGTCATTTTAACTATCTAGGTCCTAAATAATTCACCTAATAAATCTCTTAAATAAATCTGAAAATATCATTAAAACATCTAATGACCGAAAACTAGTTCCCGAAGACCCCATCTTAAGTTTAAATGTGGTTATCTAAATCTATTTCAGCTTTTTCAATTTTTTTTTTTTAAATATATTTTTTTTTTCATTTAATGTCATTGTTTAAAGAATTATGATACACATTTTCAAATTTATAATTATACATTTTGTTATTATATATGTAAATATATATACATAGAAAATGAAGAAATAATGACATTCCGAAGAGGTGAGGACACAAATGTAAATATAAACAGTAGGGAAAGATAAAATACAAATCGAGGACAACAAACAACAGTAAGCGATTGCTAACAGTTGACTCTTGTTAGTCCTCAAGGTTCCTAAACGCCTGCTGTATGTCTTCCTGCAGTTGCTCAAAGTCTGACCTGATCTTAGATTCACCATCTTTCACGGGGTCCTAAAAACCGAAACAAAGTTAAGATGATGTACAGTTTTTAGAAATCTAATGACAGTAAATAAGAATAAATTATATGGAATGGGTCTTTTCTATTTTATTCCCCTCAGTGATTTTTTCTGGAACGGTTATTTAACAGTTAACCTTCAAATAATAGTGGTTATTATAACCACATGGAGGTGGGAAATTATTACCTCCTTGAAAATAACGCATGATCAATCAATATCAGTTTGTCTGGAGGAGGAGACATACAAGAGAGGATTTATTCAAGGTCTTATTACGAAGTATCAAGGAATTTTATAGTCTTTAATTCATTTAAAATGTGTTCCTTCTTTGAATAAAAATTAGGATATGTATTAATACAATAATTTCAATGTACACGTGTTATTTCATTTAAATAACAGTTCCAGAAAACATCACTGAGGGGTGCAAAGTAGAAAAGACCCTATGGATTAATCAATATTTAGATAATTAAAACATTTTAATGAAATAAACATTTAACTGGTAACAAATCAGATTTTTTCAGAGAAATTTTCTTTTTCCTCCGAAAGAAAACCTTTAGCAAATATACCTCCTGGATAAATATTGTGGCTAATCAAATTAGCTATAGAATTAACTTGAGTACAGAGCCATACATGAAACATTAATTGATATAATCCTATTTTGCTGAAAAGATCGGGATAGAATTTTTAAGTTTGGTATAAGTTTCTTTCTCCCAAGATGGCCTGTTTGTCATTACCACTTGTTGCACCAATCTAAGAAAATCATGAAGATTATATCGAGGATTAACAAAACAAACTCAATGTGTTGCGGGTTTCTTTGCTTTTCAGTGAGAATGATGCAGAAAAATGTCAAAGAACGTTCATCCAACAAACTCCACACTCAAGAATTCTACCTCGACCTTTTCAGCAAAATGACAATTTGGGCTTATGTTCAAACAGGATTATTTCAGTTAATATTTAATGTAGGGCTCTATACATCAGTTAATTTTATAGATGATTCAATTAGCTATAACATTTACTTTATCTGTAAAATATCTGATTTATTAGAGTCTAACCGAAGCGTCGGATCGATATTTTCACCGATATAACATTGCTGTAGAATTTAACTTCTTATATCCGTCAATCCGTCATAAAGTGTACCCCATTTCATTGAAAATTCCAGCATTAAGTGTGCTTGAGAGATACTGGAGAAAGTTATGGGGTTGAATATGAGCTCAAAGGAAACTTCAGACGACACAGTGCCCCAACAAGTTTCACTCCTAAATTCCAAAAATTGAGGATTTTAAGATTCGATCGAGTCTTGAACACTCTGTATAAAGATATCAGTTGAAAGCATAATATTGGATTGGTTTAGGAGATGTGGAGGATTACCTACAAAGACTAAGACACTGATGGAAAACCTATGGCCCAGCTTACCAAATTGGATTGGTTTAGGAGACGTACATACCTACAAAGACTAAGACACTGATGGAAAAGCTATGGCCCAACTTACCAAATTGGATTGGTTTAGGAGACACACTGATGGAAAAGCTATGGCCCAGCTTACCAAATTGGATTGGTTTAGGAGACGTACATACCTACAAAGACTAAGACACTGATGGAAAACCTATGGCCCAGCTTACCAAAAACTATAAAAAATTAAAGAGCTCATGTGAATAATGAAACAAATAAAACTGCTATAGATCCCTAAGATCGGTTCAGATTTATTCATTTTATTCATGAAATAATGGATTAAAGTTACATCTCTGACCAGGATTTTTTTTTTTAAATATTCGCGTTCTTCCGGAATCTGGATTGAACATCTTATTTCAAGTATCATAAAAAAAAAGTTCAGTAACACTAGGATATTACATAAGTTCTTGTGGATTAGTATAGCTTTATTTCAAATTACATATTTTAAACATTATTCAACACTATTCTTCAAAGAAAAGTCCATTGTTTTTAACTACTTTCACTCATCTTTCTGCCAGTAATTGGATTTGATGCCGGTAGCACTCCTTTACTTTTGAGGAGAAGAAATCATCACAACCAATTTTCACGGCCTCGTAATTATCAAAGATCCGACCATTTAAAAAATGAGTCATTGATCTAGATTATCATTGATTCAAGCCAAGAGTAAGTAGTGATGGATGTTGACTTCCCTTCTACTATATCAACTATATACAGGGTGAACATAGCAAAAGAGAGAGAGCGTATCACTCCAAGACAATTCAAGATATATTTCAGAACGTGCCATGGAATCTTTCAATAATATCTTAAATTTAATTCTGTATGTCAGAAGTAAACTGTCTAAGTAACATTTTCAATGTTTTACAGGAGATCAAAAAGAAATTTCAGATCACACTTTATTGATTGTTGCGGATAATGGTCTTTAAATTCATCATTGATCATATCTTGGTATTCAAAGTGTTGAATATAAACCAACCTATTCTAACCAGAGTGGGAAGGTCAAGATTCATACTGTGGGTCCGCCACGAAATAAACTTCGACCCGTGGCCGCAGCAGACTCGAGATTGCTAAGGTGATGCCTTAACCCTCTCAGCCACGACGACCTCTTATACTTTATCTTATTTATGATACACTCGAAAAATATGGCCGGAATAATGCAAATATGATAATAAAATCAAAATTAGTAAAATTGGACTTAGAAAAGTTTACCTCCGACGTACAGAATTATCTCCTTTTTTTTTAGTTGTTGACAACATAAATTAACTCATATTTTCTATTAGAATTCAACAATAAATGAATAAATATGCAATTAAACTCTTTCTTTAACATCTCTAGTAGGCAAACTAAGATTTATCGCTATCAGCCATTAATTATTCCTCATGAACTTTATAAAGCTTCTTTTTTTTTTTTTTTTTTTTTACCATAACGTTACTTCTTTCTCAAAAACTCCAACCCTGACCTAAGCAATCTGGAAGGAATCCTAAGGAATCAATGTGTCTCAATATTTTATATTGTATGCTGCTGGTCATTATACCATACAGACAGTCAAATAATGTGTTTAATAATAGCAATTATATATAACTTGACATATTTCATGACATATTTTTACCTTAAACTTCATAGACGACAACTGGTAAAGAATATTGCCCATACTCTCTTTGATCACAGTCCATGTTATCTTCTTTTCACTTTGGGCCGTAGTTTCGACAGCATGTCGGGCCAGGTCGTAGAAGGAAATCATGTTCTTCAGCATACCGACGGTTTTGTAGAATGGACAGAATCGATCATAAGGTGAATAGCTGAAAAATGAAGTCATTTAGCCATTAAAAATTATTAAAATACGCAATATAATTAATACTATGAAATCAATATTCAATTAATAATATAACTTAGTAAAAACTTAAAATTAAAAAAGTATTAAATACTAAAAAAATATAGTAGAAGTCGACAGCTGTGGCATAATTAAAGCAGTTATAATTTAAATTACAGTTAGGCCCCGAACTCAATTGAAAAGGATCCGTTAGAGGTTTATATACCTCTTGAGCGAGGGTCATTTGAAAGCTGTGATCTAATCAAAGCAGTAATCATTTTAAGATGGGCGTTATCAATGTCAGGTTATGACGGAAAACAGCAGAACATGTGGTTAATTGCTTAGTACATAAGTACAGATTCATTAAATAGAGAAAATAAAGCCCAGATGTTAAATAAAATAGTACCAACTAACCTGTTCTGTTGGAGGAAATCGTCCTTAAGTACCTTGGCGATTTCGAGAGTAATCTTATCAGATTCGGCAAGGGAGGCTTTACCAACCAGTTGTACAATTTCTGAAAGATCTTCTTCTTCCTGAAGAATTTCCTTAACTTTTGTCCTGAGTGGAACAAACTCGGGGAAGTTCTTGTCATAAAAATCATCCAATGCTCTCATGTATTTACTATATGGGAAAAATAAAATAAAAATAAGATACTACATTTAAAAAAAAACATTTTATTTAATATTTATGATTAAATTACAATAATTATTTATTAACATTCTAATTTTTATAATGTATATAATAAAAGTTATTTCCTTTTGGGAATACTTTTTTTTTTTATTAATTTCCTCCCAACAAAGGTATTTCATGTTAAAACATACTAGAGCAAAAAACAATTCTTCATTAAATTATTCAAGTTTTCGAAATAAGATTTTTCATACAAAATAACCTGAACAGTGCAATAAGTAATTGTTTTATGATGTCGGTGCCAGGTCATGACACACTACTTGTTTGTTTCAACTATTAATACACTACAAATACTCGAAAAACTAAAAAATACTTTATCTTTAAAAGTTTTGATCGGATCCAGAAGAAATTGATATGGAGCCATCCCCAAGGTGTGCCCTTTTGATTGAAAAAAGAATAATAGAAATTGGTTCCAAACTGATAACCTCCTTTTTCGAAGTCGGTTAAAAACGATAAGAATTAATGAGAATTCCGAATGAATGCTGGAGAATGCCGAACAAATAATATAAATGAGTAGAGCAACATTTTCGATAAAATTAAACTATGCCCCTAAAACTTTAATCTTTTTTTTTTTTTGGTTTAGCTAAATGTTATTTTCCTAACAGTTTTGTACATTTTAACAGATACAGTGATAACTTAGTTAAAAATAAAAACAAATAATTTCCCGCTTTTTTCACAAAATTATTTCAGAATTCAACTCAGATAACAAAAGTATTACCAGTAAACAGAGTGGAAAAATAACTGTATACTTATCATACCTGTAAGAAATAAGCCAGTTTATGGACGGGAAGTGCTTTCTCTGGGCCAGCTTCTTGTCCAATCCCCAGAACACTTGGACAATACCAAGAGTGGCCGATGTGACAGGATCTGAGAAGTCACCACCAGGAGGCGACACAGCTCCAACAATCGACACGGATCCCTCTCTCTCCGGGTTACCAAGGCACTTGACTCGACCAGCACGTTCGTAGAATGAAGCCAATCGAGCTCCCAAATAAGCAGGGTAACCGCTGAACAGATATTCCAAAATAAGTAAACAAATTTCGAATAATACCCTTTTTTTTTTGGTTTGTTAATAAAGCACTATTGTTTACCTGTCGGCAGGCATTTCAGCCAAACGACCCGAAATTTCTCTTAAAGCCTCGGCCCATCTTGAAGTTGAATCAGCCATCATGGAAACATTGTAACCCATGTCTCTGAAGTATTCAGACAGTGTGATACCTGATAAAGCAAATTTATAATAATATTCAATCTGCTTTCTACATAATTAGAATTAGTAATTCCATAGTAGAATTGTTCTACTACAATAGACTAAAATAATACTACTGACTATTGTTAGCATACATTTTTTTTATTTTTTATAGAAACACATAAGAAACTACTTAAAGGCAAAAATAACTATGATGCATGAAGCAACAAAATTGAATATCTTTCATTCAACACTTGACCGATCACTGACCAATTTTTCATTACTTAACAAAGTTATCATTCCACGGTTACATCAGCCAAAAATACAATCTTTAAGTAGTAATTGTAATAGCAGATTTGTTTTCTATATTATTATAATTAGGTTATAAATGTACCAGTATAAATAGAAGCCTCTCGGGCAGCTACAGGCATGTTAGAAGTATTGGCTACTAGGGCAGTTCTCTTCATGATAGATTCCGTTACGCCATCGATCTCGACTGACAACTCAGGGAAATCTCTGAGTACCTAAAATAATTAGGTGATTATAAAAATATATTGCTTTCAAGATAATAATAGTAATTACATGAACATATGAATGAAATGAGCCAAAAAGAAAAATAACTTTTGGTTTATTCAGCTAAACAGATTTATTGTTATATTTTAATATAACTTGAATTAAAAAAAAAAAAAAAAAATAATGATCTATTTTAGATTTAACCTTATTTAAAAAAAAATAAATGAATAAAAGAAAGTCTATACATTTATAGTGTTTGTAAGTGGAAATATATAAACATTATGTCTAATTAAAAGAAACAATAACAAAAAAAATTAAATGAAATTTGATATGCTAAATGGGCACTGCAGATATAGATCACACCCAGTTTTTGGAGGAAAGGGAGAATTATTTTTAACAGTTTTTAAGTGTCATCCCTAATTGCTATGATCAATATCTATTGTATCAAAACACAAGTTTTAATCCTGATTAGGAGTGCTTATTCACATTAAAAGGTTAAAAGATTAAACAATAGCCATATTGAAAAATAAAGAGACCAAGGCAAGCTGCAGCTTACCTTAAGAATTTTACTAAAAAAAAAAAAAAAGTGTTACCTCAGACATTTCATTTCCTCTCTCTCCGCAACCGACGTAGATGATGACATCTGAATTTGAATACTTTGACAAAGCTTGTGAAATGACAGTTTTTCCACAACCGAAAGCCCCTGGGATGGCTGTAGTACCTCCTTGGACACAACTAGAAAAGTTGAATTAATATATTAAAAAACAAATTTAAAAAAATGTAATACCTATCTAATAAAAGTAATGTGTGCATATAATACCAAACTTTTGGTATTATTTGTTTTCAGTTAAAAAGTAACCATCACTTTTACAATTTTTTTTTTTTCTTTTCTCAAAACGGTATAACTTGCTTAAAATTAGAGCTAGCTAATTGAGAGTGGTTCCAATTTATTCAGCATGAAATAAACTATTAAAAGACTGTCATTTAACCACTTCTTTGATTGAAACGATGATTGATAAGATTTAATGAAAAATAAACTACCAATAATTTCAATTTTTTCGCTCAATAATAATTTGAGGTGATTTTTAAACTGTTGCCAAATAAAACAGCTTTTTCTTGAAAAAAATCAAAAAATGATTTTTAAACTATAACATTAAAAATCTAGCCATGATTTGATTTTTTTCCTTAAATATATATATATATATATATATATATATATATATATATATATATATATATATATATATATATATATATATATATATATATATTCTTATTTTCAATCCCTAGTTAAAAGACCCTGTTATTTTTGCTGTGGATTCAACATTGTTTATAAATAGTTTATGTAAAATATTGTACAGCTTAAGAAGAATACAAATACTTACGGGAAGAGGGCATCCAATACACGCTGCCCGGTCAGCAAGGGATAGTTGGCAGGAAGTTTCTCAGTACACGGTCGGGGCTGCCTCACAGGCCATACTTGCAACATAGTGAACTTAGTTTTCTCTCCATCAAACTCTGTTTCAAGAACAATATCCTAAACAGAAAAAAAATAGTTGTAATATTTAGACTAAAATAAAAGTATTCAATCTCTATAGAACAATATAAGTAGTACTTATGCCATATTATAATAACTATCAAGGACAGACAGTTTAATACAGTAAAACTTGTTTAATTCGAAGCTAAAGGGATCAGTGAAAAATTTCAGATTATCCAAGATTTCGAATGAATTTTGTTTTTTTTATTTCTATCTTAGAGAAATATTTAATATCTATAAAAGATCCATTGTGATCATTGAGTCCATTGATACCGCCTATATTGATTTTTGATAGAAAAGGGGGTCTGAAATGAATGTCCAATAATAAAACACTAAGACAGTTCAGAAAAAGAAAACTTCAGTATTTATTCAAACTTTTTTAGAATTCACAAAGCATTTTAAGTAAAGATATATAAGTAAAGCTAAATAAGTACGCATATGTACAATAACATCATGTATTAAAAACATTCAAAGAATTTTAAAAAGTTTGATATTTATGTTTGTCTTTTAGACTAAATTTTTTCATTCAAATAATATTCATCATACATCACAAATTGTTCGAATAAATATTTATACAAATTCTCGGCATTAAAGGGGAGAGGGTGATTCTTTCAATATAGTATTTAACTCTTCTAACAATTAACCTGTTAATATTTACAAATCTTTTTTTCTCCTAGATAAATGATGTAAGGTATACATAATAAGGCCCATAAGTTTCCGTACTGCCCTTTTTCCTCTTCTTCAAGCAGGCTGAGACTTGCATGTCTACGCCTGCACTCTCCATACCCATTACCCGCACTTCCTCAATCCTGTCAGTCCGTATCCAACCTTGAACGAGTGTTTTAACAATGTTCAAGATCGAATACCATGCGGTTATTAAATTATTGTGTAAAAAGGGCTTTACTTCTGCACAAATTAATAGAGTGCTTGGATGGTGTGTATGGGGAGTCCTGTCCCTTGTATTCCACTATAAAAGAATGGGCAAAATTATTTAATTATTAAATTAGGGAGAGAAAGTCTGCCGTCCTGGTTGCCCATTGGAAGCTGTCACTTCAGAAACAATCCAACTTGTGGAAGCTGAACTGCAGTCTGATCAGAGGTTGAAGACCAAAGAAATAGCAATAAGGTTGGAGCTTTCAAAAACAAGTGTTCTGAGGATCATTAAAGAAAATTTGCATATGAGCAAGGTGAGTGCAAGATGGGTTCCAAAAACTCTTTCGACTGCTCAAAAAGAGGAATGTGTTCGCTGCTGCAATGAATTTTAACGTGGGTATAATGTCGACCCAAAAAATTTCTTTGATTCAATTGTAACTGGGGATGAGACAATGGTTTTATACTATGAACCACTCAGCAAAATGGAATTCATGGAATGGAGAAGGCTAGGAGAAACACCTCCGCTAAAGGCAAAAGTCACACAGTCGACAAAAAAAGGTAACGGCCACCATTTTTTTTGGGATTGTAGAGGAATTCTGCTGATTGATTTTAAGGAAAAGAATACCACAGTGGATACAAGTATTATGCAACCATACTTCACTGCTAAAGAGACGCCATCGAAGAGAAAAGGTGGGAGAAGTTGAGCAGAGGTGTTCAGGTTCTTCACGACAATGCCCCTGCCCACACAGTATTGATTTCCAATGCCCTTGTGAAGGACTGCGGATTCCAATAAACCTGCCATACTTGGCTCCTAGCAACTTATACTTTTTCTCAAAAAGTTAAAATCTAACCTTCATGGGAGGATATTTAACATCAACGAAGATGTTATAAAAACATTTTTATAATAAAGAAGAAAATTATTTTTTCTCATGGTATAGAAACGTTGCCTAAGCGTTGTATTAAATGTGTTGAACTTAGAGGAGAATATATTGAAAAATATTGACACCAGTTTTTTTCTTTCACCTTTTCTTCTCCCTCAGGCCGGAAATTTATGGATCTTACTATTTATGCACTTGTATTTTTCTAACGAGAATTACATAACCGATTTCACTTCAATATATCCAAATAAAAATCAAATCACAGACAATTTTTCTATGTGTTGAATAGAAAAAACAAGGAACCAACAGAAAAGTTCGAATTATCTATGATATCGAATTAAGAACATTTGAATTAGTCAAGTTCCATTGTATATTAATATCTACAGATATTGATAAAAAGTGGGTCATGGGGTGATTTTCCAAGTTTCATGTTTCTACACATACAATTTCATGACATAATGCCTCCAGGAATATCACCGAATATAAGGATTTTAGAAAACTAACTTAAAATAATTTATTTTTTCTCAAACTATCCAAAACTGGTATGCAATAAATCTTAATACAGATAAAGTGAAGAGGTTTTTCAGGAGAAATAAAAACTTACATCAACAGTGTAGTTACCCGGGGCAGCCAGATAGGTGACTGTACCCTTAGCCCTCGGTGGTAAGATCATTTTGTGTTTGACAAGAGTGTTCTCGTGAACAACTCCATAAAGATCACCTCCAGTTATATGACTTCCAACCTGTAAATAATAAAATTAATAATAAAAAAAAAATGAAGAAAGATAAACTATACGATATTATATTTAATAAATGATAAAATTAAAACTAAACTGAATCGATATATACAGAATCAGGGTTTGAAATTAAAAATTATCTTTTTAATCATGAAAGTATCATTATTTGTTATCAATAAATTTAAAAATCATGCTTCATTTAGGCATAAACATAAGCCTTTGATTCCAATAAAATTAATGATCACTATCTGAGGAATAATTTTTCCAATTAAAAATAATGATTAAACCTTGATCGAAAAAATTTCACTAAAAAAAATAAAAATTCGTTTTTACTTCCTTGTATGTAGTAAAGGAAGTATTGTAGTCACGAAAATTTTCGGTTATCATACTTCAATGGAAATATCTATTATGACCATTCCTAAATCTATTTTGACTAGTTTCGTTGTGACGTCTGTAGGTATATTTGTTTGTATCTTGCATAACTCAAAAACAGTTTGCTGTAGAAAGTTGAAACTACATGATCACCAGAAGAGGTACTTTACTTGAAGTTCATAATAGATTAATATTATATACGAAAATATTTATTTCGTAAAAAATATTTAAACTACCCTGTTTGGAAAATCTCCTGTAAAATCAGTTAATGCTGGAGTTTAACGTCAAACACACTTACAAAAAAGAGGTGTACAATATCAGTCATTTGACTCCTTGTTTAGCTTGCCAAGGGCAATATTGATGACATCAGGGGGTTAACTTAATTTCAGAGTAGGAAGGGTGAGTAGCAAGCAGAAGGATTTTTATTGTGCTATTAATAAATCGGGATGTAGGAGCCATACTCGGTAAATGGGTGGCATATTGGATCTCAATATGAGGTTTTTCTTTGAATCATAATGGGTGTGTTTTAGGAAAGCATTTGTCATTAATTTAATACATAATATTTAGATATAGTCTGCAATGTAAAATTAACTTATTCATATAATTACTATGATTTCAATACAATTATATAAATCAAATAACCAATTGGCATTTCTGGGAATAGTCTTTTGTATGTTATTTTCTCATTTAATATTTTTTTTATTAGTATTATGTATTATAAAGTTATATAATTATAGTTATTTTGATGTATTAAGCACTATTTTGTTTTGTTTTAAAACCTGTAATTGGGCTTTAGCCTGTTGGTGGATGCTGTTAATAAATAAATAACAATTCTCAAAAAACAGCAATATAACAATGAATCAGATTTTAGTCATGTTTGGCAATACAAACCTTGATATTAGTAGGTTGGAATTCCCAAGCAGCACTTCTTGACAATGCTGGGATGTTGACACCCTTCGGGATGTAAATACTGTTTGAGATTTCGTTAATATCTTTCAGGGGTCGCTGGATACCATCAAAAATACTGCCGAGAATACCAGGACCCAATTCAACCGACAGAGGTTTACCTGTTCGTAGGACAGGGTCTCCAACGGTGACGCCAGATGTTTCTTCGTATACCTGTGCAAGCAGAGTGCTTTATTAGAACATTTTTTGTGAAGAACTTGAAGAATTATAATTTCAAGTATTTGAACGTTCTCATGGAAGATAAATGAAATGGAAGACATACAAAGAAGGGAATTACAGAACAAACTTTTTTTTTTTTTATTTATAAAATATTTACCCAAATAAAATAATGTACTAACAATAAATTTATGATGTATTTAATTTATTCTATTTGTTTTAAACTTAATAAATAATTAACTATGAACCTATCCATTTCTAATCATGAGCTACTCAATGTAAAATTGAAAAAAAAAAAAAAAAGTAATATCTTATTTTTAACAATTAACACTATTTAATAAGTAAAAAAAAAAAATTTAAAAGATAAAAAAAAAAAAATTGATATTCTTAAAATTCGTAAATTGGAACAAAAATGTAAATTAAGATCTACAATTGAGGCGATTAGTTTCACAACAGGCTCAATTCATTTTTTCCACAAGTTGCAACTAGCAAAGATGTATTGACCCAAAGCATCTCAACCCAACACAAAAATGGGTTCAACTCAGGGAGCTACCTGCGTCAAATAGGGTAGGGTGATTTGGGGCAACTGCACACTAAATTTTACAAAGTTGGACTTTACAGGACTGTAAAATTTATAATTTTTTTTTTTTTTTTTTTTTTAAGTTCTCTAGACGATTATGCTTACATATTACATTCACACCCATGCTTCAATCATGTCCATTTTAATGAGATTGATAATTTAATTAAATAGTACTTGCTAATTAAGTACGCACTTGCTCTTGCCTTAAGGGGTAAGTGTGTACAAGATATCTGGAAGACTCATTATTCAAGCAGGAGCGGTTTCGGGGCAAGTGCAAAATAGTTCGGTTAGTGGTGGATTATTACGCTGGTGTAATCATCAAAAAAAGTTAAAGTTTATTTGAGATTAACATTTTACAATCTTCATTGAGATATGAAAGTGGGATGTGAAATATAATTAAATAAATGAATTGAAAAAAATACTTTTTGTTTTAACTCTCTAGTCCGTAGTTTCCTCAACAAAACATGATAGTAAGGGTTAAGTGTAAATCATGCTCACAACAGAAGTCTGCACTTGCCCCTATTACCATGTTCTGCTGGTTACAAGCAAATTGAAAACTGTCAAGGAGGAATGTAAATCAAAAAGTATTTCAAAGAAAAGTTTCTGTAGGTTCCGCTTGTGGCAAAAAAAAAAAAAAGGTCAACTAGCAGATAAACACCAGTACAGCCATACTGCTCAAGTTGAAAGGCACAACTTTATCAACAGGTTGGAACTAATATTTTTACAACTCGTTAAGAGTAGAGAATTTATACATGTATTGTGACGTTCTCAAAAAAAAAAAATTAGTTATGGAGAGGACAAAGATCCTTATTTTAAAAATAGTCAGTTTGATATTGATATAGGCATTGATGGATCCTGCCTTTTGTTTTTTCAGTCCTAATTATGCCCGTATTGGTGAAACGTTGACTAGTCAGCTATTTACTGCTGTTTAAGAGACTCAGACTGTTTAAGCGTTATTCAGAAACATACTGATAATAAGGAAATTAACCAATGAAGAAACTTGGACAGGTCAGAAACTTTAATTAAGTTAAACATAAAATTGACATGTGATGAGCAAAACGGGTTTTCATCGCCATGTCTATCAGTCATATTTCTTCACAATGGATTCCAATTTATAAATGTTGCATTTTTTGTTACAGCCAATAGATGGCATTATGGGCTTCAAAAGCATCTAAAAAGGAAATCTCTCTCTAGGACAGCCAAGAGACAAATATTCAAGACCTTAATCAGGCCTGTTCTCAGATACTCATCGAAGTGCTGGGAGCTGACGAAAGGTTCAGACTCATCTCTATTGAGATTTGAAAGAAAGATTTTGAGAAGGATAATAAGGCCTTTATGGAACAACATTATATGGAGATTGAGAAAAACGCTGAGCTCATGAATCTCTATAATGATCATGATGACGTACATTTTATAAAAATTGGATATCTGAGATGGGCAGGGTATGCTGCATAGTTAAACGATAATGAAGTCCCCAAAATGCGCCTTTGGAAGGATTATGTGGAGGGAGATGCTCAGAATATGCTGGGGATTAGAAAATGGAGATCAGTAGCACAAAGCAGAGAAGACTGGTGTCTCCGATTGCGAGAGGCCTTGACTCTTCATGAGTTGTAGCATCATCGAAGAAGATAAGCTAAATTGAAAAAAACAGTTCGAATTATTGGCTCATCCTTTTACAGCCGAAAAATTAGTTGGGTGAAGTTAAGGGACTCATAGTAACTAATTAATTGATTTTGAACTTGGTCTAATATTTGCAAAGTGGGAAAGCAATAATTACAATAATATTGAATTTCTATTTATAAAAAAATAATTTAATCAATAAGGATGCATCAAGTATGTCGATGATTGTGGATGTGAGGTCACTCCTTATTTTATATAATTTTTTATTTTTATTTCCGTGCCCTCTATATCCCCTTCCTACATGCAGAGCACACCACTTGTCTATAAAATAAAAAGCTCGCATAAGTACTTTGATTGAATTATTGTTTGCTGCAATCTGTTTCCCATGTTTTTTACTTAAACGAGGTGGTATTGATAAATAAATATTATGTTTAGTATTTTTTCCCAGTAATAGAAACCGTCCCAAGGAATGAAGCCTTCCCACTCGTACTTTAATATTTCCTTAGTCTCTCGATAGATGGCTCTCACAAAAAGTCTGTCTATTACCAACTTGCAAAGAATCAAAGTAAGTTCCTATATTCTTATTACTCTTTTTTTATCTCTCATCTGTTATACCTCCCATTTCTTTATACTTTTTAAGCTTCAGTTTTAATATCTTAATTTTTATTTGATGCTGACTTTGTTTTGTTGTCCTTTACTAAATTTTTAGCTCCCCTTCCGTTTCTTTATCTCTGACATAAAATACTATTTACTATTTCAAATTTAAATTCTTTTGTCTTGTATAATTTCTATTTTCTGCATTAAAATTTTTATGTATGCTATTTCAATATTTTTTTTTCCTACGATCCTTATGTAAAACCAGTATATTTATTCGTCTAATTTTTATTATTCTTGTATCTTGTTTCTCTTAGCCCTAATGAAGGCCTACAACTTAGGACGAAATGTCAGCATACATTAAACAGTGAATTTCATTTCTATGTTTTAACTCAGACTGTAGCCCCAACTATCATTTCCTTGATTCCATCAACAGTAAACTATATCTTCATTATAATAACTATTTATGATGAACCTTCGTTAATGTGTTAATCTTACTTGAAAAAATTTGTATACAAAAATTCAACGAGCTTTAAACATTAATACATTTTTACTAATTTGACATTTGAGGCCTTGATGATGAAAAGAAGGTAAGTGGAAAAATTGAAATTTTAAAGGTGGAAAGAAAAACATTTAGGTGGTATATTAAATAATGAACACAATTTTTTTTCCTCCAGAAAAACGTATACAGTAGAACCTCGATTATCCAAAATAATTGGGACCAGGTAGACCTCTGATAACCAAAAACTCGGATAGTAAAGTGGAACAAGAGAAAGCCATTGAGGTATAATTTCCCACATCATTAACATCTTTACAGGCTGATTTGGAGCCATACTTACTATTTCATTTGACTTTTAAATAAAAGGATGAATAAAAACAAAAAAAAGATCTCTTTTCAACAAAAAGTTTATTTTTATTTCTTTAATATAATACTAACTTAATATTCAAAATATAGCACATTGTGTTCCACTGTTGTCAACCATCATTCGGCCAGTTGTTCGATGCCACGCTGGTACGACTCCTTGGGACGGCTGTCGAAAAACTTTAGCACCGCTATTTTAACCTCTGAAAAATTATCGAACTATTTCTCTTGAAGAAAGTGAGATAAGAAACAAAATACGTGATTATCTGATAGAACGAGGTCTGGACTGTATGGTGGTTGTGGCAGAAGTTCGATCCTCTGAAGTTTATTCAACTTTTCTTCGGTCCGACTGGAAGTATGGGCCCGATCGTTATTCTAGGTAACATTGTGATAATTCAAAGTTCATAGAACGTCCTTCAGAACCTCGGGTAACCTCATCAACAACCACTGATGGGTGTCCTGAGCCCTTTTTCCGTTCCAAGGAAGTATCTCCTCTGCTGAATTTTTCAAACCAATATCGTGCTGTTTGATCGTCGAAGACACTTTCACTTATATAATTTCACGAGTTGCTTCAGTGGCTGTAATTTTTTTTTTTTTTTATAGTGTCTTAATATTACGAGTGTTCGACTGCTACTAATAAGCTAAGGCTTTATTGCAAGTGCCAAATGTTTAAAAAGAAGCTTACTTAATCCTTGACATTACAGAATTAGTTATAGGTAAACATTGAATAGGTTTACTGTACATATTTACATTCCTAGATAAAAATTTCATAAAATGGCCATTTTTTAAATACCCCATTAATTTAGTTTTAAATAAACAAAGTAGACCAAGGAGCGGATATGTTTTCTGGTGTTCTACTATCCTTCTTATATTTTTAATTCACCTTGGTTAATCAAGGTTCTACTTTACTCTTTTAGTAAATTTTTACATCCTTTTCCCCGCTATTGGCAATGGAACAAAACATTGTATCACTGAAAAAATACTTTTTCAAAAATTTTGGCAGTTCTCTGTTTCAACGGCAACACCTTAAATGTATTTGACACTATATTTCTATTTAACATTGTTAAGATGCTCGAATTACACTTATGGCATAAACAAGTTCTTCTTTTTTTTTTTTTTTTAATTAAAAAAGGTTTTAGTTTTTACTTGAACAAATAAAGGAAAAAAATTGATGACAGATAATTATGTTTCCTGACCTTAGATAGCCTAGTTATTAACAGTTATATTACAAACTTGGGTATAATTACTTATTTGAGTACTTAAGATCCTTTGATTACGACTTTTTATAATTCATTTTAAATTCTGTAATTAATCTTTATACTCTCACTTATAGTTTAGAATTAAACATATATTTATATATAGTTTATATATTATAGTATATAAACATCTTATAATTTATCATAAGACTGGAATCATTAGTTTGATTTACGTGACCTTAGAGGATTTACAGTTCTTGAGAATAGTGATAACTATGTAGCTTCTAGAATAAAAAATGGAGATCCCAAGAGCCAAATTGATTTCTGATTTTGAATCATTAAAAAATAATCCAATTATAATAATTTATATATTAATTCAGAGTTTTGCTATGATTTTAAATATTAATATATAAGATTATGTTTTTAATTTTGTTACAAAATCCGAAACCTTAAAACCAGACAAGGCAAAATAAAAACTTCAAGAGATTTGATTGAATGAAGGCATACATTAGACTGAATTAGACTGAATAAATAAGAACTAGACTGAATCAACAATAACCATGCATTAAAAATTAACAATATTACAAACAACATATCCTTTACATTAAAATGTAACTAACCAAAAGCAGCTATCATGTCACTAAATTATGATTAAAATATTTAAAAATCCTTTAATACCTCCTAACGGTCAAGCTAAACTTATTATTCTCTTTTTGGCTTCGCCATATTCGGGTAAAAACATAGATAATGACAATTAAATTCAAGTTCCTTTATTACTTGATATATAATTCAAAGAAATTTAGCACATTTCAATTTAACTTCACAATACATTAATAGGACATAACTAAAATAAACTTTATTCTAAAATGAACGTTAAATTAGGTAATAGACTATAAATATTAGTTCAAAGTAAATTTATCTTTTACATAAGATTTAAAAAATTTGACAGATTTCACACATTTAATCTATTTTTGCAATTTAGTCTGTAAATTCAATGTATAACAAATGAACCAATAATTATGTAAAAATAAAAGATATCTATTTATTTTTAATTAATTCAAATAAATAATTATTGCAATAAAATTAGAAAAGCTTTATTAATCTTACATATTAAAAAAAAAAAAAAAAAAAAAAAAAAAAAAAATGCAAATTAATGATGTACCTGAATTGTTGCCATATCGCCTTCAAGACGAATAATTTCACCGACCAATTCAAAATAACCGACTCTTACTAGCTCGTACATAGCTGATCCTGACATCTTTTCAGCTGTGACGACTTGAAGTAAAAAAATAAAATAAATAAATATAAAATAAAACTATATAAATTTTAATTTGTTTCATATCATTCCAGTACTCACCAGGACCAGAAACACCGAACACATAACCAAACTTCGACTCCTGATCTTCATCTTTTATCCTGGGCAAGGCCATTTTGCAAAAAATTTCCTCCTAGTCACCTGTTTAAATAAATTATTTACTTTAATACAATGCAAATAACAGTTAAATTCATAATGAATTGAAGTAAAATTATCTTGGGTTGAAATTAAGACTTAGAAATCAAAAAGAAAAAAAAGTCTTAATTCAGTTCAACTTTTTAACATTAATAGGAATGAAACTAAAGGATGTTCTTTTAATGTTTAAATTATATTAAGCATCGAACATATCCTCCAGAGATCCAAAATTTTTCCATCATTTGAAAAGTGGGCGTTGCCCTGTTAACGTGTGTTAAGTATGTCGCCATCTGTATTTTATTAAGAATTATCACACATATTCTAACTTCATCAAATGAATTCCTACACGATAATAAATCATGATCGTTCACAAATTTGGTAAGAAAAACGCACTTTAAATTGTCTAATTGTTTTTTTTATTACGATCCATGTCAGGAGCTATAAACTCGGCGAGATCTTAATGAAAAATCCTCTTAATGACTAATGAAACATTCAAATGAACATAAAGCTAATATTATGGTATTCTATTGAATAGATAAAACATTATTTCATGTTCATATTTAATAGAAAATACGGTGTTACTCACGTAAATGTATAACACTTCAACCTCACCCACCTACAGCTGAGGACAAGAACTACCAGCTGTATCAAACCTGCAACTTATATCAGGATCGAACCTTGGGTTCCAATATTATACATACAGAACTTGGAATTGTCTATTTTCCTACTTTTAATAGCCTCATACGCTAGACAAAAAAAAATTATATTATCTAATAAATACTATTTTTTATAATTAATTTGTATAGTTATAATTGAAGCACGTGATCTTATTGCTGATAGTCGAGTTCTCCCTCTCCGTGTGTTCCCGTCCTCATACAGAACCTTTCAGAAAACTGCTTGAAAGTGTTTCACTTCATGGACTTGTTTTAGAATTAATGATTTTTTTTACCTCGGGTTTTTATACTCGGCTTAATATACTGTACGCTTACGAATAGCGTTATTTTTACCATGTCCAGGTAAGGCATTAAAAACACATATACCTCCATTATTATAGGCGATTTTTTTCAATTTTAAAATCCACTAACTATCGTTTCCTGTTGTTATCATTATTTTTAATTCTATGTTCGTTTTGGTGAACAGTGATATAAATATAAGTGATGTAGAGAAACCGCCACGAGCGAAAATTGAACTAGGAGATGTTACCCCACACAATGTGAAACAGTTGAAAACATTAAACACTGTAGTTTTTCCAGTTTCATATAATGAAAAGTTTTATAAAGATGTACTTGAAGTTGGAGAACTTGCCAAGTTAGGTTTGTATTTACCATAACTTTCCACCTTATGAATAAAGTGTTTATATTTCAGTGATTATTTCAAATTGATAAGTATATCAGGAATTTAATCAAAGTTATTATTATCAGAATTATTATTATGCCTTTTGAATAACTTTACCACATTTTTGTTTATTTTTTAGCATATTACAATGATATTGTTGTTGGAGCGGTTTGTTGTCGTGTTGATACTTCAGAAAACTCACGTCGACTGTATATTATGACCCTTGGATGTCTTTCACCATACCGGAGATTAGGTGTTGGTACTGTTATGGTTGAACATGTTTTACGACATGTTGAGAAGGATGGAAATTATGATAATGTTTACTTGTAAGTATAATTCACTTATAATCTTGTTTAAATTATACTTTTGCAATGAAGGATATTGTGACAACTTTATCTAGGTTATATCTGTGATATTGTTAATCTTTGATATCTCAATTTTTTTTTTTCAATATTACATCAAAAGTGCTCTCATTGTTGATTTGTTACTGGCCCTCTACATTTTGTACAATTGTTCTGTTTTTATTGATACTTTAAATTCAAGATTATAACATGCATAACCTTTAGTTGTTTATGCTTAAAGTTCATTGTGCTTGTAATTGTGGATCTCTTAATTGATATTGTTTTTGTTTCTTGGTCTATTGGATGATGCTGTTTATAGTTGATGTACTTTGGAGGTACCCCATCAACTGGTATTGTCTTAACAGATATGTTCCTGATGAACATACCCATACTACTTTTAGTCATTTTTGCTTGCATTCCTAGTTGCTTTGGATTTATAATCAATTGTTTATTATTATTTTAACTTTATCTAGGTCTTCTGTTCGTTTCCCTCATATTGCATGATCTATAACGTGTCTGATCCCCATACCATTTTTTAATTGTAATGTTCATTTTTAATTATATGTGTTATTCAGGATTATTAATTTAATTGCTGTTGCACATTTTTATATTTATAATTGCCTTAACTATTCAAAGTGTGTTTAAATGCGATGAGTAAAATATATCTACAAGTATAAAGCTTGTTATAAATATAACCTGTTTGACTTCTTTTTATTTCATTATTTATTCTTTTAGCTTCTTACAAACAAGTTCTCGTGCTTTTTGCAAGCATAGAATTTAATTAATTTACTCAATTTCATGTTGTATATCTTTTTACATTTCATTATAATTTTGACTTGACCACCAATTTATTATTGAAAAGTTACTCATTGAACTGGATTATTATTACAGATGTCTTTTTTAGTTTAAAAAAACTTTGAAAATACAATACAGTTGAGTCTGTTTGTCCGATACTCGGCAGTCCGACGTGTTACCGCATGTGGATGTGTGCGAGAGAGGTGTACTGTCTTATTCTCTAAACGTCTGTTACCTGTAAATTATTATTCTCCACTGTAAAATACTTTTTTATTACTCCATAAGATTTTGTTGTGTTTAAAGTTCCTACTCCCGGTTTAGTTATGCCTGAACCCGGCAGAAGTGGGAAAAGTTGCCAGTGTAAATATTAAGTGATTTCTACTTTTCTCTGTTATATATTTGGTAATATGTAATATCTTTCATAATAAATATATACTTATTGAGTGTCTTCCTATAGTTTCACATGTTTATTTAACCTCCAGTAATTTATTTATAATAACCTCCACTTTTCGGCATATTTATGATTTATTTTTCAGCAGGTTGCTGCATTTCGATTGTATCTAAAACGTATACAATTTGTTTCTTTTATTTTTCTACTTATTATCACGTTGAGAAAGTTCATTGGAGAATTATTTAAAAAAAATTAACTAACTGGCCTGTACTATATTATACTGATAATAAAATGTCTCTTCCTGTACAAGGCAGGACGATAACCAGCTGGTCGGAAGGATAAATCGCAGGAGACTGTCTACGTGCGACTTTTTGTACCTCTCTACAGGCAACATACGCATCTCTCATATCGATCTTCTGCATGTGAACAGGGCTTAATAGCGATTTCTCATACTGATTTCCCCATGTAATCAGTAAATAAATTCCAATTAATAATTCATCCTAACTCTTGCTCTTTAAATTTTTATTTTTGTAGGCATTTGATTTGATTTTCCATAATTGCGGAAGTGCATGGTATTGGTCATTAACATTTTGCCAAGCTCCGTTGTTTGGAATTGACATATTGTTGAAAATAAGTAGCATAACACTACAGAAACTATCTACCATAAAGAGCCATTAGAAACTGGGCATGCAGTTTGGACAGCACATCCATACACGCCTCAACAGGTTGGCACAACATTAAGCCCTGTCCCCAAATATCAAGCTGGTTTGATTTCGACCAACCTGGTTGTACAACTTGCGATTTGGTCGCGCAACTTGCCCACACACTGTCCAACTTAAACACCAACACAACCAAGTTGTACAATAGAGCCCTATTTCATAATAATGTACAAGTGCAAGTAGACCTATGATTTACTACGCATATGACACACTGTGAGATGTTGGATAAAATTTAAAATAGGTTATACATATTTTAAATCGTATTGTGTTTTATCATTTCACAGTGTGTCAAATGCGTAGTAAATCATAGGTCTACTTGCATTTGTACTTTATTTAGAAATAGAGCCCTGGTAGTACTGTGTACGGGACTCCTTACTGTCAAATTACATTATTAAATACCACCCTTAAGTCAATTATTTGCCAGTCACTCTATTTATATCCATTTGCAGGCTGTCGAGCAGCCTTGGATTCCTTGAAGATCAGAAATGCTGCTTGAAAAAGGGGCAGTCGTCGGGAATTTTTAGTTTTAGTCTAATAATTCCATTTTTCTTCAGTATTTGGCATTTAGTATATAGAATAAAATAGATTTATATGACCAATATCAAATTTCTTTCCGTCTACCTCAGAGTCCATTCAGAAAGACCAACTTCCTCTTTGAATTGCAGCACCAAACGGGTTTATTTCGGTGGCAGAGAACTTCTATTTGCAATAATGGCGTTATATTATTAATATTTATAAATTTTGTGCCATGGTGTTTAATTGAATGCTAAGACAAAACTGAAGGCAAGTCGAGGAAATATTGTCAAACAATATTTCAAAGTCATTTAGTATAGTCTAGGGATTAAAGTGATATCAACCTAATAATTAGGAAATAGTGTTTTCATTAAGCATTTTGAGGGTGTTTCTGACCAGAGTTATAAGTCTTTTAATATAGATAAATAACTTAAGGAAGAATCTTTTAGTGCGCATATACCTAACAATAACCTTTTGTTATTGAAATAAAAATCAACTTGCGAATCAGTGCATGCGATGGAAAGAATGTAGAAAAAATATATATATATATGGACAAAAATTCAAGATGGTATATTTGATAATGTAGCTGTCTGAAGTCATGTAGAGGGAGAAAGCTTTTCCTTCCTTGAGCTTAAAAGCCCGGTCTAAGCTCCACTCATAAGGTTCTTTCATAAGTTTTTTGCCTATTGCTAATTTGTTCACAGCACTATTATTCGAGTTATTATAATATAAAAATAACAATTTTTATACACAAATGACCATTTATTAATCATTTCTTCTTATCTTTTTAGGCATGTTCAAGTCAATAACACAGGTGCGATAGATTTTTACAAAAAATTCGGTTTTGAAATTCATGAAACTAAAAAACATTATTACAAAAGGATTGAACCAGCTGATGCCCATGTCCTGCAGAAAAATCTCAGAACGCCGGCTCTCACTAACGGAATAATCTCCCACAATGAAAGGCATCATCATAATGAAAAGTTCAACCACCATGATAAGAAATCGCACGACCATAATCACCACAATGATAAACATCTGAACGAGAGGAATTCATCACATCACCACCATCATCATGAAAAAAAGAACCCTGATAAGTGATGTTCATGTTGCATTTAATATTACCAATCAAAAATCATAACGATGATGGTTATTAATATTTACCGAATAGTGAACGTTAATAAAGTTATCTCGATTTTTGTGTTTCTATAACTTGTAATTTATAATTTGTTTTTGTTTTGCTTGGTGTCCACATACTCTCGACACGTTTTCGAAACAAAGTGATCGTTCATTCTTTCACCCTGTTTATCTTAGTTAATGACTGGGAATACTTTGAACAAGAAAATTTACATTGGCATTGGTCGAAACCTGATGAAGACAATATATGATCATGTTTATAAATGAAATTGTACAGATTAAATGTTTATGTATATTTTTTTGTGTGTATAGTGTGCCTGACAGCGTGTATGCATATTGAGCGTGTATGCCTCTGCTAATAAAATTTTATTCAATTATTATATTTGGTATGATTTCCTGTACAAATTATGGAGCTATACATTTAAAAAAAAAAATTGTTTTTCATATACATCTAAGTACGTAGTCATTGAAGCATGCAGGCAGGTTGTGCCATATATTTCTCTACATCAAACAATTTTACTTGTGTTATTTTGGAATTTAACTATTGATATGAACGCAGTTTTAATTAATTAAAAAAGGACTGTTTTTTTATTAGCATTGTATTTATTTATCTTTTTCCATTACCTTCTAGAATCGTTTTTTTATTTTTTATTTATCAAATACACCATGTAGAATGTTTGTGTTTAAAAAGTTTATATCTCTTTAGTACAAATCTCTATTTTATTCCATAATTTGTTTTATTTATTTGTTCATACCATGATTCAGAAACCTAAAGAATCTCCTCTTACCAATTATTTTCTTTCAAGATTTGGAAAAGAAAACTGGAAATAAACTGCAAAGTAGATAGTTAATTTAACATGAAAATTTATCCCCGGAATGAAAGAGATAAAACACAATTTTTGAATTTTACTCCTTTCGTTATGGTATGTTACAGCAGGGCCCATTTCAATATGGTAGGTCAAGGGTTCCCAAACTTTACATCACTGGGTACCACTTCTACTTTCCATATAACTGGGTGTTATATTATGATATCAGTATTAATGATTTGTCTTCGTTAAAAATATAAACTGATTTACAAAAGTTTGTTTAACAAAAAAAACAATACATTAGGCACTTCATACATGATGACCTGAAACTTCGGAAAACATAATTTTTTTCTTATTAGTGTGCTTATTTATTGACTACATCCCCAACCAAGATCTACATACATTTTCCAGGGTCAATCATACTCTCACCATTATAATTTTTTTTTCTTTGAAGGCTGATATAATAATACTACATAAACGTAACAATATATATTATATATCTTACATTGTATGCATATCATATATACATATATTCTAAGAATACCATATATCGATGTCGTTTTTAAAAAAAAAAAAGGCATAAGCTCCATTTAGGAGACTGCAGGAAACACATGAGACGTTTTTTTCCCAAATAACAATATCTCTCTCTCTGTATATATATATATATATATATATATATATATATATATATATATATATATATATATATATATATATATAAACTTCCAGCCGGCTTATATTTGTGACCGCAAAACAGGAAAAGTAGCCAGTCGATGTTAATACACTTTTCACTCTCATTTAGAGAATTTTATTCAAGAATGTTTATATGCATTAAATTTTTCGAAATTCTCCCCTTAGGAAGAGAAATGGGGAAAAACTATTTAAAAAATAGATAATTTTGAAAGCGTCATTTGTTAATAAAATCGGATATTAAGGGAAAAGCTTTATTGCCGTTTTGAATAATTTATTATGATTTTGATCCTGTTCCTAAAAAACGTCTAATCGAAATCAGATGAATTCTAAACAATGCAGTCGATTACCGAGAATTTTTTTTACCCCTTTGGTCTTGGAATATCAACATTCAAAATTTTTGTTGGTAACAGGTTGTTTTGTTGAAAGTTCTGGCAGCCACCCCAAAGAGCAATAATTGAAGCATAGAAATGCAAAATAATCTAAGTGTCTTTAGACATTTTTTCAGAATTCGAGTTTCAACTTGAAAAATATTAAAGAAATATGACAATTAAAAAAACAAAAACATTTTTTTTTTATAATCTGTAGTAGTATAAGTAAGAAAATCTCATTTATAATAGTACTAGCTTTGAAATAATTTTTTTTTTGTTAGAGAAAAATATCTTTCCTTTCATTCCACATGACAATGGCAAAGCAAGTTAGTGTATTGAATTGAATGTGTTTCCTCGGTGAATCTATGTTCGCTATAATACTTTTATTTACTTTCCCATTCATTTCAGATAGAATTAAGTATGATGAAATGTGCAATATATAATTAATGTCTTAAAAATAAAATATAAATCAAAGTTAAACTTAAATTTTTTATTATTTTTTTTTTTTAAGTTTTGTTCAAACTTAACAGTATGATTATTAATGACGATTATTATCAGTATGATGATGAATGTTGATTAGGAATGATAAGAACTATAGTTCTGTCTTCTGTTACTCATATTATCTTTTAGAAGTTAAAGATAAAAAACCTAGGTATTTAACTTTCAATTCTTTTCACGGACAACGCCATGCAGGCATAGCTAGTATATTTTTAAATTTTATTCTTTATTGTATACAGTATAAATTAATTAATATGGCATAACTTTTGTAATTACTTTCTATTTTTAAGGTTTCTAACATTGGTAAAGGCCAGAGTGAAAAGAGAGTCGTCAGTATTTGGTGCTTCTGTTATCAACAATCGATTCTTAGACTGTTCCAATTTTTTTTTCTCGATATATCGTTAGAGGGAATCGATAGAGTTTGTATTTACGACTCATAATGATCTCACTCGACTCGAACGACTCACCATAATTTATTTTTTAATTTAAAGCTGATATAACATATATATATATATATATATATATATATATATATATGCTATATCAGCTTTAAATTAAAAAATAAATTATGGTGACATGGCGGATTATCTCTTCTTGTATGGAGTGCCTCATATATTAATTATTAAAGTTAAAAAATTAAAGATTGTCATACATTGTGAAAAAGGGTATCAATATTTTTCAGTCAGCATATTGTTGTTTATTTACAATCAGGCTTGATGGAACTCCGCTTGATTTTTAAGTCCTCTTCAACAATGAGTGCTTTCATCTTTATTATGGTAAGCATTCTGAGTCATTTTTATTAATAGTACATTGTGTCTAATTCATCTTATAATTGATGCATTCAACAATAATTTAAAACTAATCATCATCCTTTGTTGAAAAAGATGATTTTATTCTTGCGTTTTGTTTTCTTGGTCGCGTAACACAGCTTTGATAACCTCTATGCTGGATTCTTCTTTAGTTCCTCATCAGTGGCGTAGCCAGAGGGTCCTGACCTCCCCGCAATTACAAACTACTTAATAAACCTATTTGAATGTTATTTTATAAATAATATACCAAGGCATAGAAAAAAATCCTTGAGCAGCAGAACTCCGTCACTCAACAGTCGTTGAGACCCACAAGAGACAGTTCTCTAACATACCAAAATTTACCAATACTTTTATTATATTGTTCTGCCTCTTCCCCCTCCCCTTCCCCCCGACCTTTGATACAGAAAACCGAATTTCAGCTCATTTGATCCAACGGGGGCTACTGGAGTTGAAATGAACCCACTGTTAATATCTTTGCTAGTACTGGTGCGATTTCGATGAAACTTCTTTTGTTTTACAGGTAATATAATTTCCTTTCAAATGCAACCGGTTTTGAGCCCCCTAACGTAATTTGGAAGGGTTTTAGAGGTACGCAAATATTTTTAAAAATCCGGGGGGTGGTGGAACCAAGTTGAGACTCCAAAAGGTACTCAATTCAAATGTAAATTTTCAACCCTATAAAGTAATTTGGTGGAACCGTAGAGATGCGTAAAATTAAAAAAAAACCGAAATTTCAGGTAAACCTAACGAAATTTTGACTGGAATTTACCCATTACTTAATAGTATCGTTCTGCCTGGAAGAAAATTCTACATACTGAATTTTCAGCTCATTTGGCCCAAATGGGGCCGCTGGAGGTGCTCAAATGTAGTGGGCAAAAAAAAAAAAAATGCATATGTATACATATACATTTATTGTATATATTTATACATATATTGTAACGCTCTGCAAATATTACTGTTTTTGGCCAGGATAGAGGTCCTTATAACAAAAATAGTCGTTTTTAACATAAGGCTCCGACAGATCCTGCCTTTTTATTAAATCGAAACAGACTATGTTAGCGACTAGAGGGACATCAGAATAAACGCTAAAATTTGCTTATTTTAATAGTCGACTCCTTCTTGCCGTATAAGAAAATATATCAGAAAATTATTTAGGTAAGCTTGCTAGATTAGGGAGGGAGGGTCCCGCTACGAAAAGCCGCTGTTTTTAACAATATATATATATATATATATATATATATATATATATATATATATATATATATATATATATATATATATATATATATATATATATATCAGACATCTCCAAAACTTGCATAATCGTGCTCTCAGGGGTTATGAAATGGATACCAAAGGCAGTTCCGCCGACCTTCGACCTACTGAAATAGTCTGTGTTTTCGGTGGAAATACGACTAAAAATGTAGAGAGAGGGGGCCTCGGTTGGGGTGGGTTTCTTTAATGCAGATCCTTGGGTGGATCCCTCCCCGCCCCCTAAAATGAAATCCCGGCTACGCTACTGTTCCTCATTTTCGAAAATTATCTTAATCATTTATATAGTCGAGTATGTTAATATTTTATATGTATGTTAGTTTTTTTTATAGAAATCCAATTCTATTTCAAACTTGGTAAAATTTTACACACTTGGCCTTAAAAAATGTTCTCTGTCTACTTGATATTATGAAAAATGGTCTTCATTCTATTTTCTCAACCCTTAATACTGAATTAAAGTGTTCATAAATTAGGTAATGTATTTTAGAAAGTTTCTATTTGTGATTTACATCTGTTAGGTTTCTATTTAAAAAAAAAATTGGGCTATTAAAATAATTAAATTGATCAATCAATCATAGATTAAAATAGGACCACTATAAAGCCCCAAAACAAGATTATTAATAAAATTCTAACAATTTTAATTCCATAACATTATATAAATACAATATGAAGTTTCGGCCTTCTGATTTTTGGCCATTTTAAAACCTTTATAGTTCCTTTATTTACACCATAGTATAAGAAATAAATTAATGTGTACAATGCTTGGAAGTATTGTACTATTTTTTTTTCCATCACATTAAGTTTTCATTGTGCTGGAAGACATCCCATTGTATATGAACAGTGGTAAACAAAGAAAAACAATTGATGGAGCTCTCGCATCACACAACTATTCCTTACCGCCATATAATAATAATCTTTTTAACATAATTTTAAAGATTTTACATAAACAATACTTGAAATAAACTCAGCAACATGCACGTCTTCTCTCACAAAAGTACCATAAAATAGTTTTTTAAATAATTTTAGTACGTCAATTCTATACATTATATAATTTTGGTTTGTCAAGCTGAAAATATATTTTATAAGTTTCGGTTTGGGTTTTATTAAACAATATAAAAGTAGAAATTGTTAAGTTAATTTCTATTCTTATGTTATTAATTACATTATTATAGAGCATATCGTTGACAACAGGTTGGCGCTCGGTGAGAGGAGGTTTGGTCGCATCTGTCTCCTTTCGGACGCGCTTGGTTTTCCATCTAGGGTCTTGTAGTCCTTATAAGATACGCTGTATCTTTGCTAAACCAGCTGCGATTTCTATAATTCCTTCATGTTTTTTAGAGAGTTTAATTACGTTTCATATGATTCTATACACAATTTACCATATAATGAATTATTATGCGCATGAAAATGTATTGAGTTATGATGTACTACATTTATGAAAAGTTAAAGGGCTTTAAGGAGAATAATTTAGGCAAGTTTCGAGCCGTTTTCGAGAAAATTGTAAAAAAGTGTAAAATCGATGATATAATATGGCACTTCCATATTGCTGATAATCGATGATCGATTTGTATGATAAAGTTGCTGCATATACCTATCTTAAATACATAATTTCATTTTCGTACAACTTCATTTTTGAGCTAGACTATTGAAACAGACACACAGAGTTGGTTATTTGGACTCAAGGGTCCTTAAAAAGTATATTTCCGTTGAAAACTCGAATTCGAAAATTTTCATAATCGCAATACTTTCCCTTACCTATATATTTCATATATATATATATATATATATATATTTTTTTTTTTTTTTTTCGGTTGGCTCTACAGACCTTGTAGATCTTTGGCCGCCTGAACCAGCCTTCTCCACCTCTGTCTATCTTGGGCCACTGCTTTCCAGTTTGCTGCATGCAGCTCTTTCGCATCTTTGTTGATCCTGTCTATCCATCTGGTTTTTGGCCTTCCACGTGGTCTCTTACCAACTATTGTGGCATTCATCGTTGTGAAAAGGCGTCCTGATGGATTGCTTCGAGCTACATTCCCCGCCCATCTTAACCTCCTTGCCTTCATATCATGAGATATTGACTGACCAGTTTCTATAAGTAGTTCTTTATTGGTCTTTCTTCTCCAGGATTTTAGATTCTGATCCCATATCGCTCCGGTTATCGTGCGGAGGACTTTCCTTTCAAATCTCTCGATTCTGCTTTCTTGGGTGCCGGTTAGAGCCCAGGTCTCGCAGCCGTACATCAGAACTGGTTTTATCACAGCATTGTACACCCTTAATTTGAGATTTCTGGAGATTTTTCGGGATTTCAGTACTCTTGTCAGAGAGAAGAAAGCTCTATTTGCGCTTGTTATACGCTGGTCTATCTCTGTATGCTGGTCATTGACTGAGGTTATTGTGGAGCCGAGGTATTTAAAGCTGTCTACTTTCGGGAATGTTCTGCCATACACGCAGATACTATTGTTGGGGTGGATTTTTCGGCTAACTATCATGTATTTTGTTTTGTCTTCATTTATTTGCAAGCCGATTTGCTCTGCTTCTATAACAGAGTCTTAGCAAGTCTCTCGATGTCCTCTTCATTGATTCCAAG
Organism: Rhaphigaster nebulosa; assembly: GCA_948150685.1. Taxonomy (NCBI): domain Eukaryota; kingdom Metazoa; phylum Arthropoda; class Insecta; order Hemiptera; family Pentatomidae; genus Rhaphigaster; species Rhaphigaster nebulosa. The sequence goes on along the minus strand of OX411310.1, from coordinate 136,293,526 downwards.
GACAGCTATGTCGTCCGCATACGCTAGGATTTTGTGTTTCATTCCGACGTGCACCCCTCCCTTTTCGAATGAAGTTGTTCTAATCACCTTCTCAAGGGCTAAGTTAAACAGCATCGGCGAGAGTCCATCCCCCTGCCTCAGACCTGTTCTAACTTCAAAGGCTTCAGACACATCTCCTTGTATCAGTACTCTGCATTTGGGGTCGTTTGTACACGCCTTCGTCAATCTCACCAATTTCCCGAGAATACCCAGCTCAGTCATGATTTTCCATAGGCAGTTTCTGTCCACGGAATCATAGGCTGCTTTGAAATCGACAAATAAGGCGTGCACATCCTGCTCTACTTCCCAACGTTTTTCGAGTACCTGTTTTAGGATAAAGATATATATATATATATATATATATATATATATATATATATATATATATATATATAATATTTTATATGTAGGTAAGGAAAAGTAATTATTGTTTTTTTAAAATGCTATTCAATTCATTCACAGTAATTATAGCCACGTTCTGTTATCATATTGCTAATCATTGTCTGAATTTAATATATTTATTTATTTTGTTACAACCAAAGAAGGCTTGGTTTTCCAATTAAGAAATTCTTTTATTAATAAAATATTGGATAATTTGTACTTACCGGAAGTATCACTTTATAACATCGATTTTGCATATTCTTATAATTTTTTCGAAAAAGGCCTTAACTATTTTGATCCCAACTCGTTACATTGAACGATCTTTAATATTAGCCCAGTAGAGATAGCATTTTTGCTTACATAAAAAACCAACGCAATTCTGCCAGAATATAGATACATAGGGTTAAAGGAAAACAATATTGTACGATCAATAGCACTTATTTGAAAAATTGTACAAATTACATCTGTGATTGCTGATTTTTTATAAATTTACGTTTATAATTTAATAAGGACGTGCATTAAAAATATGCAAATATACAAATGTATATTTGTGTATTTTTGCATATTTTTAATGCAAATGTATAAATATACAAATGCATATTTGTGTGTAACTAATCATCAACAAGTCATGTTTAGGAACGACGTTCACAACAAGAAAGGCAAAGTTAAACTGATTTTAAAATGAAAATTCCGTTCTGTTAGGAAAGAGATTCAGAGAATTTAGGTACTCCTGTACTTCTTCTGAAACAAGATCTTCCCCTGAATTTCCACTCCTTTGCAAACAAGTGGAACATTTTTTTTCTTATTTAATTATTACCCATTCTTGTGTACTTAAACTAGGGGCTCTTTATGATGACAACCACATTTAATATTTTTTTAAATTAGAATTTTTTGTTCGAACAATAGAAATTTTATTCGATATACAGAATATTTGTTTTCTAATAAAAATTGAAGGTTCCTAAAAAATCTGGTGCGGTGCGGGCATCACACAACTTTCCCTTACCGTCCTATAATAATTATATTTTTAATATAATTTTAAAGAGTTCACATAAACTCACTTCTAATAAACTCACCAGAATTCACTTCTTCTTCCACTTAATTACAATAAAACAGTTTTTTAAACAATTTTAGTACAACAATCCTGTACGTTTCATACAGTACTACACATAATTTACCATAAAATGCATACTTTTTAAGCTATGGGCAAATAAAATATTCTTTTCATCATAACTTCTTTCCCTGCAATCCCTCGGTTATTTACTACATGAATGAAAAGTTAAAGGCCTTTATGAAGAATAATTTAGGCAAGTCTCATCAAAATCGTTTGAGCCGTTTTCGAGAAAAGTGTAAAAAAGTGTAAAATCCGTGATATAATAGCTATTTCCGGTTAGTGCGATGCGCTGTATCTTTGCTAATACTGTTCCGATTTTGATGATTCTTTTATTTTTTTTTAGATAATTTAATTACCTTTCATACAATTATATACATAATTTACCGTAAAATGCATACTTTTTATACTATGCGCAAATAAAATATTCTTTTCATCATAACTTTTTTCCCTGAAATTCCTCGGTGATGTACCACATATATGAAAATTTAAAGGTCTTTATGAAGAATAATTTAGGCAAGATTCATCAAAATCGTTAGAGCCGTTTTCGAGAAAATTGTAAAAAAAGTGTAAAATCGGTTATATAAAGTGGCACTTCCGGTTAGTCGATTTTGACGAAAATGTTGCTGTAACATCTCATGCATGTACCAACCTTAAATACGTAATTTCAGTATCGTACGACTTTTCGTTTTTGAGCTAGACTGTTCACATACACACACACACAGACCATTTTGCGAGACTTGGTCATTTGGATTCGGGGGACCTTAAAACGTATATTTCCTTCGAAACTAGAATTCGAAAAATTTCACGATCGCAATACTTCCCCTTACTATATACTTCGTATTTAGGTAAGGGAAAGTAAAAAAGTTCGATATATTGAGATCTTCGATAAATGGAAGTTCGATGTACAGAAGTTCGACTATATATATATCTATATATATATATATATATATATATATATATATATATATATATATATATATATATATATATAGTATTTATAGTTTTAAAATATATCGAAGTAGTAGTTCGATATATCAATAAAAAATATCGATATATCGGGCCTCCATGATTTGATGATTTTTAAAAAATACTTTTCTGGGACTTGCAGCTTGGAAACTTGAAGCATGTTAATTACTTGAGATCTCAAAAATAATTTTCGATTGCTTTTTTTTTTCCTATTACATAATATTGTTGCGAAAATATAAAATAAACAGAAGTTACTTGCCAAAGATATTTGTATATGTAATTGTATTGTTTCACGTTGCCAATGTAGTAGATCACTAAGGCTTTGTTCCATATCGAGCCAGAGAGGCAACTGTTTCCCAACGACGTAATGGTAACCAGAACCCCAGCGAACTATCACGCATGACATTTATAACTAATTGGTGCTTCACGATTACATCTTCCATTTTATGTCTTTCACTCATTTCCTTTTGTAATCCTTATTCGAGAGGCTCGGGTGTCTTCTCCGTTTATTTCTCTAGTCTTAGAATAGATTGTGTATAAAGGTATCAGTGTCAGTGTCCCATAATGCAACACTTGTGTACATTGTTCTCAATTCAATTAAGGTAAGTATTACATAGGTACTTTGTATGCAGTATTTGTTATACTTTTTCCAACTGAATCTCTTATAGATTCACTTATATATTTTAAATTACTTCATCATTAAAAAAAAAGAAAATAGTTACGGATTAATTTTTTTTCTACTTGTATTTTATTTTAAATTTCTTTATTGAGAGAGAGCCCATACAAATAGAACAGGCCTCAACTCAGTATAATTATATATTCATGAAATATATTAAAATGTACAAACAAAATGGAAAATATAGTAAAAGAAAAAAAAGAAAAATAATATAATTTTTAAATTAAATACTTTCAAAATTATAAATAATTATGGTAATTATTGGGATCACACGCTGCTGATAACAAAAGGGGGCTTGGCTCACATTGTTGACATAAAGGTTACATGGTTTTGAGGTTAATAATGTTTACATCGAAGAAACGAATGAAAAGTTATATATAGTAAACACAGAAATGAACACATTTTTATTATTATTAACAATAATAAAGTTAAAATAAATAAAATTTTATGTTCCCCATCGCGTTAATCACGATATTCTGTACTTTTCTAGATTATCAATCACACTTACTACGAATAAGAAAAATTACGAAGCTAGGAATTTAATTGATTAAATTCATTATTAATTAATTAATTGAGTAGGGCTTTAATAAATAAATTGGTAGTTGGTAATTTTTTTTTATCCTACAATTGAATTAAAATTTTTAATAAATTTTAATCGGTCTTGCAACTGGATGATTTTTCTATTATTTTATACTTCAGTTTTGTGGTAATATAGTTCATAATGATGAACTATATCATGCCACAAAACTGAAGTTACCTAAAAACAAAACTCCTTATTATTATTAATTGATCAGTGATCATCTAAATCCTCAAGTGAATATATGAAGGGACCCCCAAACAATTAAAGAAAAGGGTTAACTATTGTATACACCAAAAGGGTAGTATTCTGAACTGCTGTAATTAATCTGCTATGGTATTTCTTCAGTGTTTGTACAATATCCTCTCCAATATTATTTTTTTTCTGTGAATGGTGACGTGAAGGGGCATAACCTTACTCAGGCCACGCCCCCTTTTGATAAAGCAGCGTGTGATCCCAATAATTACCATAATTATATATAAAACCAACATAAAAACAGAATGAAATTTTAAGCAAAGCTCTATGTGGGGCTAGGGATGTAAATATCGAACAAAAATATCGATATATATAAATATATATATATATATATCGTATTTATGCAGTGTTGCTAGGTCAACCCTATATTTCCCCCCTAAAACTCTCTGAATTTTCCTCTAAATTCACCAACTTTAACCCTAAACGTATCTAAATTTTTCTCTAAATCCACTAACTTTAACTCTAAATGTTTAATTCTTATTTTTATGTTAGTGTAACCAAAATTACCCCCTAGTATAAGAATAAATGATTAGAAAAGTAAAAAAATACCCCAGAGGGTAAAAATCTTAAATCTAGAGGAAAAACTCGAAATCTGGCAACACTGCATTTATTGTTTTAAAATATATCGAAATAGTAGTTAAATACAAAAAAAAAATCGATATATTGGGTATCGATGATTTTAATCTTTGAAAGGAGAAGGGATAGAGAATACATTTATTTGAAGGACTTTATTTAAATATATAAATATTTAATTGTTGCTAGTAAAACTGCTACTTAAAGCTATTATTATTATTATTATTATTGTTCATCAATAAAAATCTGGTGCGGTGCGCGCATCGCACAACTTTCTTTTAATAATCTTTTTAACATAATTTTAAATAGTTCACATAAACACTATTTGATATAAAATCAACATGATGCATTTCTTCACCTCTTCTCTCACTAATGTACAACATAGTAGTTTTTAGTAAGACAATTCGGTACACTATATGATTTGTCAATATAAAAATATATGAAAAGCTAAAGGGTTCTTAGGAGAAGACTTTAGGCAAGTTTCATCAAAATCTTCAGCGCCGTTTTCGAGAAAATAATAAAAAAAAAAGTGTAAAATCGATTATATAAGCTGTCACTTCCGGTTAATCGATTTTGGAAAAAAGTTACGGATCTTTTGCAGATTATCTCCGCCAGTTATTTTTTAATAGTAATCTGTTACTTTACGTGGTTATAGAAACACACGTGATATCGAAAGCTTTAATTATAAATAACCTGATTCACATTTTTTTTTTTAAGGTTATTGACGTGGCCAAAATTTTTTGACAAAGTAATATTGTCTTAAGCAAATCTTTTCCATGCTGTCTTCTTCGCCAAATGAACTCACATAGATATGAGTCCATCATATTTCTGGCAGTGCCACTTTCCTTCTTATTTCTTCCTTTCGCAGGAGCCCATATTGACTCTATGCGCTCCAGTATTAGGATATATGAAATTCTCAGAATGGTTCACTATTAGGTGTTTGTAATGCATTCCTGGAATTTTCTGTATATTCCTGTATGATCTCTATAAATCAGAAATAATAGTTGTGCCCGGTAAAATTGTTTCTTTAATGCATTCCAAGAGAGTTACTGGGGTCCTGTCTGGGACGGCGTACAGGAAGCACTCCTTCGTCTTGCGACATATGCCTCCAAACACCCATTGTTGCAGAAATATCCTCTCAATATTGCACTCTCGCTCAGAAAAGCACGACTCATCAATCTCGACAGTTGTTCTAAGCCCTCCGATTTTGATTGGATTCTTCAGTACGTTGCTTGCACAAATCTCCCGCTGATAATTCTTCCAATCCGTTATAGTACGTTCTGCCATACCTAATTCTTTAGCACAGTACTTTGTAGTAATGTACTCATCATACCAGGAATAAATAAATAATATGGAAGTGGTTAAAGGTAATCTTGTATGCTCTAACTATGTATTGGAGTGTAATCCCTTCAAGAACGTGCGTAACACCTCCACTTATCATAAGCACCATTTCTTTCTACGAGCTTCGCTAGGTGTCCTTTATTACAGAAGCTTAAAGGTTCCCCTCTCGTCGTTATTCAAACTGGAGTATAACCTAAAGGAGATCATTTTGCTAACTAAATGAACCTGTTAAAAGATGTTTATATAATAGAAGAATAACAAAATTGATTCAAATATAACTCATACTTTCCCTGTTTAAAAATAACTGGCGGAGCTAATCTGCAAAAGACCCAAAGTTACTGTGACATCACAGGATTATATCAAGCTTAAATACGTAATTTCAATTTCGTACAACTTTTCGTTTTTTAGCTAGGCTGTTCACGTGCATACAGACTATTTTGCGAGGCTTGGTTATTTGAAATCATTGAACCTTAAGTCGTATACTGCCGTTGAAAACTCGAATTCGAAAATTTTTACGTTCGGAATACACCCCCTTACTACATATTTCATATATAGGGGAGGGAAAGTAAAAATTCAATAAATTTTAATAAGAAATTTCCAAAATAAAAAATTATCAATTTATTTATTATCTGCACCATCATATGAAATTTCGCGAATTGGACAAGCTCCCGATCGCAAGAATTTTTTTTTCAGTTAATTGCAGGTTTTCAATTATATAATTATTCCTAATAAAATTATAAAATAAGAGGGCATGTTGATATAAATTATAAAATATTTTTAGAAATTTATTTTCCAAAACATTTTGGACCCTCAGTACTTGGGTACATGTTTCAGCTGTTTTCTATTCTGGTTGGATTTCTTATTATGAAGCTTTCAAAAAAACATTTAGTGGGCTGAAACGTGATCGAAATTATTTCAGCTCACACGTGGAACTTTATAGCATTGGGAATAAAAATTTTCGTAAATTGTTTACATATTGAGCTATTTTTAAAAAAATATTTATTTTCCCTTATCTACCTAAAATCCGCAATAATAATAAGCATGTCCAAAAAGACAACCTTAATTATTTAAGTGGAGAGATTATTTTATTCGGAACCTTTCATAAAACACATACCTGTTTCACTCATGCCAGAAAAAAAAAATGCCAATAATTTATTGTAATTATCATTTTTTTATTTTTAAAAAATAGTACAAAATTATGAATATTAGAATATTTCAAATTAATTTTTGTTGTTACAATAAAAAAATCTGGTGCGCGCATCACACTTATACAACTTTCACTTACCTCCTTATTTGAAATAAATTTTAATAGTTTCCATTTAGCTTCCAGGGAAATTTCATTTAGTTTAACTTCCATTAAATGATATAAAAGTAAAAATTTGGCGCGCGTATCACACAACTTTCACTTACCACTCTATCTTAACTAGGTATCCATTTTCTAAAATAATTCCTTGAAATTAACTTAAACATTATTTGAAATATTTTCAGCAGTATGCATTTCATTATATCTTTTCTCACAAAAGTACAATAAAATATTTTTGTAAACAATTAGCATTACGATTCTGTCCACTATATACTTTTGGTTTGTTACGTTTAGTTTCTATGGAAACATTTATTTTCCATTAAATAATATAAAAGTAGAATTTATCAACTAAAACAAAATTTATGTTATTTTTAATTTCTTCACTCCATTACCTTACGCGACTTTATAGGTTAGATATCAATTTTTATAAAATCTTTAGCTTTCCAACGGTTTATTATACATCTACTAGGTTGTTACAAAAGTTCTAGTGCATGAACACAACCCTTAATTCCAACTCTCATAATTAATCCTATAAGAATGTTTTTGTTCCTACTATTTATGTCAATGTTTACTTTGGCTACTCCTTTAATTCCTTATGGCTTGAGTTGGCTTTATGAAGTCATATAAATTTTTAAAAAAGTACGTGCAATCTCAGTAGAAAAATCGTGATTCGCGGTCTATTGAGACATTACTGGAAAAAAGGTTTAAGCGCAAAGGCAGCCGCCGAAGAAATTTGTGCCATAGAAGGAGAGTCAATTATCCACCGAAATACTGTCGCACAACCCACATCAGGTCGCCCCTCGGTCGTTGATGATGACGTCCTTCTTGAATGTGTGAACCAGGACCCACATGCAACTACTCGTGATTTATCATGCCTTTCAATGTGAACAGCTAGACAGAGTTTATGCAGTTTTTAGTGCAAAGTACTCCGCTTTATTCAACAGGAACCAAGCCATTTTGCAAATTAGATTCTCTAAAAAACAACTATCAATATCATCTAAATCGGATCAGTGTTAGCAAAGATACAGCGAATCTCACAAGAATTACAAAACCCAATATTGAAAACCGAAAGCGTCCAAAAGAAGTCGGATACCATTAACCAAATTCAGGATTACTTTTTGAGCCACCGATTTATAGTTAAATATGCGTACAAGGAACTCATGTGTTGTCCACATCAGATATTTTTACTGCACGAAATCCGGGCTCTAGTTATAATGAAACAAAAAGTGACAGTTAAAGTGAAGACGAAGCAATGTTAATTATAGATTTAATTATGATAAAAAGAGTGTATAATGACATTATAAATAGTAATAGAAATTACATAAGAGATTTGTCCTGAAGATTGGGAAATACCTCAAAACGTTGGCAATAATGATGTAAAGAAAATTCTAATTAGGGATTGACAAATTATTTGCCACTACTATAAATTTGTTTTATTGAAAACTAGTTTCGAATGTTATGCATTCATCTTCAGTTCTAAAAACACACAAAAACTTCAAAAATAAGCAATTCAAAATATAGTTTGGTATTATTATACGTATTAAATTAGATTAATATAAATCAGTATTATAAAACATTTATGAATTATGAATTTAATTAAGACAAATCAAATACATGTTGATATTCACCAAGGTTTAAATGGATTCAAACGTAAAAGTTTGTACTGGTTTGATATAATCCATTTAAACCTTGGTGAGTACCAACATGTATTTGATTTCTTGTCTTAATTAAATTCATAATTCATAAATGTTTTATAATACTGATTTATATTAATCTAATTTAATACGTATAATAATATCAAATTATATTTTGAATTACTTATTTTTGAATTTTTTGTGTGTTTTTAGAATTGAGGATGAATGTATAGCATTCGAAACTAGTTTTCAATAAAACAAATTTATAGAAGTGGCAAATAATTTATCATTCCTTAATTACATTGATCCTTCTATACCATCATGCGGATGTCAATTGACCAATCAGATTGATCCTTCTGTACCATCATGCGGATGTCAACTGACCAATCAGATTGATCCTTCTATACCACCATGCGGATGTCAGCTGATAAAGAAAATTCTAATAAAATAATAAAGATACTGGAGAATATTACTTCACAAAAATTAGCAAAAATAAAAGTAATATAATATAATTCTTTCCATGAAAAATAATATCGAAATTAAACTAATCAAACATGTGCTGAATCCCTAATATATTTAAATCTGATACAAACATGGTTTGTGGGAATTTTAACACGGGACAGCTAGTAAAAGAATATAATTGTAAAATATCAATATTGTTTAGTAAATTATCGATATCATTGATATATCGAATGTTAAGATATCGATTGATTTTACAAATCCGATATTTTGATGCGTTTCGATGCCCCAACCTTAGAAGCTTTCCAAGGATATAATTATTTTTTTTATTTATTAGTTACCCGACAATGAAGGCTATAATTTTTCGTTTGATCGGATTAAGTCGAAATTTCGACTTTTGATCACGTTTTTGTCGTTTCAGCCCACTCTGCGACGTTTATATTGTCAGTTTTGCCAACATGCCAACAAAATAAAATAGCTCTTATTACCTTTTTCCGATATTAATATTAGGTATTTGGGATTTCAATTTGAATTGCTAATATATTATAGGTTCAAGGGTTAATTTAATCAGTATAATTTTGGATATCAAAGATGTCGTAATCTCTCTCTCTCTCTGGATGGCCTTCCATCTTGAGGGAAATGAGTGGATATTTGAGGCAGATTGGTGGATTCCCCCCCCACCACCTGTACCATCCACCGACCACTATATAGCCACTGTCGTACTTTTACTTGGCTCGAGTATCTCCCATCTACCAGTCATGATTGTAAGTACCACCTCTGTTATTGTAGCTAGCGGTAATAATATACAAGTATAAATGTCTAGAAATAGTTTTTTGAAGTAGAAATAACAAGGCCAATTCCACTGATTGTACGTATATATATATATATATATATATATATATATATATATATATATATATATATATATATATATTTTTTTTTTTTTTTTTTTTTTTTACATCTTTTCCTTACATGGTAACCCCACATAAGGACCGTTTATTATTTTATACATGTTCCATGCCTTAGAGGCATACTACATGAATGGTAAGAATATTCAAATTTACATATTCAGTGAAATTTAATACAATTCAAATATTCAATTGAAAATAAATAAGTAATAAAACAGAAAACATATAACGAAAATAAAATAAAAACAAAACTAAATCAAACAAACAAAAAAATATATATATAATATGGAGACTTTTTTTTTTTTACATCATATGTATTATTTTGATATTGCTAAACGTAAACAGAATATAAAATTTCGTTCGTCTGTTGAGGTGCTCATATAACTTATCATTCCGTTATATAAAAGCAGAGCCCCGTTTTTCGTGTGTAACCGCTAACCACAAAAACTACCGAGCCAATCTTTACCAAATTTTAACTGCATCATCTTTATCGTCCCCGGGAGGTTGAGCAATAATAAAATCTACCGGTTTTTCATTAAATGTTATAAAACAAGTGATTAATAAATTACTAAGATAATTAATATATTTTTTTTTTTTAATCCGAATACAGAAATAACCGAAGAGACTGAATGTACTTTCATATCTACTTAAAAACATTTATGGGTTGTTAGTGAAATTTACGACAATGAAGATGTACGGAATGTACTTGCAAGAAGGGCCGTAACTTATAGTGGAAGGCATTTGACTACTACACCGAGTTTCAGTATTCAGAGATGTCAACTTCTCTAAAAAACCCACAAATGTGTGCCTACAAAAAAGATCGTTGCATACCTACAAACAGACAAGCTAAACACATTATCCACCTAGCTAAAAGTTTCCGACTTGCATACCTACGTGTCGTAGCCAGGGCAACTTCATACCCGTGGAAGCAAGTTGACTATAAAATTTTTATAATAAATGTAAAATTATTGGATGAAAACGTTATTTTATGAATAAAATCGGAGGGTAAAGAAAAAAAAATATATGTTAAAACTTAAAACTTTATTGCAGTTTTTAAAAATTTACTGTCGTAAAATAAAAGTACCTTACAAAAATTCGTAGGAGATGTTTCTTCTTAAGGCCAGTTTTATTATATTTAGGACCCCCCTTGCTTTAAAAATTAGTCTTTGAAGTCTAGATTATAAAGTTTGATTATAATTTGATCTATTGTATATCGCCTGGATCTTTGCATATAATCTTGCAGATAGCCCTTGTAATAAAATAGAATATTTTCTCTGTATTGATAATGTCCTATAAAATAGTTTAATCGGTACTTAAGTAATTTTGCAGCCCTGTTTTGGAGAGGGAAATATTAATTTTCTTCGACGTCCCTGGTGGAAGGCGTAGTATTCATAAAAATATATAACTGATGATATATCTAAATTTGTTCCTAGAATATTTATTTATCCCTATTAAAATATCATTTATAATAAATAAAGTATTAAAATTGGTTTCCAGAATAAACTTAAGAATATTTTAATTCTGTTTGCTTGTGTGAGTTTCTGAGATGTTGTGCAATATATATATATATATATATATATATATATATATATATATATATATATATATATATATATATATATATATATATATATATTTGTACTTCATTGTGCGCAGAAAATATCCAATTTGACCATCCCTGAATCCATTTTGACAAGTTTCGTCGTGACGTCTGTACATACGTTCGTTCGTATCTTGCATAACTCAAAAACAATTAGTTGTAGAAAATTGAAATTTTGTATCTAGAATTTCTGTAACATCTAGTTGTGTCTCTCCCATTATGGTCGTTTCATGATTACCGGAAGTGGTACTTTACTTGAAGGTCATAATTGATTTTCATAAAAAATTACATTAAAATATAATATAAAGCATCTCAAATTCGGTATATGAGACTTATATATTATTATAAATAACATACTAGACTTTGATCAAAATTGGCAAACCGGAAGTGGTACTTTACTTTAAGGTCGTAATAGACTTTCATCAAAAATTATATTAAATGCAAAAATTCTCAAATTTGGTATATATGACTTTTACGTCAACATAAATAACATACTAGATTTTTGTATAAATTGGCTAACCGGAAATGGTACTTTACTTGAAGTTGATATCTGACAAACTTCTCAAATTTAGTAGTATTTCATCAAAAATTATATTAAAATATAATGCAAGACTTCTCAAATTTGCTATAGAAAACTTTTATGTCAATATACATAAACTAATAAATTTTGGTTAATATTGGCCAACCAAAATGGTAATTTACTAGTAGGTCATAATTAATTTTCATCAAAAATTATATTAAAAGAGAATGCAAAACGTTTCAAATTTGGTATATAAGACTTTGATATCATTATAAATAACATACTGGATATTAGTTAAAATTGGCCGGCTGGAAGTTGTACTTTACCTGAAACAATTTTTTTTTTTCCTCTCGCTCTTTTTTTTGAGCCACCGATTTAAAGTTTAATGGACTTACAAGGAAGCCATGTGAGATTTTTACAAAATTAGGACAATGCATTAAAAAAAAAAAAAAAAAGACTGCAAGAACATTATGAGAATTTTTTTTAAACCAAAATTCAAAATAACCAATAATGGCCGAAACGTCAATTATATGAATTTTGAATTTCTGCAGATTCAAAAATTAAAGGCACTCTCTGTTACAACGATGTCCAATAACAAAAGGAATCGTTATTTAAACCATATCTTTTATCATTAAATTTTATTTCGTTAGAAAATTAGTGGGATTTTTCAGGTTACGAACCGAGGTTTGACATACACTTTCCTGAAATGATTAGTTAATATTAATCAGTGCATAAATCAATAGGTTGAAACACAGTGTTGACTTATCGATTTTAAAATCAATCGTGTTTTTTTTTTTTTTTTTAAATGATGTGTTGGCTCTACGTTTTTACAAGAAAATGTTGGTCCTTCTTTGGCTTAAATTATTCTCTTATGCATTTATAACAGTAATAAACTTTTTCAAAGTTTCAGTTTAACTGTTTTACAACAAATTTTACAATTAAAGTATTAACATAAAAGTTCTACACAAAAGAACCTACTGATATACACAAAAGAACCTGCTGATAAACAGTTCTTTTAGAACTTATGTCGTTAAAAGTTCTGTAAATATAAGTTTTTGGCAAAACATTTTTTATGAAAGTTCTGGTAATAGAAGTTCCTAATAAAACATTTTAAATATAAGTTTTCACATACTTATGGGGCAAAGCTTGGGAGTGATCTTCGAGAACTGGGGGAAACCTCGGGAGACAGCAGTATTGTTGAAAAAATTAAAAAATCTTCAAACAAAAACATAGATGATAAATAATATTCGAAAGAAGAGAACAAATTGAAAAACTGTAACAATTTTATTTAACATTTAATTTCAATAGAGAAATTGCTTTAGTCTAAATTAAATCACCTACAGAATGTTTATTTAAAGAAATAACATTTTAAGATAAGAAAACCTTTAAAACACAATTCTATTAGTATTTTCCTCATTGAGAACTTTAATAATGAGAAGTTCTTAGGGTAAAGTTCTTAAAGATCTTTTATTATAAACGTTCTTACGATATAGTTCTCAAAAAATTTTTACTATAGAAGTTCTGGCCAAAAAGTTCTTGTGAGAACTTATAATAAAAGTTTTAAGATAATATTTCTTTCATGAACTGTTTCAAAAAGTTCCAAAGAAAAAGTTTAATTTAGAACAAGAACTTTTTCAAAATAAAAGTGCACAGTTATTTTGGAGCCCTGATTTATAATTATTTTCCAATTAATGTATTCTGTTATAAAAAAAAATTCTGAAAATAATTTAATTATTGGACAGAAAAGTAAACAATTGTAAAATATAATCAGCTGGGCTTAGCGGATAAATAGATAGATGACAATGCTCTCTGGCGGAATTAAATCGAACCTTCGTGTTCTTTTAGCCTCCTTATTATCATATTTAAAATCAATTAAAAAAAACAAAACGTTTACTTAGCAAACTTTATGTGTGCCCCCCCCTCAAATTCCATGATGATAAGAATCTAGATTGAAGATTTGCAGTATGCCATTGTCTTAGATTGCGTTCTGGTATGCTGAGTAACGAGGAGGATGAAAGGGATTACACGAATAGATTGAGGTTGTAATGAGTGGAAGAGTGAGATATGGCGTATTTCTCATGTTGTTACTATTACAAAAAAAACTCGTCTAAGTTGTGCTAAATAAAACTTTGTTTTTAAGTCATTTTTAATAATCTTTTAAAATAAAAAATATTTTCAAAAGCTTAAAACTCCGTTTCGGAGCTACAATCTATATTTTCGGCTTTTGCGCAGCCGCTGTCCATTGTCCACGATTTGGTACACAAGCATCGAAGGCCGAACAAAAAAAAATTAACAAAATCGGTCCACTGGTTCTTTAAATAATATTGGCATAGATGGAAAAACCAATTGCCGAAAGTAAGTTTTTTGGATTCGGAGGGGAAGGGAAGGGGAGGGGGCTCTGAAATGTAATGGTCTGTTGAAGACTGTACATCGAAAATTTGACTCCATTTCGATTTTAATACTGTCTTACCGGTAGTGAAGGAACATTTTTTTTTTTAACGCTCTAAAGATGACGTCATCGTGCATTACTATAGTGTATCAACATTGAAATGAGAAAACATCTGAAGTCCGAAAAATTCGTAAATCTGTTATGATAACAATCGAGACAGCGGACTCCAAGTGGATCTCTATATAAAATATTACGCCATTTGGTCTTCTCCTTTTCCCCGAAGCGATCGTGTAAATAACTCGTCAGTCTGAAATCTAGTAAAATAGACATACGAGTTTTTCTCGTACTAATGTCGGTATGGTGATGTGGGGTAATTGCGTTTTCGGGGTAATTGCGTAATTGTCTCGTTAAATTCAAACCCTTAACTGACCAGAGGTGCCCTTCACGGAGCATGAAGCCTACACTGATGTATCAGAAATTAGCTACGGAAGTTCGCTAACGAGTTGTAATATAATTTCCAACCTGTTGATAAAGTTGTATATTTCAACATTTTCAGTACAGCTGTATAGGTTTTTATCTACTAATAGGGTTTTTTTCTCATGCGGAACCTACAAGCTGTTCTCTAAAATACTTGACAATTTTCTAGCTTTTCAGCGCTTGTCCGCAGTCACCTAGTAAAATAGATTAGTAGGGGCAAGTGCAGACCTCTGTTTTGTTACAAGTATGCGTGGTGGACACTTTTAGACAACTTTTAGTCATACCATGTATCCATATAATGTCCATCCATAGTATTCAATTTGTATTTGTCTGCTAACTCAATGTGGGAGCGTTTGAAACAAAATGGCGACCAAAAAACATCAAATTATAGGACTTTTTTTAGCTTTTGCTCCTATGATTCCTAAACGATGCGTTCTATTAAAAAAGTTATAGTATATTAAATTGGAAAAAAATAAATTCTTCGTCTAATGAGTACCACAACATAACAATTTGGTTAAGTGGTATGATCGAAAACCACTGTAAAAAAACGACAATTATTTCTAACTTTGTTCAAAAGATAGACACATCACTTGATATAAGTCTGTGATTTATAGTATTATATATCTCCTTTCCGACTCTCAGGAGCGATAGATTTTGACGAACGAGATGCCAAAGAAAAGAGAATTTCGCGGAGAAGTGACGAATTCTAATTTCAATCATTAAATTCTTCCTAGGACTTAAATAAAAGTGATTGAAAAACTGGGAGGTTTCAAAAATCTGAAGGTGGTGATTCGGCGAATCGATATGGGACGGGTCGGGTTTTAATGATTTTGACGCGGGCATCAAGAATATATACGTTACTACGGAACGTATTAGTCCAGCGTTTTAACGCCTTAAAACCGTTTTTGAGATAAGGCACGGTATAAGTCCGAACGGGTCTTAAGCCATGTTGCTTGCGTACGCTCCGTTGTCATGGCAACATTATTTCAATTTGAAGCAAGTTGATTCTGTATACAAATAATGTTTAATAAGTGGGAAATTATATATTCTTTTCCATGTCAAACCCTTAAGGGTTAATATGATTAATATGAACATTATACATAGAAAATTATATAAATGATTCTCATTGCATAACTGTAAAACTGAGGGGATATTTTCTTGTGGGGTAAGCTAATTACTTATTAAGTATAAACTATTATTTCACCATAGTCCTTATAAACTATGTAGCTTCACCAAATTTGTGTGTTAAATAAACTTTCTTGGCAATATTATATCGTTTATACGAATAAACATTTTCCCCTAATATCGTTTATAGTTTGAATGTATTAGGGAGAAAAAATATCTAATACGAGAGTTCTCGCTCGGGTATACTAGTCAAATTCAAATAGTGATAACTGTAGTCAATATGCGTAAAAGAAGTGCCTGTAAATTTCTCAACAACAGTACTATCTAGTGATTGTTTTACCAGCTAATAACGAATTCCTTTTAAAGAAGTGATGAGCTCTGTAATAGCCCGGTTGAGTAACTGCTGTGAAAGGAATGGAACATCGTGAACTGTCGGACCTTCACGTTCCGCTGCAGAACACGCTACACGCCAATATTGCCGACTAATCGATTGATTTATCGACTGATAGGTCGATTCCGTATGCATCAATTTCAAATAAGTATAGATACAAATGAGAATAAATTCTTTGGTATTGGTTCCGCAGAAGCTATTGGTGCGCGTTGTCTCGTGACAGATCGGGTAATATCCGTAAAGGAACCGTTTGTTCGTTTTGAAGAAGAATTTTGACTATTTATTTATCGATGTTTCTCAACTCTCTGATGAAGAAATGAATCGAATTTTTTCTTAATCGATACCTTTTGTTTAAAAAAAAATATCTGAAGTGGACACCTCATGACTTCTTTGTACGCCTATTAAACTATAAAGTATTTTACACTCAATTTTAACACTTAAAACAACTAATACATTTTTTAATTAGGGTGAAAAAAAATCGCGTTTATAACCTTTATCACTGAACCATGTGATCTCTGTATTTAATTTTAATATAATTTTTGATGTAAGTTTATTATGATCTTCAAGTAAAGCAAAAAATCTTGAAGATCTGCAAGTAAAGCGGCTCTTCAATTTTAACAAAAATCTATTATATTACTTATATTTATATAAAAGTCTAATTTACCTAATTTGAGATGTTTTACATAATATTTTAATATGATTTCTAATGAAAGTCTAATATGACCTTCAAGTAAAGTACCACTTCCAGTAATAATGCAGTGACCAAAAACGGCGGTACACAAGCAGATTTTATAATACAATATAATCCTAAATACAAAATTTTAACTTTTAACGAACGAACGTTCGTACAGACGTCACGACGAAACTAGTCAAAATGGATATTTCCGTCGAAATCTGAAACCGAAAATTTTCGCGATTACGATGGTTCCTTTACAGCGTACAAGAAAGTAAAAAAGAAGCTAATATTCATTTTTTGATCATTTAATTATGAATCATGAGTCAAATTGCTGCGGTTTTTCATAAAAAGGAAATGCAAATTGATTTAGAGTTTAAGAAAACATTTTTGAATAAAAAAAAAACTTTTTTACTAAGCAATAAATTGAATTTGAAAGTAAAACTCCACTCAAAATATTTTATTGAATGCTTTAAATTACAATATAATATTTTAAACCTAAATAATGATGCTTTAATTGATTATTCATACAGAAGCAAAATGATATATTTTGGTCACCTAACTAGAATAAGAATATTTGAAGAAGTTAGTCCGGAGGGAGGGAGAAGGGGGTGCAGTCAATGAAGAAAAAACACATTAATAAGCGGAAATCATTTTTTATTTGTGCCGACGTTTCGGCCTATATTGTTGGACTTCATCAGGGCAAGTTGACAGCCAAGTGATAAAGCTCCCCACCTGTCCTGATGAAAATTTTTCTTCATTAACTGCACCCACTGGACCAACTTCTTCAAATGACAGTTTCGGTCGACTATATCCACATCAATGGCTTAAGAATAGTATAATAAAAAAAAATATTTTTTATTATTATTAGTTATTTAGGAATTTTTACTCAAAATCTTTTTCCCTTTTTTCATGACAAAAATTACCAAAATAAACTGTTTTAAATTAAATAGAAAATATTATATGGTATATATGGATATCTTACGAAGAAAGACGCATTATTTTTAATAGTCCAATGGTGCCCAAGTGCCCAAACTTGCCTAAAATGTTCCGCTCAACGCCCTTAACCATGGATGGTTAAGGGCGTTGAGCGGAACACTTACAGTACATATCCGAGAAAAAATTAGGAAAACCAATTAGAAAGAAAATACAATTTTCTTGTATTTTTAAATACAAATATTGAGATAAAATTAAAATACATATTAAAATTAAATTAATTAATTAAATTAATTAAAATACATGTATTGAGATAAAATACAATTTTATCTGCGCACAACACAAAAAGTATAATTTTTTTGGTGAATATTGAAAGGCCATTCGAAAGGTTATTTAATTTCCTACAAAAAATAAAATAAAATATATATCATCGAAATCGTACCAGTATTTTCAGAGATATAGCGTATAGAACTTTTTACACATGTTTTATGAAGTATTCTGCACATATTCCTATGGTTCATCTTTGTTTAGTTTTTCATAACTCTAAAACTATACATCTCCTGGAACATTCCAGATAATCATTTGAAAGATAATTTAAATATCTACAAAATTAAATATAAAATAAAAAATCCTAATCAGACTAGTATTAGCGAAGATACTACAGCTAAACAATTTCTTTATTGCGTTTCAAAACGGTGAGGAAAGTCTTGGTGTGTCGCAATATCTAGTTGTCTTTTATTTAACTGTTGGTTTGAGATGTGCTATCTTCGGGCAGTATTTAAGTGATCTTATCTTTTTCTCTTCCGATGATACCCGAATTAGTGAAACATTGACTGGTTAGTTATTTACAGCTATTTGGGAAACTCAAGGTTTTGTTTTTTAATCTTAAAATAATTAATTAATATAGATAAGCAGTAATTAGAAAGTAAAAAGGTCATTCGGTCAACAAGTTTTTTATTTTATTTTACATTATATCGACGTTTCGGCCATCTTGGGTCATTCTCAAGTCTGAAAGAACAATTTTGTTTAGTCGGTTTTTATTAACATAATATATTTTTTCTTATATTATATATTTATTTGTTTATTTTTGTATATTTGTATATTTTTTCTTTTATTATATATTTATTTATATTATATATTGCTCTTATATTAAATTATATTTCATTTCAAAATATCTACCATGTAAAACGTACTTAATTTAATTGTTTATATAT
This sequence comes from Rhaphigaster nebulosa, assembly GCA_948150685.1. NCBI lineage: Eukaryota > Metazoa > Arthropoda > Insecta > Hemiptera > Pentatomidae > Rhaphigaster > Rhaphigaster nebulosa. Next base: position 136,273,978 of record OX411310.1, on the reverse strand, counting down.
AAAACAAACGTCAACAATGTTCTATTTTTTGTTACTTTCTTCCTATAGTAAAATATTATAACACACAATTAATCTATTTAAATTTATTGCTGTAAATTTTATTTTTATATGTAAATATTATTTTATTTTATTATAAAATCTATTTAAATTTATTGCTGTAAATGTTATTAAATATTTTCAAGTTATATAAATTACCCTCTATGCAATATAATATTTATTATATATAAATTAAGTCAATGCATCATTATGGTGTGCTGATTGAAGCATGACTGTCCGAATTTAGGAATAGGGTTTGTTTGTGTTATGAAGTATCGACTGGAGAGGGTATTTCGAGATAATTGGTTATTTATTTTTATTAATTAATTATTTTATATTTTAAATTTATTTATTGTACTGGCATAGAAAGTGTTTAAGATGTCTACGTCCGTTTGTTGATTTACGGATCTTTTTAGGTTTTTGGTTATAAAGATGGACTCTATTATTCTTCGTTTATTTATATTATATTCCTTATGCAAAATAGATGCACCCTTACAATCGAATTCATGCTTATTTTTAGAAGTATGCTGCGAACTCCAGATAGCAATGTAAAATAAAAATATCTGATGTGGACAACACATGACTTCCTTGTACGCCTATTAAACTATAAATCGCTGGCTCAAAAGATTACAGTATCTCAAAAACGATATTCGGCGTCGCGACGCCCATCTATTGACACACACACACACACAAATGTGGAGGAAAACCAGTATTTTACAATCAATTTTAACACTTAAAACAAGTAATAAAAATGTTAATTTGGATTGGAAACCAAATTGCGTTTGTAACCTTTATTACCGAAACATACGATTTATGTATTTAATTTATACTAGTGTACCCGAGCGAGAACTCTCGCATAGATATCAATCCTAATACATTAGAAGTATAAGCGATATTAGGGAAACATATTTATTCGTATAAACAATATAATATTACCAAACAAGTTTATTTAACACACAGATTTGGTGAAGCTACATAGTTTGTAATATACTATGCTGAAGTTACAGTTCATATTTAATAAGTAATTAGCTTACACCACTGGAAAGCATCTCTTCAATTTAGCAGTTAGGTAATTAGATTCAACTATACCGTTTTCTATATGTAGTATTCATACTTAACAGTTACCTTTAAGGTTGGACATGGAAACAATATATAATTTCCCACTCATTAAAAGTTTTTGTAAACAGACTCAAATTGATATAAAGTTGCCATGACAACGGCACGTACGCAAGATGGCATGAGGCCCGTGCGGACCTATATCGTGCGTTATCTCGAAAACGGTAGGTTTTAAGGCGTTAAAACGCTGGACCAGTATGTTCCAGAGGATCATGCATGATTTTGATGCTCGCGTCAAAATCTTTAAAACCCAACTTATCCCGTCTCGATCCGCAGACTCTCAGTCGTCAAATTTGTGAAACCTCCCAGTTTTTTCACCACTTTTATTTAAGCCCTAGTAAGAATTTAAGAAACGAAATTGGAATTCGTCACTTTTTTATGAAATTCCCTTTCTTTTTGATGGAAATCAATAAAGATCTTCAAGTAAAGTACCACTTCCGGTGATCAAGCAATGACCAAAAAGGAAGGTTCACAACTAGATTTTACAACAATCCTAAATACAAAATTTCAAATTTCTACGTCTAACCGTTTTTGAGTTATGCGAGATACGAACGTACGTACGTACAGACGCCACGACGAAACTAGTCAAAATGGATTAAGGGATGGTCAAAATGGATATTTCCGTTGAAATCTGAAAACTGTAATTACTGATCTAATTTAAGATTTTCCTAAATCGATGAGACTCGAGTAAAACTTTCAATACTATCGAATATTAATATTTTCTTAAGGATATTAGTAAACGAAATCATGTCGATATTTGCTTATGATATGGTGACGTAAGTCAACCTTCTTAGAGGTAGATAGCGAGAATCGATTCCGCCTAAAGATCAAACAATCAAATGTCAATAATCTGGAAATGTATATTAACTTATCGCAATTTTATCCTGCTCAGAACCTTGAACGTAAACTTCATCTTGTCATCTTTAAAAATGCTAACGGCAATAAATTATGACATTAATGATACGTTCCGTGACCTCGATGTCTAACCTTAACCACCCGCAACCTCTTACGTCCTTCAACCGGTACCCTCGATGGCAGAATCGATTCGGGATGGAACACGCCAAAAATGCCCCCGAGGAATTCCATAACCTAAGTTCAGAGGTCACAGTGTCCAGGATAGCAGGTTCTGCAACTTACCTTTTACTTCTTCTTCCATCTTGCCCAATAGCCTTCTCCTTACCTTCTTAGGTTAGTCGAGGAACGTGATACTGTCCTGTGAAGGTGGTATAAAAGGCATGAATATTTAACATGGTTAAATTTCTCGCCTTACAAAAATATCTCTACTAAATATATTTGTAGTATTTATCAACCTTACATAGCGATTCAAAATCGCCGATATTTTCAATAAATTTTAAGACAGATTCTGGAAATATCAATATCACATATGCGGAATTGCTGAATATATTATACAAACAATAAATAATTGCTAATTAGTCCCGACAGAGTGCGCTACAATGTCCACCATTCTTTGTCTTATTGTCAGTTGCAGTTTAAAAAATCTGGTGCGGTGCGCACATCACACAACTTTCCCTCACCATCCTATAATAATTATCTTTTTAATATAATTTTAAAGAGTTCACATAAACAATACCTGAAATAAACTCAGCAACATTCACTTCTTCACATCTTCTGCCACTTAAGTACAATAAAACAGTTTTTTAAACAATTTTAGTACAACAATTCTGTACACTACCTATATATTTTAAGTTTGTAAAGTTGAAAATATATTTTAAAAGTTTCGGTTTAGTTTCCATTGAAACATTTTGTTTGTTTAGATAAGCGCTTAATACTTAAAACTTAATATAATTAAGTTAAGCGCAAATAAAATTTTCTTTTCGCTATAACTTTTTTCTCTGCATTTTCTCATTGATATACACATGATGAAAAGTTGAAGGGCTTTAAGGAGATGGACATTAGGCAAGTTTCATCAAAATTATTTGAGCCGTTTACGAGAAAATTATAAAATCTATGATATAATTGCTACTTCCGGTTAGTCCGATGTTCTGTATCTTTGCTGTGTTTGGTGCGATTTTGATGCTTTTTTTTTTTACAATTTAATTACTTTTCATACAATTCCATAAATAATTTACCATAAAATGCACACTTTTTATATTACTTGCAAATAAAATATTCTTTTCATCATACATTTTTTCCCTCCATTTCTTAGGTGATGTACTACATACATGAAAAGTTAAAGACCTTTATGAAGAATAATTTAGGCAAGTTTCAACAAAATCTGTAGAGCCGTTTTCGAGAAAATTGTAAAAAAGTGTAAAATCGATTATAAAAATCGGCATTTCCAATTAATCGATTTTGACGAAAAAGTTGCTGTAACAACACATGCATGTGCCTATCTTACATACGTAATTTCAATATCGTACAACATTTCGTTTTTGAGCTAGACTGTTCACATACACACAGACTCACAGAGCATTTTGTGAGACCTGGTTATTTGGGTTCAGGGGCCCTTAAAACGTGTATTTCCGTTGAAAACTTGAATTTGAAAATTTTACTTCCGCTTACTATATACTTCTTATATAGCTAAGGGAAAGTAAAAACAATGTAACCTTAAATGTTGAGCATTTAATATAAACATTGAATATAAAAGTTTCGGTTTAGTTCCCATGGAAACATTTTATTTCCATTAAATAATATAAAAGTAGAAATTAATAAGTTTATTTCTATATTTATATTATCACATTACATTATTACGTAACGTATTGTTGAAAATAGGTTGGCGGCTTGGTGGGAGAATGTTGCATCTTTCGGACGCGGCCGGATTTCCATCAGGGTCTTATATTCCTTATAAGCTGTATCGTTGCCAATAGTGGTCCGATTTAGATAATTCTTGTTTTGTTAGTGAGAGAATTTAATTAATTTTCAAATGATTTCATGCGTACTTTTTGAGTTATGCGCAAATGAAATTTTCTTTTCTTTTTCATTTTTTTCCCTGCATTTTCTCGGTGATTTACTTCATATATGAAAAGTTAAAGGGCTTTAAGGAGAAGATTTTAGGGAATTTTTATCAAAATGTTCATTTTAAAGATAATCTAATTATAATTAGATAAAAATTCAGGTAATTATCTGAACTGTAAACCAAAGCGATACGGAAAGTCCTGAGAATGGACAGAGCAGTTATTTTTGAAATATTACTATTTCGAAATAATAAACTATTGTGTAATAATTTGCAGCGTTTTTCCTATTTGATCCGACAATCATATTAATTTTATAAATAATTGTTACGTTGGACACCCTGTCATTTTAAAATAAGACAAATTAAAGGATAAAATTGTATACGCACCGGTCACTGGCTCCTAAACGTAGAATGTCAGTATCCCCACTCCTACTCGAGATTACATTGAAGAGTGATTTACTGAAGGATCATTTCTCAGTCTCGGACTTCATTCCGCCATTTCCTACCTCGCACGCTCAATAATACTATCAGTATTTTTATGACAGTATTATTGTACAGTAATACTGTAAGTAATATTGACCGCGTAAGTGCCGCTTTAAGCCAATTAGTTCTTGTTGTCCAGTTCACTGGATACTGAAGTAATGATGTGCAATACATTACATGATCATTAATACTGTCAATATCGTTTCCTGGTTAGAAGCGTTTGACCTACCTCTTTGGAGACATGTACAAATACTAAAAACTGATATAAAAATATCCGGATATTGTTCTATACCGTCATCCTTTCATCAGTAGGTATCGCCCTGACATTATCAGTAATACTGTAAATATTTGTGCACAATATGCGTTTCGCCATGGTAAGTTTCAATGAATTGAATGCAAATTTGCTATACTTGCGACAAAATTAATTATGGAGTAAATATTGCTATGACTTGCATTACAGGTAATTGCAATTTCAATTACTTAGCGTCAAGAAGTGATTGCTGCTGTAATTGTAATTATTTAGCGTTTAGAAGTAATTTTAATTGCAATTACTTAACGCGATTAGATGACAATTGTAATTGTACTTTGAAACTAATAATTTTTATGTTTTGGAATGGACATAATGAACTGTTGTCTCATTAATTATAGTCCAACTTCGCTCATGTAAAGACGTAATTAAATACTCATGTAATTAATTACTGCTTAACTCTGGACATAAGCAATAAAAAAACTGCAAACACGTCTCCACGGGTTGTCCAATATTTCAAATAGAAATGATACAACTGATATACTTGCTATACTGAATAGTAAGTACCGCTTGTCACAATTGCGATAACATAATATTGATAACATTGATAACGATAAATGTTGGTTGTAGCTGATGCTAGTGACCCTGGTGGTAGCTGCTGAAGGCGCCAAGCTGAGAGCAGGACAACAGTCCCCGAGGGGAGCTGCCGAGGCCGGAGGGGGACAGTTCCTAGCCAGTCCGGACCAGTCAGCCTATCGCAGTAAGTTGCCTATGCTATATGTTATATTATATGATAATATATAACCAACATGTGCATGTATAAACTTTTTACCGGAAAACTTAAACCTTTTTCGAACCAAATTCAACCTTTTCCATTTCGAATTCAACTTTTTTCTATTTCAGGTTCATTCCTGGATTATAGGAAACCTCTTATATGAAAATACCATCGATTTATTTTAACTTTTCGGATATGCTTGATATTTTGGTCCATAATTGCTTTATCGGATGCGATTATTACGAAAATATAATCGATTATAAGAGCACGCGCTCGTGTGTCATAAAATTATTTATTTTAGCTTTTTAGATTTCTTCGTTGTTGAGGTCCTAAAGTATAGGGACATATATTTATTTATTGCCATCCCTATACTTGACTCTTGGTATCCTCCCTCATTTTCCCCCAGCTTTACTATGGAAAGGACAGATGTAATAGCTTCTTATGGTTTATTAATGGAATCCCCCAAGGCGTTCCTATGTTTCCCATTTTTTTAGTATAGTATTCCCTAAAGAATACTTCAATTTAATTTCATTCAATTCAACACTTTTTACTCCCTTAATTCTCTGCATCTTAAAATCCGGCATGCTCCTTCCTAATGAATATTCAAAACCCTCCTATTCAAATACCTGTGCACAATCCATACTCTGTTTATACACCGCATTGTGATCTATGGATTTAGTTGTAATATTTATGTTATGTATGAATAGGTATGTTCAATCTATCATTTATCATATAGTTCTCTATTATTTTTTGTTCTGTTAATTACAAGAATTTCTCTTTTTTTTTTTTTACGTTTATATTTTTACGAATTAGAAGATTCTCTTTATACTATTTATTTCTGATTAATGTTTTTATATTTAGATATAATTTGATGTATTTCTTTCAAGTTTGATTGCAAAATAAATGGTATACAAAATAAAAAAATTACAGTGGTCTTATAAAATCTATTACATTAGCAAAAAACTCTTGTACTGTGCTGGGAGGAAACATAATATCGCACAACCATGTACAACTATATGTATATACAATACACAACAAATGCATATAGTATATGATATGCGTCGTACATGGGCATACGATCAAGCCTTGCCACTTCTAATGGCCCCTAGGTTTAATAAAGTTTTTGTCCCCCATTTTGGGGCTAGTCAGATTCATTCACTTTCTGTATTTACTGATTTGTAACGGATTCGTTGAGCTTTGAAAAATCAGAACCCTATCCCATACCCCCACGCTTTTCATAGGGTAGTACACATTCACGACTTTCATTAATTTCATGTATTCAAAGATAAGGAATAAATCCTATATAAATATTTATTTTCTAAATGTTTCTCTTCCAGGTCCAGGAGGAAACAGCGCAGCTTACTCCGGACCCACCTCTCCTCCAGTGGCCATTCTGTCTTATTCCAATCAGCCCGTCGTTGGAGATGGAACCTATTCTTACAAGTAATTATTCAAAAACAATATGCTGATGTATCACTACTATTCCTTTATCAATACCTTCGTATTATCCGGATTTGGTGTATAAAATATATCTGTGACATCATCGAATAAGTAGTTCTTCTATATTTCTTCTTCTTTCTTAGCTCAAGAGGCACATATAGCAGTACCTGACTTTTTCAACCTCTGCCTTCCATTTTGTTCCTCTGTCTATTTCATCTGCCGTATGTCTTGGAGTACACTACCTCTGCAGTCACTCTTGGTTCTCCCTCTACTTCTCTTTCTATCGGGTTTGCCCTCGTAGAGCCTCCCATCCTGGTGTCTTCCATTCTCATTAAATGGCCAAACCATTTCAGTTTCCTGATTCCGATGCTAGCCGAGATATTCAGTTCTTTGTATTTATTATGCAGATCCTTATATTTCCTAAGCCGCCATGATCCATCTTCATATATTACTCCCAGGATGTTAATTAGTATCCTTCTCTCAAACGGAAGGTCGAGTAGATCTCCTTTCTCTACCTCTTTTTGCGCCTTTCGGCGTAGAGGAATCTCCAGCCACTTCCACCACACATCTCGGTCTCTCGCCAATTCCTTCAACTGAACCAGGGTCTTCCCTCTTTTTTGACCTAGTCCTTGGATGTGCTCTATGTATGTTCTTCTAGGCCTACCTCGTGGTCTCCTGCCAGTTGGTCTCGTTTCCAAACACTCCCATGGTACTCTGTCTTCCCCCAGCTTACAGATGTGTCCATACTATCGAAGTTGGCATTCTAAGGTAGTTTTCAGTGAAGGTGCCATGAGTTCTTCTCTTTTTCTCTTATCTCTTCCATTAGATCATTCTTCCAGTGGTCTTTTTATTCGTGATCCAGGTTTCGTTGTGGTTCTATCCAGGTTCCCGCGGGGTTTTTAGTGTTTTGTACATTCTGAGCTTTGTTGTATTTCTGGTCAGCATACTCCTCAGAATCTATGGCATGCTGAAATACGCTCTGTTCCCCAGCATAATCCTTTTTTTTTTTTTCGTCCAGCTGTTCATTTATTGTAGATCCAAGGTACTTGAAGAAGTAGTTAGATATACTTTTGAGAAAAATTAGGTCTATTAATGTGTTATAAAACTGGCCATCACAAATAATAAAACTAGTATGATTTAAACAATGTGGTTTAAAGGAATATTTTTTTCTAAGTTTCCAGGGAGAAAATGGAATTCAGGCTCAGGAGACAGGAAGCGTTGGTGGTCCAGAGGCTGGAACTTCTGCCCAAGGAACTTATTCTTACGTTTCTCCTGAAGGACAGACAATAGTCCTGTCTTACTCAGCAGGCGAAGGGGGTTTCGTTGCCCAAGGCGACCACATCCCTGTACCGCCTCCAGTACCGCAGCAGATCCTCGATGCTCTCGCCAGGAACGCTGCAGATGAAGCTGCTGGAATCTTCGATGATGGGAAATACCGTGGTAACACTCCCTGATTGGTAATCCAAGAATAGAATTACTTAAAGTAAGTACAACATACATTAAATAATGTAATATTTTGGGGTAAATAGCATTGGTAAGATGTAACAGGTATATAGAGACAACTTAAGGGAGAACCTTGTGGGCGATGCTTAGGGCGGGATGTTACCCCCAAGAAGGAGAAAGCTCTATACACAACTTCAGACAGCTACCTTGTCAAATATACCATCTTGAATTTTATTTTAATTTTTTTTAATTCTTTCAATCGCGTGCACTAATTCGTAAATTGAATACCATCACAATAATAAACGGTTATTGATAAGCGTATGTGCATAACATTTTATCTGTAATGATTAAATTAGCCAAAATAAATTGATTATTCTCCTCAAATAACAGTTTATTTTTGGATAAACCTGTTACTTTTTTTGAAGAAAATTGTTATTTTCAAATAACCCGAATAATATTTCAAATGTTATGTTTTCAAATATCTTTTTCATCTTCTCAACATTATTTCTTATCCTCTCCAAACTAATTTAATTTTAATATTCTGTTAATTCTTATTTCCATTTAATATTTTAATTTTAAGTACAAATTATCCAGTAATGTTTAGAGATTTTTATCTTTTATATAATTTATAACATACACTATATGTCAATAAATAAAGACCACTTGATATATTGATAAGAGTATTTAAATACAAATATTTTTAACAATGGCCTTTATGTTAAACAGACATGGCTTCCTTAATTAGCCACTAAGATTCCTGTTCTCACTATTTTAAAAATATTCTTCACTAAAATTAAGACGATTGTATATTTACTGATATATATTTGTATATAATGAGTCACAAATTTACGGTACAACCAAAAAAAACTGACCTAAACCAGATACAAACACAACACTGACTAACATACACCCTCTGTAAAATATTTCATTAAAATACATACAGGATATATCACTAAAAGTGACCCATTCCGGGTGGAACGGTTTGAGGAACTGGTTCCACCATCGGAACAGTTCGAAATCATAGGAACGGGTCCACCATCGGAACGGTTCGAGATCGTAAATGATTTCGTTCCGAGGAAATGTAGCTTGGTTCCAACGTTTTTAGGTTTTGCTGCATTCTGTTTTCGTTCCACTCTGAGATTTCATTTTAGTGTCAGTTTGCCCTAATTACATTGCTTTTTTCATATCGCAATTAGTAAGTTATAAAAACACCAGTTAAAATGATAACATCCAAATACATGAAAACAAACATAATTAACTGAATCAGATAACTTTTGAATGACTAAATGAAAATTGTGTTTCTGTTACGCCAATTTGATAACATTCGATGAGATTTTATGTCATCGAAAGTTCCATGAATCAGAGGCAAAATTATTAGGAATTAGAAATCCTCTGACATTCGTTTTATATTTTATTTTAAATGGAAAATCGTTTGAACCGCTAAAATCCATTCACCCGATTACGTGATATAAGAGGAAAAGCGAATGAAAAGTAGAAAAATTTTCACACTCCTTTTCTTTTTAGTATACCTCTAAACAGTCGGAAAATAGTTTGAACCGCTATAATCCATTCTTCAGTTCACGAGATATCTTTCGGTCTGGCAGCCCAGATTGGTCAGAATACAAAAATGACGGTCTGTCAAAGTCGCCGAAAGTAACATAGAATTTAACCCAGAAGATCTATTTTTTAATGACGGCTCATTTTAAAGCTATAACATCCCTGAATGAAGATATGCAGGTCTGGAAATCCAAAGCGATAGGGTTCATCGCGCCAAACCGCGTTTCAGTCGCTCAAAATCGCATTGAATTTAACCCAAAATAAGTTCTCTTGGGATTACAAAAAAGAAATATTTTTAAATGAGGGATCATTTTAAATCTAAGACATCCCTGAATGAAGATATGCAGGTCTGACAGTCCATTCAAGAAACCAAAAAAGAACCTTGTGTTTTGCTTTTAACTTCCCCATTACCAATAATTTTTTTATCTCTGGGACTTTTTTATTCTATAAGCTATAGATTTGTGTTAATAAGAATTATTTTGAAAATATGCATCTGTTAAATTAATAAAACTAAGGAATACAAAAAATGTGTTTTTTCACATTCATTACTTACTGAATTATTCTGAACCATATTATTTTATGGACTAATATTGATAATGAATATCTAATATTTAGAATTAAAACAAATAACTATGTTTTATAATAATTCAATATTAATAATTTTCTTTTCTTTTCAGATGTTAGATTTGATGGATTACAATACTACATACATCATTCATGTACATAGATAAAATTTATTTTGTACAATTATTGTAAATACAATCTTTTCAAAACATTTAGTAGTTATTTTCCAGTTCCAAAATAAGATAAAGATTTTATAAAATTTTGATGATTTTATTAATTTAGTCTTTCTGTATAGCTTTATAAGAATGGATTTGAACTGAATACAGGCAGAAACTATCGACACTGGGTCATGTCCAGTAAAATATGAATATCAAAATAAAATAAAAAAGTTAGTATAAAAATATAATGTACAATAATAACCATTAAAGGACCTCTAGTTATCGCCCATCATCTTCCTCCATTTTTGTTACCATTGTGAAGTAGATGGTGGGCTCTTGGACTCAGTGAGCGATTCATCAATTGCTGTCTCAGGTTCATTCTAGGATTTCTCTTTTTGCTGTTGTCTTCCACATCAAGTTTGAATAGTAATTCTTCTGCCAAGGTCGAAAATACCAGGAGCGGATCCAGAGGTATTTTTTTGGGGGGGGGGGGGGGGGGGGGAAACTAGGATTTTTGCCAGAGGGGGCAATCTCAATTTTGCCTTTCCTTCTTTCACCCTTCTCTCCCTCCACCAATAAAAGTCGACAGTTTTATATGCAGTATATTTCGAAATAAATAACATTATCTCCTATCATCAACATTAAATTTAAAAATATACAAAATAAGTTTAACACACTTATTTTATTTAAATTACTAAAAAATGTAATAACAATTGATAATTTTTTGATAAATGATAAATAATTGATAATATTTATTTATTTTTGGCGCTATTATCCTGCTAAAGAACCTGGGCCTCTCTTTTCACCTTCCTCCACTCTCTCCTAACCCGGGCAAGCATCCGCCATCTTCTTAATCCCACCCTCTTCAGGATTTACATTTCATTATAGAATTACATTTGACAATTTAGACGATCGATTTCTCACGAGGTGAGCCAAGATTAATTTCCCTCCTACCAAATAAAAATTTATCATGAGTATTTTTACAAGTAGCTATATTTTATTTTTTCTCAGAGGAAACCTATTTTGGGAGGAGAAATTTTCCTCTTTTTTCTCCCTGTGGATCTGCCAGTGAAAATACTTGCTTGACTCTTTCAACATTATCACTATATCTCATTCCTACATTATCAAAGCATTGAACCTCAAGTCATGTATGGTTTCTCATAAAATCTGTTACTACTCTTTTTACATCAATCTAACTCCTCCCTGTGTATAACATTAATATCCTTTAATTAATGGAGAAAAAAAAACAAAGAATACAAAATTATTGTAAAGGTGGTCACTGACAATCACTCCACTCCAACTGTTCCATGCCAAATGGAACGACTGAGAGTGTTGTGAATTTAGATAAAAGAAATGTTGTTTGGAGTGACGCAGAGTGACTGGTATTCCATAAGACATAAATTCCATCCGACCATGCATATAGAAAACTGATGGACTGCACTCAATAAGGTATAGTTAAAATTGTCGATATTAGTTATATAAAATATGCCACAAAAATATTGATATGAAAAACTTACAACTTTGTTTATTTTTTACGATTAATTAAAAACAAATATATTGAATAATCAATAGTTGACTGTAGAACTTAATGAAGGAATGAGATGGTCCGAGAGGCGGTCAAAAAATGGATCACAAATAGAAAAAACTATTTATTAGGAACCGACGTTTCGACCCACTTTACAGGTCTTCTTCAGGGCTGAATAAACAAGATACAAAAATAAAAATAAAACAATGTTATATACAGTGATATATTCATTACATTTTATTTTTTCCTTTGACCATTTTATTTATAAATGTTCCTTTCCTTTTCTTCTTTTATATATTTTTATGATCAACCCATATCTATAATGACAACCCCTCCCCACTGCCTTCTCTATATAACTATTAATGACGTTCTAATTACTACTACTACACCGCCTCCTTTATTATTTTGCTTAGTCACTCCTTCAAGGTACTAAGTTTTGTCTGTTTATTTATTTGTATTCCCTTTTCTACTTATTTAATAGAGTTATTACTTTTTAGTTATTGTTATTTCTCTTTTAGTTTATGTATTACTATTATATAGCCAGTTTTATTAATAATCAGCTTAATATATTAATATTAACTAATTTATTTTTAGTTGTTGTTATTACTCTATCAGTTTCAATTTACAAATTCATCACTGTTTTCCTTTTTTCTCACTGTCTTTTAAATTATTAATTTTAATTCATTCACTGTATATACCATTGTTTTATTTTTATTTTTGTATCTTGTTTATTCAGCCCTGAAAAAGACCTTCAAAGAGGGTGGATATGTCGGTTTCTAATAAATAGATTTTACTATTTGTGATCCATTTTTTTGACTGGCTCCCAGACCATCTCATTGCTTTATAAAATATATAAATATTAATTAAAATGAATTAAACATTTTTAGTCAATTTATGATTGCAAATATGCACAATTTTTTTTTTTTTTTTTTAGTAAAGATTAAATTATTTAGTGTATGTAATAGGAATGTGAATATTGAAAAAAAAAATTGAATCGGGCCTCAATACTTTTAATTTTTTTTAACCCCCTCCTTTAAAAGCAGAGGGCTTTAGGGATGTTGAAAAAATATCAAAATATCTATATTTTAAAAGAAACCAATCAATATTTTTAACTTGAAATATCGTAATGTGGATATTAAAATTTGGGAATTGAAAACCAATATTTTTTCCAAAATATCTAGCGTGGACACCCCATGACTTGCTTTAATGGCGCCTATTATAACGCCTATTAAATTATAAATCAGTGGCTCAAAAAGTGATCCTGAATTTGTTTACTTGTTTCCGAAGATTGCAGTATCTCAAAAACGACACTCGGCATCTCGACGCCCATCTAATGACACATACACAGGCACACACAAGCTCTTGTTTCTGGAGGTCTCATTCCGTTATTGTATGTCATTTTCCTTCAGTAGATAACAAGTTCCTAAGAGATTTCTTCATGTTAGGTCACAACATTAGAACTGTCTATCTTACTAGATAAAGCATTACAAATAGATAGTTTCAACATTCTATAAGTTCAGCTCAGAAATGGGAAGGAGAAAAAAGTATTTTACACTCAATTTTAACACTTAAAACAAGTAATAAAATTATTTAATTAGAGCGGAAAAAAAAATCATGTTTATAACCATTATCACCAAACCATGTGATCTCAGTATTAAATGTAAATATGCCTTTTGATGTAAGTTTATTATGACCTTTAGTAATTTGTTCAACATTGATTTTCATCCATCCTTTTTAATTTTTTTTTATATGTCTAAGCAATTTAATAAATGTTTTATCTAGTTCCTAGTATGTGATAATTTTTTTTTTTAATGACAAATGTTAATAAATTAATACTTCGTTGTTTGTGATTAACAATTTACAACTATTTAATTGTTGCTATTAAAGTTATTACAAATCTAATACTTCTTAATTTATATGACTCTATCCTTCAATTCAATGTAAAGCTCTCTTTCTTCTTCTTGAGCTTTCAAAGATTAAAAATATCGAGCAACTATTTTGATGTAATTGAAAACTCTCGATAAGGTGTATATATATATATTTATATATATATCTATATATATATATATATATATATATATATATATATATATATATATATATAGATATTTTCGTTTACATCCCTAACCAGAAACCGTTAAGAAGATGGATGACTTGAACACAGCCACTACAGATAGTAAAACATGAACACAATATACCTCTAGTTTTTTTGGTACATACAAGTATCATACATATAATTAAAAAAAGTTAAACAATGTAAGTAAATAAAACCACACTCAACGTGCATAAGTTCAAGTGCTATTGAGTACTAGCAGTACTTAGTGTACTAATCAATTGAAAATATGAAAAAAAAAAAAAATATGATACCATTCACACAAAAGGTAGTTAAAGAAAATAACAATACTTAGAAATGAAAAACAACTTTTATTTAATCAAACATTTATTTTATACAATAAATTAAAAAAAAAAAATCATAAAAAAATTATTCCCTCTTAATTATAAATTGTACAATGCCGAATTGGAAATTAAAAAAAAATTACGACATACATTACAGTTTCTTGTTGATCTTGTGCAAAAGATTTATCTCTTTATACGCGGTTATGGCAACAATTGTATACAAACACCATAACCAATGACACTAACTAAATAAACTAAAATACAAGTAAAATTTTCTTTCCTTCCTCTTTAACAAATATTAACAACTTTGCTTCCATAAATTCATCGATTAAAGATATATTTCTTCGTATTAAAAGAATAAATTTAAAATATATTTAATTATGTAATAAAATTATATACGTTCACTTCAATTAATCAACAAACTTGGTAAGATACTCGACTGACTAACTTGTACAGAATCGAATCAAACGACAATACGACGTTCCTGAGAAAAAAAAATGATGTGAACTTATACATTTGTACCTTGTTTGCCTACTCAGTACGTGAGGATATAACCCAATGTCTTACAACTAATCTTCATGTTCATTATCATTGAGGATGTTGACGTTATCGTCTTCAACGTCCGCTTTGCTGTGCTCGTGGAGAAGTACATATTCTCTGGAACTGTAGGCGAACTTTATGACATCTTTTTCCAACAGCTCGACGTATTTTCGGGGTTCTATCTTTTGGTTATTAACATATGTTCCGTTAGCGGACTCTAGATCGATTATATAGGGTCTTACTCTGTTTCCCTAAAAAATAAAAAAAAATATTAGATAAAAATGATTAAATTAGGAGTTAAAATATATATTTGGATCAAGAGATGGATATCATATAGTTAAACTATTAATTAATTAATTAAAAGTCTAACTATTTAGAGATCCATTTCTTGACGGCCACCTCCTTCATTATCATCTATATGGTCAATCAATGAATATTTAATTAAAATATATACACAAGAATAAATAAATAAATCATATTTATGAACTTCAGCTCAGGTTTAGTTAAAATAATTATTAAGCAACAATTATGAAAACATAAATTGTAGGGGTGAGTAAAAAAAAAAATGAGCGTGTCACGGGTTAAAATAAAGTTTATCTTTTTCTCACATCTCTGTTAATTCTAATGTTGTTTTTATTGGCATATTTTTAATACTAATACTATACCGAATCATTTAGTAAACATAATGTCTCTCCGTGAGGTTCACTACTTGTTTGGGATTCCTTCAATCAAAGTGACGTTGAGGTATGAAATTCAAATAATTCTGCCACATTACTGGAAAAGGAAATTATCAGCCGATGAAACCACGCACTTGGTACGGGAAGTTGAAGAGAAAACTAACCTTAATGAGCGGAAAGTGAGGAGGTAGTTCGCCAAAATTACGATACAAGCTTGGAAAGGCAAGTTGTGGACAGCGAGGCTCTACGACACGCTATTGAAGATGAACCCACAAAAAGCACTCGACAGCTATTCTCCGAACTCGGTTTATCACAGCCAAGTGTGAATCGTCACTTAGACCAATTAGGTAAAGAGAAGAGAGCATGTAGAGAAGTTCCGCACGAGCTCACCTTACAGCAAGCCCAAAGTCGCCTGGAAATATGCCGCCAAAAACTTGCTGAAATGGATCCCATCGAACTTCTACCGCACCCATCCAATAGTCCTGATCTTCCACATTCGGACTTTTATCTTTTCCGAGTAATGGCTCACTTTCTTAAGGGGAAAACATTTCTAACATTGGAGGAGGTAAAAATTGGAATAGAAGACTTTTTCCAGTCGAAATCCAAAGAGTGGTACTGGCAGGGAATCGAACAGCTGGCTTCTTGATGGCAATTAACCGCAGAACATAATGGACTGTATTTCGAAAGTTGTACTGAAATTATATATTCAAGATAGGCACATGTGTGGGATACTCAGCAACTTTTTCGATCAAGATCGACTTATCGGAAGTGCCACTATATATCATCAATTTTACATATTTTTATAATTTTCTCGAAAAAAGCTCTAACAATTTTGATCAAATTCGTTATATCAATATATAATTAAATGGTGATTAATGTTAGCTAGGTTTTATGCTCATTGCAATATTTTGACATGGCTTAAATGCCGAATTTTCAAAATTTCTACCCCTCAAGTACCTTTTATTTTGTTTATTTGAAATAATTAACTGTCTCTCATTGTAAGAGGTAATAAAAACTTGATTAATACGAACTATATAAGAATTTGATGAATAACTAAAGGAGAAATATTTTCCCAGGTTGTAAACAAATGTTTCGAAATAAGAGATGTAATATATAGGTATAATATACACTGTTGGAAAGCTAAAGATTTCAGAAAAAATATTATCTAGCATATAAAGCCGTAAATAAACTTAAGTAATCGTTGCAAATAATTTCTATTGTTATATTATTTAACAGAAAGTAAATGTAAACTTTTAAAATTTATTTCAAGTAGTGAGGTAAGTGAAAGTTGTGTGATGCACGCACCAGATTTTTTCTTAAAAATGTTGTATATTAAAAAAAAAAATTAAATAAGGAATATCTCTGATAAAAAATATAAGTGTGAACAGTTAAAGCAAAAGACTTTCTGTTCCTAAGGACTCTTGAATAGGATATGAATTATCAGATAATTATCCTAAAACAATACTATTTCACATAAACAACAATAAAACAATTAAAACTTAAATAATAAACTAATAAACAAAAACATGTATGCCTACCTTCGATCCATTGTCCCTCACATACGGAACAACCCTGTACTGCAAGACAGCATGTTGCTTAGAACAGGAAGGATGGTCTATCGGCAGGTCCGCAACGACCCTATCCCTTCCTATGAGGTAGGCACTCTGGCGATGGATGAACAAAGTTGGGAGGCTGGTATCGCCCTTAAAGGGGTAGAGGCGCCATCTCCTCTTGGGCTTCCTCGCCTCAGGGGGTTCAGAATATTTAATCACAACACCTGAAGAGGACAAGAAACAAATCTGTTAAATTTGTTGTTAAATTCATCATATATATGTATAAAACGATTCATCAACTAAAACGAAGAAACTTTTAAAATCATTAGTTAATTTTTTGATTGTACAAAAACTTATTTTATTTATTAATTGAGGAGTTCGGTGCAAAAAGGAAACTCCAACTCAGGTGCTCTTTTTACGAATAACTCATTTTTAGCTTCTATTCTAGTGGTTCCCAGACGTTGATACGCAAGAACTTTTCAGGAGGTAGGCGAATAAGCAATCAAAATTCATGAATAAAATCTTTTTTTATCACGTTCAATGAGGGATTATATTTCTTTAAAAATTATTATTGAATGCATCAATTATAAGAAGAATAAACACGATCCATAGTTAATTAAAATGATTCAGGATGTTTACCGTAGTAAAGATCAAAACACTCAGTATTGAAGAGGACTTAAGAATCAAGCCTAACATTGATGTTCTTATTCTAAATAAACAACATTATGCTTCCAAATGAAAAAAAATTATACTTTCTTTTTACAATGTTCAAATTTTTTATTTCTGACGGATACACATTTATTTGCAGAATTTTTGCTGTTGTTTTGTGAAATTGATTAACTTTTGATAATGGATTTCTGAACATTATTTTTTTTTTTAAAGCATATTTAATAATAAACTCTTTATTTATTCCAGGACAAGTCCCTTTAGAATAACAATTACAGGCAATGATAGGTCGGCTTCAGAGCCTTAGAGTAGATGAAGTATAAATATATGAGTTAACAGATAATAAAAAAATATTAAAAGAAAAAATAAATAAATAAATACAAATGAAAATTATAAAAAGTCATAATACAATAACTTTTAGCATATGAAATAGGTATCAATAGTCTAATTCATTACGTCTTAAAACAAAAACCACACGAACTTCTTATGTTAATAGGATATGACAAAAATCAGAAATAAAGTAACATATTTACAAATATTGATTGAAATAAGAGAAAATCTATTTATAATGTTGTTTTTTTTTGGGCAGGTTGGAAAATAAGTGATTGAATAAACGGGATTTGAATGTGATAAGGGTATTGGAGCGTCTAATTTACTGTAATATATATTGCTTAATGTGATAAGAGTATTGGAGCGTCTAATTTACTGTAATATATATTGCTTAATTTGTTAAATAAACTTTTGTAAATCAGTGAATTTTTCTTATGAGGAACCATCTTTAATACTAATATCATAAGATGAGGTAGAGGTATGGCCAGTTATCTAAAAACTCGAAGGGTCACATAGTGATATAAAATCTGAGAACTCCAGTCCTATTCTAATCAAAGAAACTAATAATCAGCTCTCTGCAAAAGGGACACATGAGCTCAAATGCCCTTATTGCATGTACTGCCTCCATCTTTTTTTTTTTTTTTTTTTCCATATATTAACGTTATTGGCATTACCTTGACACTACTTAGACAAACTAGTATACTAAATATAAATATATGAATGAAAAAATAATCTTTAATCTGGGACATTCAGTCCCCTAAGAATAACATAAATGTACAATTTAGGCAGCTTTTGGCAGGCTTCACTGTGGTAAATCAATTATATTACTAATTATAATTCAAATAAAAATTATTTATAAAAATAAAATACGAAAATAACAAATATACTTATGTACAAATTTGCATAGTTATTTATTCTTAAGATACACACAGAAGATTCATCATGCAGCAGATGGAGAAATAAATGGTGTTTAAATGAGGTTAGGGAGGAAGCTTGACGAATGGAGATGGGTAAAGAATTCCAAATAAGGCAGCACGAACGATAAAGGATTTTTTAAAGGAAGCAGTTCTGTTTTATAGGATGAGATATACAAATCTGTAGATTGAGATCATGTATTTAAGAGATGAATGGAAGAACGTAGAGTGAGGAGGTCAAGAATATAGGAAGGTTTTCTGGCTCTTGATTGGAATTTTCGTCGGAAATTAGGATAAAGCCACCCTTGCTCGGAATACTAGTGAGAGATGTAAGACGTCTGGGGAGACCCAAAATGAATCTTATGAAACAATTCATTTATCGTTTAAGTCTCATCTCGTGCTCACCAGAGAGTCCTCCAAACACTAAACATCAGTAGTCAAAGTGGAGGAGACTGAGGAAGGATACTAGAAGATGGAGGGTACTTGGGGGAAAAGAATCACGGAATCTTAGGAGCTGTTTGAGGATTAGTAGGGATTTTCTGATGATCTCGGAAATATGGTTACTCCATGCTAGATTTGAGTCAAAGGTAACTCCGAGGTTTTGGAACTCAATAGGGATGTTGCTGAGGTGTAGTAATGGATAGCAGGAATGGGCATTGAGGGAGGGTTTCCAACCAATTGAAATTACCTTTGTTTTCACTTGATTCAGGCTCATATATTAGATCTAATAGTATTTAATCTATAATAATGAGTAAAAGTGGTAAAACAAAGTTAACAATTAATAAATGTTTATAAACAAACACAAAGGCTCATCACCGATGCCACTAATGATCAGTGCAACATACCTTTGTCAACCGATCGCCGTCAAAACCCAAATCCTAAACATCATTCTTACCACAATCCTCCCACCTATGTCTACAACTCGGATGTTTACCACTTGCTTTAGTGCTTCTTAACTCTTTAGGGAATTCTTCACTATAAAATAAATAAAATATAAAAAAAACATGCAAAGGACCCCCCTATAATGTATAATGTATATATCAATGTAAAATTGGTTTTAATCAAATGCTCTTAAACGTTGCAGAGAGCTAATTTTTGTCATTCTGAGCAAAAGTCTTTATGACAGGATTTGACGTTATTTATGAATTAAGGTCTCATTTATATATACCAGAATGGCAAAGTATCGGATACAATAATGTGTCCAACGATGTATTTATTTGAGTACTTGGTTCAGATGTATAAATACACCCCATCATACACTAAGGGTATATAGAGGCGAGCACAGTGAGGAGAGGATCAGGGAGATATACACTTATTTAAAAAAAAAAACAATTCGATATAAAAGCTTTTGATTTATTATTTGCAAAAAAGAACTTTTGTAATCGACCAAGGAAAATTTTTTTTTAACCCACCCCTCTCAAAATTTGAGGTTTTCCATTACAGATACATAGAATCCAAATCCATCTGTCCAAATTTTTTTGTGGATTTTGATATGTTTAATTAACAGGTTACAAAAATCCATATAAAAAAAAAAAATAAAAAAAAAAAATAAATAAAAAAAAAAATCGAAATCGGAGCAGTATTAGCAGAAATATAGCCTATTGAACATCTAAACTGATGTTCTGAAACAGTAAGAATTTAATTAAATAAATCATTGAATACCTTATTGCATCCGATGCCCTACCGTCCCTGTATAAATAAAATGATATTTTAATTCAAGAATAATTCAAAATCCTGTAATAGAATTATTTTGTGCCCATGGAGGCTTATGTTCATAATGACAAAAACTAGTTCCCTGCAAAGTTTCAATGCATTTCATTGAAATACTGTGGAGTTCTTTCGAAAGTCACAGTGCTGTTACTTAGTTTATATTTAAAAAGGGCGGATGCCCCGCAAATGTGTGATGTGTAGCCTCACTCTTCAGTAGATTAATTTTTCTTCGGACCAAATATTTTCCACAAGACTCTCTTTTTTGAAGCAGTTAAGGTGTAATTCTTCCATTCATGTAAAGGACCATGCTTTTCATCTGTAAATAACAGTAGCAAGGATAATTTAGTCTTATAAATTTTAATTTTCGGGATTCTGGAAAGTAGGCCTGACACGAGCTATTTTAAAACAGAGAAATGACAAGGTATATCTTGATCTTAATCTTGCTTTTATTTCCTCTTGAATTTCTTATTGTTGTTATGTTATTATAAACCTCAGATATATAAATTTCTCCGTGTTCAAACAAACTCGCAGTTATACCTATATCACTGAAATCATCACTGTAATTTTGCGATCAAATTCTTTAATCATCAACATAGTGGTACTTAATTTCACAGTTTCCCCACCTTTACCTAACAACAACAGCATCAAATTATCATCAAGTTGAAGCATAGGTATTTTACCACCGATAGTCAAATCTTTATAAGTACAAATTATCTTTTAAATAAAATATTCTAGAGCTAAATAAAATAAAACTGGAAAAAGAGAATCATCCTGCATAAAGCTCAAACTTCTTAAAGTAATTATTACCGATTCAAACTTGGAAAATCAGGGGTCTCCAAACTTATTTACACCTAGTCTTACGGGCCATGACTAGAGATGCAAAAAAATATTGATGAATTGATAAGTTTAAAATTATCGATATCACTGTTATATTGTCATAGAAATATCAATGTTGTTTCTTTTTTATAACTTCCTGCAATAGTGTAATATTTTTTCTTTTAACTTCCTGCAATAGTATCTATAGCTCGCTCACAGTTAGATGGCAGTCCGAGGGAGAACTCTGGTGACAATAAATTGAAACTAACTTCTTTATTTTTCCTTTACCCTCAGATATAATTTACAAAATAATTACTAATATATGCATATATTTGTAAAATCATTCCGAGGGTAAAGACAAAAAAAGGAATCTTAATATTAACTTAGTGCTGCACGAGATTGTGCTCGGACTGCCATCTAATTGTAGGCGAGCTATGATGGAACTTTTTAGAAATTAAAACATCAACATATTTTTGGTTCATCCTGTAGTCTTATTTTCGAAATAATCTAACAAATTTCAATATTACACTAAAATCTTTAAATATAATTCTCTAAAATCGAATCGAAACAATTTATTTTTTCTATAGTTTACAAACATTTTGTTTCCATTAATTTTTTCCAAAAACAAACCAAATTTGGGAGGAATGCCAATGCATTTAATTTAGAATGCAATAAAATTTTCTAAGTGGGTTAGAATTTATTTTGTTCCGTTTCATCTAGAAACTTGCATTCTAAATTTTACAATGGAATCAAAATTAACTAGGCACGATGAATAGGTGTGTATAGTTTTGAGACCTCTGGTTTAAATAACAACATTCAATATTTTTAAATAATAATTTTAATGCTCACCCTTATAAGTATTAACTTCCTCGGCCAGTTTACCAGAAAGACCAAAGTCTGGCTTTGCTTTATTCTCGAGTGGTTTCTTTTCTTTTTTATCATCATCTTTTCCCCACTTTTCTTCTCCTCTCCAATCGCTTCCCCTACTGAATAAGAAATTAATATATTAAATTTAAATAATTATGAAACAATTAAATAATTTTTAATATAATTAAATAACTTTAAGAACTAATGAAACAAAATATTTTGTCGATAATTATATCTCATTTTTGCCAAATTATAACACCATTCAGATATTAATGTATACCTCCTGTTATATTCTGTAACAATAGTGGGCAAATGCAGCTATTTAAGTGTGGCTACCATTAAAATTTTAGTTTTAGTTTCTTCCCTGAACCGGTTATAGTGTGCATGTGTGCAAACTATTAGGGTGTCTGTGTGTTGAAGGGGGTAGTAACGGAAACAGGAATTCAGAACTCTTGCATGTAGCACATATGCCATTTACACTGCTAGTGCTACCTCGTACTTCGGCCGTTTTTGATTTTTTGGATAACATATCGCTTTGAATCTTTGTACTCCACAATGAAGTTCGAGAAGTCGAAACATCATTCACAATTGACCAAACATCTTACAGAATTTCTGCATTTTAAGTAATTTTAAAAAATTGGACTAAAGTTTGTTGTTAAATCTTATTAAACGTAATACTGATTATTAATAAATATATTTTTATTATATTTGAATTTTATAACTAAAATTTTGAAATAATTATATTTTTTTTTCCTAATTAAATTTTATATATATGTTCATATAAAACATGCAATTACATTAAATTAAAAAATTTATTCCACAACGAAACATTTCACCACTACAAAATAGTTGAACGCATTAAACGACTCTGGGATAGAGAGAACATTCTATGGGACACACAGCCTCTATAAAGTGGGCACCCGACCATTAAGTGGGTTCAGATAAAAACCTGGTAACAGAGCGTGGAAGCTCATCCCATCAATGGTCCAGAAATAGTACTTTCTTATAAAGTAACAGATCAATTGTAGTGATAAAAGTTGAATTTATAATTATAAATAAACTGGATAATTTAGCACTTTTTATGTATATATTCTAGTTGTAATGATATATACGGAACGGAATTTTAGTATGACATTCGACTCAATAGTTCACAGAACTTAGTTGATGAAAAAATTGTATTTTTAGATTATAGGATACAGTCCATATAACATTAATTATATCTTGTTATGAAAGGAATTTCACTTAGGGATTAGTCAAGATTAAAAATAAAATTTAAATTAAAAAACAGAAATAAAAAAATTATAAATAGTAAAGATGGCTAATAAACTATACCTATCATTTTCATCATTTTCCCATTTTGACTTCGGAACATTATGAGACAGTTGTGTAGCAGACCTGAAAAAATATAACAAAAAAATTAACATTAATCCAAAAGTACCATTAAAATATTTTAAATAAAAAAACATCTTGAACAAAAATATAAATAACAATCTTAAGTGATAATGCAACTATAACTGTACCATTAACTAAAGTTATTTTGTTGCAATGGATGTAAATTAAACTCAAAACAAAATAACTGATGTGGACACGGCATGACTTCCTTATACGCCTATTAAACTATAATAGGTGGCTCAAAAAGTGATCCTGGATTTGGTTAGTAGTTTACAAAGATATCACTATCTCAAAAACGATAAGTCATTTATCTCTATATTTAATTTTAATATAATTTGTGATATAAGTTAATTATGACCTACAAGCAAAGTATCTCTTCCGGCTCTTTTCTAATTTTAATTTTAATTTTTTTAATTTTAACCAAAATCTATTATTTTATTTATATTGATATAGAAGTCTTATTTACCAAATTTAAAATATTTAAATTATATTTTAACATAATTTTTGATGAAAGTTTATTTGGACCTTCAAGCAACATACACCTTTCGGTTTGCCAATTTAGACCAAAAACTAGTATGTTATTGAAATCAATATATAAATCATAAATACTAAATTTGAGAAGTTTTGCATTATATTTTAATATCACTTGGATGAAAATCAATCATTACCTTCAAGTAAAGTACCACTTCCTGTGGTCATGTAGTGACCAAAAAGGGAGATTCACAACTAGATTTTACAAAAATCCCCCCAAAAAATTTTTAACTTTCTACGGTTAACTGTTCTTCAGTTATGCGAGGCACGCACGAACGCACATAAAGATGTCATGACGAAACTAGTCAAAATGGATTTTACAATCGTTTCCTCGATTAAAACATTATTATTTTAATTAAATTTCTAGTTTTGTAATTGTTGCTGTTAATTTTCTGGAAAAGTAGAGGTAATCGTGATTATAGTCAGTGGGAAACATACAAATTGTAAATATTTCGGTGATAATTAACCAGGAAGAGTGAACTTTTCAAAAAACAGCGGGCGAACATTTAGCTTTATAAAAGGCGCATAATAACGTAAATCATCGGTTCAAGCCGTTATTTAGACTTATCCCTAATGCATAAGGGAAGGTGGTGTGGACGAGCATTCATCTCTAAAATGTTTCCCTCCTTAACTAACCTCAATATCAACACTAGGAATAAGTGAGGCCTTTGATAAGGGAAGTGACACTCCTTGGCTATTACCAAAAAATAATTAAGGCCTTTGAAATAAAAAGGCATGCAAGTCATCACAAAAAACAAATTTGTTACAGGCACAATTTATAAGTTAATTTTTATAAATCAAATGCTTTATTTGTATCAACTAGTAATAAATAAAATAAAACTCGTTAAAACACCTAACTCATATAGCATGAGTAACCTATACAATCATATAGAATAAATAAAAAATAGTACGAACAAATTTTTAAGACGATTTGCATGCCTATAAATTTTAAACCTCAACAATATTATAATTAAGTAAAATTAGTACATGTATAATAATAATTATTGAACTTACTTATGCTTTTTACGTGTAATATTTTCATCAAGTGGTTCTTTTATTTCTTTGCGTTTAACACTTG
This sequence comes from Rhaphigaster nebulosa, assembly GCA_948150685.1. Taxonomy (NCBI): domain Eukaryota; kingdom Metazoa; phylum Arthropoda; class Insecta; order Hemiptera; family Pentatomidae; genus Rhaphigaster; species Rhaphigaster nebulosa. The sequence continues at coordinate 136,248,249 of OX411310.1, read as the reverse complement.
GCTTGTTATGATGTTCATGTCCTCTTCTGCGCTCATAATGTTCATGCTTGTTTCTGCTATGATGATCACGACTGTCTTCCTGGGATTTTTCTCTTTTCCTGCGACACTTCTTGTGAATATGTTCTTCTGAATCGTGATGGTGCCTGTGTTTAATGCGGTGGTCTTTCATTCTTGTTTCTGTAAATGCCATGAACCTGAAACTAAATCCATCAATCTCCTTTTTCTTTTCTCATATTCCAATAAAATACAAGCACAAATGGAACCCCTCCTGAGCATGTTACTCCTGAAGGAAGATTTCATTATTATAATTGTATGGCATAATAAACAGACAATTGCTTCATCTAAAGTACAGGTTAGATGACATGCACTTTGGAGTCCCATACTGCCTGTAAACACAATAACATAAAATAATATGATGACAATGGAAAATGTACAACATTAAACATAAACAAGGACAATTCAAGGTCTAAATAAACTGAATCTTTTGACAGGTGAATTGTATTAAGACGCAAACAAATTTTAACTATTAAATAATAGTAAACACTATTCTTAACTAACTTTAACTTATATCAATATCAACAAAAAATAACACAATAGCTGGCATTGATGCAATATTAAAAATATACTTCATCAAATTCATATATGCATACAGTCCACTTGAAATTATTTCAAATTATATTTTCAATACTAAACTTTTTTCAAAAAATCAACTACGTAATTGGAAAATGTTGACATCATTTGACATTCAAAACAAACAATACCTAAAGTAAATCAAAATAACAAACAGAAAAAAAACATATAATAAAAAAATCATTTAATTAACTTCATGCTAATTATAGATAAACTCACCTAATAAAAACGAGGGGGAATTAATTTCCCAAAAGAAAATCTGCTACATAAGAAAATATTACACTGAGTCAGCCATTACGTTTTAACATAAAGGTAAATACGAGTGTGACAAATAAATCCAAGGATTTTCTATTTTAACACAGATTATTGTCAGCTGTATGCCAAAAGCGAGTAATAAAATATTATTAATTTAAATTAAAGATAAAAAAAATAACAAATTGTTCCGCAAATAAAAAAAAATCGTTTTCAAAGATTGATTAATGTGGCAATGACAGGCACGATCTAGTCAGCAATGGACACTTGTTATTCCTCGATTACTACTTTCTTTTGGGGAAAACCCGATGACGTAATTACTTCATATTAATCATATATTAGAGGATGTTTGTTTTAATTTGAATTTAATAACGGTAAAATGCATATGGGAATTTCATTGAGAACACCAAACGTAAGAGAGTTCATGGTCAATCTTTTCAAACACAACAGTAGCTATTGTTGTTGAATAAAATGAACTGTTCATGATTGAAGTGCTAAAAAAAAACATTTTTTGTTTTCAATTATCAAATGGTTCACCTTCGAAATGTTAAATAATGATACGTCACATGAATAATAATAAATGCACCTGAAGAATGAAATATTAAGTCACTTTCCACAAAGTAAGTTCAGTTTACATTTTATTATTAAATCTCAATCATCAGTAAATTTGTTTTTATATAATTCTTATTTAAACTTTTAGATTGCGAAATATTTTTCCTTTAACGTATATCAGCGAAACTAAAAGTTTATAAAAAGTTGATCCATATCCTTCCGTTTCATTCAATGGGCCTTAGGAGCTGAGAAAAGTTTATTAAAGGAAAAATATAAACAAAAAAATAATTTTGTGGTCAAATAAATTTAAAAATTTGTTTAAATTATTAAGTAAACTAGCCTCATAGATTTTTTCACATCAAAAATGATCGCAGATTTGGATTCAGCGCATCAATAAACCTTAATGTTGTAAAAATCATCGAAAACAAAAAACTTTTTTTTTTCGCTCAAAATTTTTAATCACAAAATTACGTTTGTTTTTGAACCACTGTATCTCCTCTTCAGTTTACCCGATATCGACGTTCCTGGACTTGCTAAAAAGAGGAGGGTTTCTTCTTTACATACATATAAAAAACTATTGCATTTTCTTAGAAAGTCTGTAAAAAAAAATGAAATAACCCCCAAAAAATTAAAATTTAGTTTTATTGCGGATAACGTTGGTTCTAAAACACGTAGGAACATCATTGTTAAAGCAAATTGCGTAGTTTAAGAACCTTTACTGATGACCCAAATTAGGTTTGAATTATTCAAAGGGTTCCTAATTTATGAAAGATAATTTAAATCTTTTAAAAAATTTGAAGGGTGGATAATAGACGACAAAATTTTTATGCCAAAAATTTGTATTTTTAAATTCGCTTGAAAATTTGAATATATGGGTTGAATAGAGCGTCGGTATCGAGTAAAGTGAAGAGGAGATACAGTGGTTCAAAAACAAACGTAATTTTGTGATTAAAAATTTTGAGCGAAAAAAAAAAGTTTTTTGTTTTCGATGATTTTTACAACATTAGGGTTTATTGATGTGCTGAATCCAAATCTACAATCATTTTTTATGTGAAAAAATCTATGAGGCTAGTTTACTTAATGATCTAAACACATTTTTAAATTTATTTGACCACAAATCAATTATTTTTTTATGTTTATATTTTTTCTTTAATATACTCTAAAAAGAAAATGTATAGCTGAAAAAATCATGTCGATAACATTCTCCAAAAACGAGATATAAAATAAAGTATTTTCACCATATTTAATTTTTTAATAGTAATAATTATCGATATTTTTTAGTAATATCGATTGACTTTTATTTTTTTTTTACTTAGATTATTTTAAAAATTAAAATATAATATTTCTTAATCACAAATAATGTTTTTATATCATGAATGTGTCCATTGATTAAGAACGCCAGAAGGATACCCGAAAGAATTGAATATCAAAAGAAATTATTTAAAAAAAAAAAAGAAAAAGTCAAGAACAACTAAACTGAACTTTTGAAATAATAGAAAAAAGAATGAACGAATGCTGATAAGGCCGACAAGAAAAAAAAAAAAAAAAACATTTAATAATCTACATTCCATAATATACAAATCAATTCAGAATGGTTGAACATTTTTTAAAAAGCTCTGTGACTAAAATAGCTGCGAAAATGGAGAATGACACTATATTTTTCACTGAAACCAGTTTGACTGCAAGACTGGGTTCTTACCCATGTACATATTATAATACAAAAACATCATTTGAGATCAAGAAATAGTATTTATTACACTTTTACACCACCTTTAATGACCATAATCATAGTAAAAAAAAAAAGTAATCACTTAAATATTCATAAGTCATAAATGTTTTATAATACTGCTTTATATTAATCTAATTTAACATGTATAATAATACCAAACCTATATTTTGAATTGCTTATTTTTGAAGTTTTTGTGTGTTTTTAGGACTGAGGATGAATGTATAACATTCGAAACTAGTTTTCAATAAAACAAATTTATAGAAGTGGCAAATAATTTATCAATCCCTAATTATATTAAATAGACTGACAAAATTTTTTTGAAATGATTTTATTAAATATGCACCATTCTGTAAGTTCTATTGAATTATATGTAAACAAAATAGTAAAATCGATTGAACATTTATTTTTTTTTACTTAGATTATTTTAAAAATTAAAATATAATATTTCTTAATAACAAATAATGTTTTTATATTATGAATGTGTCCATTGATTAAGAACGCCAGAAGGATACCCGAAAGAATTGAATATCAAAAGAAATTATTTTTAAAAAAAAATAGAAAAAGTCAAGAACAACTAAACTGAACTTTTGAAATAATAGAAAAAAGAATGAACGAATGCTGATAAGGCCGACAAGAAAAAAAAAAAAAAAACATTTAATAATCTACATTCCATAATATACAAATCAATTCAGAATGGTTGAACATTTTTTAAAAAGCTCTGTGACTAAAATAGCTGCGAAAATGGAGAATGACACTATATTTTTCACTGAAACCAGTTTGACTGCAAGACTGGGTTCTTAACCATGTACATATTATAATACAAAAACATCATTTGAGATCAACAAATAGTAGATATTACACTTTTACAATACCTTTAATGACCATAATCGTAGTCCTCTGTGACTGAAATAGGTGCGAAAATGAGGAATGACCCTATATTTTTCACTGAAACCAGTTTGACTGCAAGACTGGGTTCTTACCCATGTACATATTATAATACAAAAACATCATTTGAGATCAAGAAATAGTATTTATTACACTTTTACACCACCTTTAATGACCATAATCATAGTAAAAAAAAAAAGTAATCACTTAAATATTCATAATTCATAAATGTTTTATAATACTGCTTTATATTAATCTAATTTAACATGTATAATAATACCAAACCTATATTTTGAATTGCTTATTTTTGAAGTTTTTGTGTGTTTTTAGGACTGAGGATGAATGTATAACATTCGAAACTAGTTTTCAATAAAACAAATTTATAGAAGTGGCAAATAATTTATCAATCCCTAATTATATTAAATAGACTGACAAAATTTTTTTGAAATGATTTTATTAAATATGCACCATTCTGTAAGTTCTATTGAATTATATGTAAACAAAATAGTAAAATCGATTGAACATTTATTTTTTTTTACTTAGATTATTTTAAAAATTAAAATATAATATTTCTTAATAACAAATAATGTTTTTATATTATGAATGTGTCCATTGATTAAGAACGCCAGAAGGATACCCGAAAGAATTGAATATCAAAAGAAATTATTTTTAAAAAAAAATAGAAAAAGTCAAGAACAACTAAACTGAACTTTTGAAATAATAGAAAAAAGAATGAACGAATGCTGATAAGGCCGACAAGAAAAAAAAAAAAAAAACATTTAATAATCTACATTCCATAATATACAAATCAATTCAGAATGGTTGAACATTTTTTAAAAAGCTCTGTGACTAAAATAGCTGCGAAAATGGAGAATGACACTATATTTTTCACTGAAACCAGTTTGACTGCAAGACTGGGTTCTTAACCATGTACATATTATAATACAAAAACATCATTTGAGATCAACAAATAGTAGATATTACACTTTTACAATACCTTTAATGACCATAATCGTAGTCCTCTGTGACTGAAATAGGTGCGAAAATGAGGAATGACCCTATATTTTTCACTGAAACCAGTTTGACTGCAAGACTGGGTTCTTACCCATGTACATATTATAATACAAAAACATCATTTGAGATCAAGAAATAGTAGATATTACACTTTTACACTACCTTTAATGACCATAATCGTAGTAAAAAAAAAAGTTATAACTTAAATTCATAATTCATAAATGTTTTATAATACTGATTTATATTAATCTAATTTAATATGTATAATAATACCAAACCTATATTTTGAATTGCTTATTTTTGAAGTTTTTGTGTGTTTTTAGATCTGAGGACGAATGTATAACATTCGAAACTAGTTTTCAATAAAACAAATTTATAGAAGTGGCAAATAATTTATCAATCCCTAATTATATTAAATAGACTGATAAAATTTTTAAATGATTTTATTGAATATGCATCATTCTGATTGTTCTATTGAATTATATGTAAACAAAATAGTAATATCTTGAATGATTGAACATAAATTTTTTTACTTAGATTATTTTAAAAATTAAAACATAATATTTCTTAATCACAAATAATGTTTTTATATTATGAATGTGTCCATTGATTAAGAACGCCAGATGGATACCCGAAAGAATTGAATATCAAAAGAAATTATTTAAAAAAAAAATAGAAAAAGTCAAGAACAACTAAACTGAACTTTTGAAATAACAGAAAAAAGAATGAACGAATGCAGATAAGGCCGACAAGAAAAAATTAAAAAAAATTTAATAATCTACATTCCATAATATACAAATCAATTCAGAATGGTTGAACATTTTTTAAAAAGCTCTGTGACTAAAATAGCTGCGAAAATGGAGAATGACACTATATTTTTCACTGAAACCAGTTTGACTGCAAGACTGGGTTCTTACCCATGTACATATTATAATACAAAAACATCATTTGAGATCAACAAATAGTAGATATTACACTTTTACAATACCTTTAATGACCATAATCGTAGTCCTCTGTGACTGAAATAGGTGCGAAAATGAGGAATGACCCTATATTTTTCACTGAAACCAGTTTGACTGCAAGACTGGGTTCTTAACCATGTACATATTATAATACAAAAACATCATTTGAGATCAACAAATAGTATTTATTACACTTTTACACCACCTTTAATGACCATAATCATAGTAAAAAAAAAAGTAATCACTTAAATATTCATAATTCATAAATGTTTTATAATACTGATTTATATTAATCTAATTTAACATGTATAATAATACCAAAACTATATTTTGAATTGCTAATTTTTGAAGTTTTTGTGTGTTTTTAGAACTGAGGATGAATGTATAACATTCGAAACTAGTTTTCAATAAAACAAATTTATAGAAGTGGCAAATAATTTATCAATCCCTAATTATATTAAATAGACTGATAAAATTTTTTGAAATGATTTTATTAAATATGCACCATTCTGATAGTTCTATTGAATTATATGTAAACAAAATAGTAATATCGATTGAACATAAATTTTTTTTACTTAGATTATTTTAAAAATTAAAATATAATATTTCTTAATCACAAATAACGTTTTTGTATTATGAATGTGACCATTGATTAAGAACGCCAGATGGATACCCGAAAGAACTGAATATCAAAAGAAATTATTTAAAAAAAAAATAGAAAAAGTCAAAAACAACTAAACTGAAGTTTTGAAATAACAGAAAAAAGAATGAACGAATGCTGATAAGGCCGGCAAGAAAAAAAAAAAAAACATTTAATAATCTACATTCCATAATATACAAATCAATTCAGAATGGTTGAACATTTTTTAGAAAGCTCTGTGACTAAAATAGCTGCGAAAATGGAGAATGACCCTATATTTTTCACTGAAACCAGTTTGACTGCAAGACTGGGTTCTTACCCATGTACATATTATAATACAAAAACATCATTTGTGATCAACAAATAGTATTTATTACACTTTTACACTACCTTTAATGACCATAATCATAGTAAAAAAAAAAGTAATAACTTAAATATTCATAATTCATAAATGTTTTATAATACTGGTTTAAATTAATCTAATTTAATATGTATAATAATACCAAACTATATTTTGAATTGCTTATTTTTGAAGTTTTTGTGTGTTTTTAGAACTGAGGATGAATCATATAACATTCGAAACTAGCTTTCAATAAAAGAAATTTATAGAAGTGCAAATAATTTATCAATCCCTAATTATATTAAATAGACTGATAAAATTTTTGAAATGATTTTATTGAATATGCATCATTCTGATTGTTCTATTGAATTATATGTAAACAAAATAGTAATATCTTGAATGATTGAACATAAATTTCTTTACTTAGATTATTTTAAAAATTAAAATATAATATTTCTTAATCACAAATAAAGGTTTTATATTATGAATGTGTCCATTGATTAAGAACGCCAGATGGATACCCGAAAGAATTGAATATCAAAAGAAATTATTTAAAAAAAAAATAGAAAAAGTCAAAAACAACTAAACTGAACTTTTGAAATAACAGAAAAAAGAATGAACGAATGCAGATAAGGCCGACAAGAAAAAAAAAAAAAAAAAAATTTAATAATCTACATTCCATAATATACAAATCAATTCAGAATGGTTGAACATTTTTTAAAAAGCTCTGTGACTGAAATAGGTGCGAAAATGGGGAATGACACTATATTTTTCACTGAAACCAGTTTGACTGCAAGACTGGGTTCTTACCCATGTACATATTACAATACAAAAACATCATTTGAGATCAACAAATAGTAGATATTACACTACCTTTAATGACTATAATCATAGTAAAAAAAAAAAGTAATAACTTAAATATTCATAATTCATAAATGTTTTATAATACTTATTTATATTAATCTAATTTAATATGTATAATAATACCAAACTATATTTTGAATTGCTTATTTTTGAAGTTTTTGTGTGTTTTTAGAACTGAGGATGAATGTATAACATTCGAAACTAGTTTTCAATAAAACAAATTTATAGAAGTGGCAAATAATTTATCAATCCCTAATTATATTAAATAGACTGATAAAATTTTTGAAATGATTTTATTTAATATGCATCATTCTGATTGTTCTATTGAATTATATGTAAACAAAATAGTAATATCTTGAATGATTGAACATAAATTTCTTTACTTAGATTATTTTAAAAATTAAAATATAATATTTCTTAATCACAAATAATGTTTTTATATTATGAATGTGTCCATTGATTAAGAACGCCAGATGGATACCCGAAAGAATTGAATATCAAAAGAAATTATTTTAAAAAAATATAGAAAAAGTCAAAAACAACTAAACTGAACTTTTGAAATAACAGAAAAAAGAATGAAGGAATGCAGATAAGGCCGACAAGAAAAAAAAAAAAAACATTTAATAATCTACATTCCATAATATGCAAATAAATTCAGAATGGTTGAACATTTTTTAAAAAGCTCTGTGACTGAAATAGCTGCGATAATGGGGAATGACCCTATATTTTTCACTGAAACCAGTTTGACTGCAAGACTGGGTTCTTAACCATGTACATATTATAATACAAAAACATCATTTGAGATCAACAAATAGTAGATATTACACTACCTTTAATGACTATAATCATAGTAAAAAAAAAAAGTAATCACTTAAATATTCATAATTCATAAATGTTTTATAATACTGATTTATATTAATCTAATTTAACATGTATAATAATACCAAAACTATATTTTGAATAGCTTATTTTTGAAGTTTTTGTGTGTTTTTAGAACTGAGGATGAATGTATAACATTCGAAACTAGTTTTCAATAAAACAAATTTATAGAAGTGGCAAATAATTTATCAATCCCTAATTATATTAAATAGACTGATAAAATTTTTAAATGATTTTATTGAATATGCATCATTCTGATTGTTCTATTGAATTATATGTAAACAAAATAGTAATATCTTGAATGATTGAACATAAATTTTTTTACTTAGATTATTTTAAAAATTAAAACATAATATTTCTTAATCACAAATAATGTTTTTATATTATGAATGTGTCCATTGATTAAGAACGCCAGATGGATACCCGAAAGAATTGAATATCAAAAGAAATTATTTAAAAAAAAAATAGAAAAAGTCAAGAACAACTAAACTGAACTTTTGAAATAATAGAAAAAAGAATGAACGAATGCTGATAAGGCCGACAAGAAAAAAAAAAAAAAAAACATTTAATAATCTACATTCCATAATATACAAATCAATTCAGAATGGTTGAACATTTTTTAAAAAGCTCTGTGACTAAAATAGCTGCGAAAATGGAGAATGACACTATATTTTTCACTGAAACCAGTTTGACTGCAAGACTGGTTTATTACCCATGTACATATTATAATACAAAAACATCATTTGAGATCAACAAATAGTAGATATTACACTTTTACACCACCTTTAATGACCATAATCGTAGTAAAAAAAAAAAAGTAATAACTTAAATATTCATAATTCATAAATGTTTTATAATAATGGTTTAAATTAATCTAATTTAATATGTATAATAATACCAAACTATATTTTGAATTGCTTATTTTTGAAGTTTCTGTGTGTTTTTAGAACTGAGGATGAATGTATAACATTCGAAACTAGTTTTCAATAAAACAAATTTATAGAAGTGGCAAATAATTTATCAATCCCTAATTATATTAAATAGACTGATAAAATTTTTGAAATGATTTTATTGAATATGCATCATTCTGATTGTTCTATTGAATTATATGTAAACAAAATAGTAATATCTTGAATGATTGAACATAAATTTTTTTACTTAGATTATTTTAAAAATTAAAATATAATATTTCTTAATCACAAATAATGTTTTTATATTATGAATGTGTCCATTGATTAAGAACGCCAGATGGATACCCGAAAGAATTGAATATCAAAAGAAATTATTTTAAAAAAAAATAGAAAAAGTCGAGAACAACTAAACTGAACTTTTGAAATAACAGAAAAAAGAATGAACGAATGCAGATAAGGCCGACAAGAAAAAAAAAAAAAAACATTTAATAATCTACATTCCATAATATACAAATCAATTCAGAATGGTTGAACATTTTTTAAAAAGCTCTGTGACTAAAATAGCTGCGAAAATGGAGAATGACACTATATTTTTCACTGAAACCAGTTTGACTGCAAGACTGGATTCTTAACCATGTACATATTACAATACAAAAACATCATTTGAGATCAACAAATAGTAGATATTACACTACCTTTAATGACTATAATCATAGTAAAAAAAAAAAGTAATAACTTTAATATTCATAATTCATAAATGTTTTATAATACTGATTTATATTAATCTAATTTAATATGTATAATAATACCAAACTATATTTTGAATTGCTTATTTTTGAAGTTTTTGTGTGTTTTTAGAACTGAGGATGAATGTATAACATTCGAAACTAGTTTTCAATAAAACAAATTTATAGAAGTGGCAAATAATTTATCAATCCCTAATTATATTAAATAGACTGACAAAATTTTTTGAAATGATTTTATTAAATATGCACCATTCTGATAGTTCTATTGAAATTATATGTAAACAAAATAGTAATATCGATTGAACATAAATTTTTTTACTTCGATTATTTTAAAAATTAAAATATAATATTTCTTAATGACAAATAACGTTTTTATATTATGAATGTGACCATTGATTAAGAACGCCAGAAGGATACCCGAAAGAATTGAATATCAAAAGAAATTATTTAAAAAAAAAAAAGAAAAAGTCGAGAACAACTAAACTGAACTTTTGAAATAACAGAAAAAAGAATAAACGAATGCAGATAAGGCCGACAAGAAAAAAAAAAAAAAAACATTTAATAATCTACATTCCATAATATACAAATCAATTCAGAATGGTTGAACATTTTTTAAAAAGCTCTGTGACTGAAATAGCTGCGATAATGGGGAATGACACTATATTTTTCACTGAAACCAGTTTGACTGCAAGACTGGGTTCTTACCCATGTACATATTATAATACAAAAACATCATTTGAGATCAACAAATAGTAGATATTACACTTTTACACTACCTTTAATGACCATAATCATAGTAAAAAAAAAAAGTAATAACTTAAATATTCATAATTCATAAATGTTTTATAATACTGGTTTAAATTAATCTAATTTAATATGTATAATAATACCAAACTATATTTTGAATTGCTTATTTTTGAAGTTTTTGTGTGTTTTTAGAACTGAGGATGAATCATATAACATTCGAAACTAGCTTTCAATAAAACAAATTTATAGAAGTGCAAATAATTTATCAATCCCTAATTATATTAAATAGACTGATAAAATTTTTGAAATGATTTTATTTAATATGCATCATTCTGATTGTTCTATTGAATTATATGTAAACAAAATAGTAATATCTTGAATGATTGAACATAAATTTCTTTACTTAGATTATTTTAAAAATTAAAATATAATATTTTTTAATCACAAATAATGTTTTTATATTATGAATGTGTCCATTGATTAAGAACGCCAGATGGATACCCGAAAGAATTGAATATCAAAAGAAATTATTTTTAAAAAAAATAGAAAAAGTCAAAAACAACTAAACTGAACTTTTGAAATAACAGAAAAAAGAATGAACGAATGCAGATAAGGCCGACAAGAAAAAAAACAAAAAACATTTAATAATCTACATTCCATAATATACAAATCAATTCAGAATGGTTGAACATTTTTTAAAAAGCTCTGTGACTGAAATAGCTGCGATAATGGGGAATGACACTATATTTTTCACTGAAACCAGTTTGACTGCAAGACTGGGTTCTTAACCATGTACATATTATAATACAAAAACATCATTTGAGATCAACAAATAGTAGATATTACACTTTTACACTACCTTTAATGACCATAATCATAGTAAAAAAAAAAAGTAATAACTTAAATATTCATAATTCATAAATGTTTTATAATACTGGTTTAAATTAATCTAATTTAATATGTATAATAATACCAAACTATATTTTGAATTTCTTATTTTTGAAGTTTTTGTGTGTTTTTAGAACTGAGGATGAATCATATAACATTCGAAACTAGCTTTCAATAAAACAAATTTATAGAAGTGCAAATAATTTATCAATCCCTAATTATATTAAATAGACTGATAAAATTTTTGAAATGATTTTATTTAATATGCATCATTCTGATTGTTCTATTGAATTATATGTAAACAAAATAGTAATATCTTGAATGATTGAACATAAATTTCTTTACTTAGATTATTTTAAAAATTAAAATATAATATTTCTTAATCACAAATAATGTTTTTATATTATGAATGTGTCCATTGATTAAGAACGCCAGATGGATACCCGAAAGAATTGAATATCAAAAGAAATTATTTTAAAAAAAAATAGAAAAAGTCAAAAACAACTAAACTGAACTTTTGAAATAACAGAAAAAAGAATGAACGAATGCAGATAAGGCCAACAAGAAAAAAAAAAAAAAACATTTAATAATCTACATTCCATAATATACAAATCAATTCAGAATGGTTGAACATTTTTTAAAAAGCTCTGTGACTGAAATAGCTGCGAAAATGGGGAATGACAATATATTTTTCACTGAAACCAGTTTGACTGCAAGACTGGGTTCTTAACCATGTACATATTACAATACAAAAACATCATTTGAGATCAACAAATAGTAGATATTACACTTTTACACCACCTTTAATGACCATAATCATAGTAAAAAAAAAAAAAAGTAATAACTTAAATATTCATAATTCATAAATGTTTTATAATACTGATTTATATTAATCTAATTTAATATGTATAATAAATAATACCAAACTATATTTTGAATTGCTTATTTTTGAAGTTTTTGTGTGTTTTTAGAACTGAGGATGAATGTATAAATAACATTCGAAATTAGTTTTCAATAAAACAAATTTATAGAAGTGGCAAATAATTTATCAATCCCTAATTATATTAAATAGACTGATAAAATTTTTTGAAATGATTTTATTAAATATGCATCATTCTGATTGTTCTATTGAATTATATGTAAACAAAATAGTAATATCGATTGAATATTTATTTTTCTTTACTTCGATTATTTTAAAAATTAAAATATAATATTTCTTAATCACAAATAAATTAAATTTAAGAAATTAGTTTTCAATAAAACAAATTTATAGAAGTGGCAAATAATTTATCAATCCCTAATTATATTAAATAGACTGATAAAATTTTTTGAAATGATTTTATTAAATATGCATCATTCTGATTGTTCTAATGAATTATATGTAAACAAAATAGTAATATCGATTGAATATTTATTTTTCTTTACTTCGATTATTTTAAAAATTAAAATATAATATTTCTTAATCACAAATAAATTAAATTTAAGAAATTAGTTTTCAATAAAACAAATTTATAGAAGTGGCAAATAATTTATCAATCCCTAATTATATTAAATAGACTGATAAAATTTTTTGAAATGATTTTATTAAATATGCATCATTCTGATTGTTCTATTGAATTATATGTAAACAAAATAGTAATATCGATTGAATATTTATTTTTCTTTACTTCGATTATTTTAAAAATTAAAATATAATATTTCTTAATCACAAATAATGTTTTTATATTATGAATGTGTCCATTGATTAAGAACGCCAGATGGATACCCGAAAGAATTGAATATCAAAAGAAATTATTTAAAAAAAAAATAGAAAAAGTCAAGAACAACTAAACTGAACTTTTGAAATAACAGAAAAAAGAATGAACGAATGCAGATAAGGCCGACAAGAAAAAAAAAAAAAAAAATTTAATAATCTACATTCCATAATATACAAATCAATTCAGAATGGTTGAACATTTTTTAAAAAGCTCTGTGATTGAAATAGCTTTTCAATATATTTTTCACTGAAACCAGTTTGACTGCAAGACTGGGTTCTTAACCATGTACATATTATAATACAAAAACATCATTTGAGATCAAGAAATAGTAGATATTACACTTTTACACCACCTTTAATGACCATAATCGTAGTAAAAAAAAAAAAAGTAATAACTTAAATATTCATAATTCATAAATGTTTTATAATACTGATTTATATTAATATAATTTAATATGTATAATAATACCAAACCTATATTTTGAATTGCTTATTTTTGAAGTTTTTGTGTGTTTTTAGAACTGAGGATGAATGTATAACATTCGAAACTAGTTTTCAATAAAACAAATTTATAGAAGTGGCAAATAATTTATCAATCCCTAATTATATTAAATAGACTGATAAAATTTTTGAAATGATTTTATTGAACATGCACCATTCTGATTGTTCTATTGAATTATATGTAAACAAAATAGTAATATCGATTGAATATTTATTTTTCTTTACTTAGATTATTTTAAAAATTAAAATATAATATTTCTTAATGACAAATAACGTTTTTATATTATGAATATGACCATTGATTAAGAACGCTAGAAGGATACCCGAAAGAACTGAATATCAAAAGAAATTATTTAAAAAAAAAATAGAAAAAGTCAAGAACAACTAAACTGAACTTTTGAAATAACAGAAAAAAGAGATTCATGAAAGAATGAACGAATACTGATATGGCCGAAAAGCAAAAAAAAAAAAAATTTAATAATATACAAATCAATTCAACATGTTACGACCTGGACTTTTCAGAAAATACATTTAATGCTGTACCAAAAATAATCACAAATAATATTGTTTATAAAAATAACATCTTGAGGCATGACTTACCCAATAATAGAGAACGATCCGTGTTCAAGCTCTTCAACCAGTAGATACAAGATGCACGAGAACTAGTGAGCGAGTGTGTAGAAGGGTCCTAGAGCAGGGGTGGCCAAACCGGTGGCGCATGCGCTAAACTTGCGCGCATTGGATGCAGAGGATTGGCCACCCCTGCCCTAGAGGCTTGAAGGGCGACCCCACCACTCTCACTTCATCCCCACTCCAACAAAACAAATTCACATCGCCTTACAATCCGAGCCGCCTTTGTTATCTTTTTTGTGTTTTGTGATAATATTGCAACTGATATTATTATTATCATATTATTATATATATTATTATTCTGTTGAAAAAATGCCTTGCTGTGTCGCTATTGGTCGCACTAAATATAGAGAATAGAGAATTTCGTCGAAAGTCCGCATGATGGTATAGAAGGATCAATCTAATTAGGGATTGATAAATTATTTGTCACTTCTATAAATTTGTTTTTATAGATAACTAGTTTCCCATGTTACACATTCATCTTCAGTTCTAAAAATACACAAAAATTAAAAAATCAGCAATTTAAAATACAGTTTGGTATTATAAAACATATTAAATTGAATGTAATGTAAATTAGTATTGTAAAACATTAATACTTAAATAATAAAACATAACATAGTATAATTAATAAAACATTATTGTTATAATTAAATTCATAATTCATAAATGTTTTATAATACTAATTTATGTTACATTTAATTTAATATGTATAAGTATGTGTATTTTGATGACATACAATTTAATATGTATAACAATACCAAACTATATTTCATATTGCTGATTTTTTTAATGTTTGTGTGTTTTTAGAACTGAAGATGAATGCATAACATTTGAAACTAGTTTTCAATAAAAAACAAATTTATAGAAGTGGCAAATAATCTATCAATCTCTAAATAGAGAATTTGGTAAAAGCCCCGAACCGCCCAATTGCTCTAAAAAATTTCCTCTTTTTTACTTCCTTGTACGAAGTAAAATTCCTTGTAATCGCAAAAATTTTCGGTTTTCAGATTTCGACGGAAATATCCATTTTAACCATCCCTGAATCCATTTTGACTAGTTTGGTCGTGACATCTGTACGTACGTGCGTATCTGGCATAACTCAAAAACGGTTAGCCGTAGAAAGTAAAAATTTTGTATTTAGGATTGTTGTAAAATCTATTTGTGAACCTTCCTATCACAAATCACTGCATGATTACTAGAAGCGGTACTTTACTTGAAGGTCATAATTGATTTTCATAAAAAATTATATTAAAATATGATACAAAACTTCTCAAATTTAGTATTTACAATTTATGTATTGATTTAAATGGCATACTAGATTTTGGTCTAAATTGGAAAACCGGAAGCGGTACTTTACTTGAAGGTCAAATAAGACTTTTTAAAAATTATATTAAAATATAATGTAAAACATCTCAAATTTGGTGAATATATTTACTAGATTTTGTTAAAATTGGTGAGCCGAAAAGGGTACTTTACTTGAAGATCATGATAAGCTTACAACAAAAATTATATTTAAATTAAATGCAGAAATCATATGGTTCGGTAAAAAGGTTACAAACGCAATTTGGTTTCCAATCCAATTAAACATTTTTATTGCTTCTTTTAAGTGTTAAAATTGAGTGTAAAATACTGGTTTTCCACCCAATTAATGAGCTGAACAAGTCTACAGCAGGAGAATAAGTCTGCAGCGAGTTCTCCCACTTAAAATGTCGTGTGTGTTTATGTTCATGTGTCATAAACAAATATGATCCAATGGATCATATATGATTTTGATGGCCGCCTCAAAATCATTAAAACCCAACTTATCCCATCTCGATCCGCCGACTCTCAGTCGTCAAAGTTTTGAAACCTCCCAGTTTTTTCATCACTTTTATTTAAGCCCTTGTAAGATTTTAAGAAACAAAATTGGAATTCATCACATCTCCGTGAAATTCTCTTTCTTTCGATACCTCATTCATGAAAATCCATCGCTCCTGAGAGCCGGAAAAGGGATCTATACTACCGTAATAATATATAGTAGTGATGATATCAAATTAAAATGAACTTTATAATTGGTGTTATCTTTTATAAAATGTCATCTAACAATTGTTGATACATTTTTCTTGTTAGAAAATATTTCTGCATAAAAATAAACTGATAAAGATTAGTTGCTATGCACTAAGATTGTATACTATGTGCTGCTACAATTTATATACCTATTCATCTAGCTACTAGCGAAAATATTGTTTTAATTGCATTAAGGCGTTAATTAAGTTGGATAAATTATACAATTTAATCAACAAACTTGTTAGTTTATAGTATATTTATAGTTTCGTCAAAAGTTTTGTTATTCTTTAAGTTTTATAGCCTTCTTTGATAATTTAAAAGGTTTTTAATATTTTTAAAGACAATAAGAATTATTGAATATAAAGAGATCTTTTTAAATATATATATATATATATATATATATATATATATATATGTTTCTAAATCTGCCGTCGCTCTTCTAGTAAAATTGTTAAGGCACTTTTAAGACTTTCTCACAGGTATCCTTTTTAAATTATAACAATGAGTTCCAAGGTCACTTATATCCTTAGGGCGGTTCTTAGGATTTTACCTTCTTATATTGGGGGGCCATAAACTATATCCTGCAGGACACATGGCTCCGGTCGGATTAACACGGCCTTCCACTCACACAGACACCAACTGCAAACTGCTAAGGGCTAACTTTTTTTTCTTTTTTTTTTTTTACAGTATATTAAACAAAAACAAAATAATAATAAATAAGTTTTTATACTAATACCACTGGAAGGGTCCGTCCAAAGGACTGTATTATCAATAAGCAAAAATACAAAATAAAATATTTATTTATTTATTCAAATTCGTTTCAGTAAAAAAAACATATCAAACATATAGCAGTTAGCATAATTAAATACAATGACAATAAAAATAGTAATAACAGGTATTTTTAAGGTTATAAAATCCGTAAAATAGAAAATAATCTTGTCAATGAAGTTATAAACTAAATTTAAGTTATTCTTTTTTTTTTTACTATGATTATGATTATAACGGTGGTGTATAAGTGTAATATTTACTATTCCTTGATCACAAATAATGTTTTGTATTGTATTGTAATATGTACGTGGTTAAGAACCCAGCCTTGCTTGGGATGTCATATTATATTGAATTTAATTTCAATATTTAATACTATGTTCAAAGTTCTATATGTAATATGAAAACATTATTTGTGATGAAGAAATAGTAAATTTTAGAGAGATACGATTTTTTAAAACGAAATTATTGAATTACAGAGTGATATGCAGGGCCCGTTGAATTATATGTAAAGGACGGATTTATATGCAAACGCATATTTTTCCTGATACGCTTTTTAACTAAATGATCGAATATCTTTGGGAATCAATACATTTGGCGTAAATATATTAAATTTTATTGTGCATATTTAGCCAAAAAAAAATTAAATAATTATTCTTCCAACTATAATAGAAAATAAACAATTAAACTATTTTCTGATACAGATTCAATGCAGAATAAATGGTTTGTTTTTTTAATTATTATTGAATGTTTCATGAATAAAAATAATCAACGATCGTAATCAAAGTAAAAACAAAAGCTCATAGAGAAAAACTTCAAATTTGTATCGCTGTGGTTGCGATCACTACTGCATCGAACGTGTATCTGTAGTTTAAATAATTCTTAAAAATTAAAATACTTTAAAATAATTTTTTTCATTATCATCCTTTTTCGCAAATGGATATTTTATAAGACTAAAAAAGGGAATACCAGATGCAACCAATGCAAAATAAAGTATCTATTTCATTGAAAAGTCTTGACTTGAATAACTTTGGCAAAGGGCGCTGAGGTCTCCAATGTAGGAAAATTCCACAAAGCCTTCACAAGCTATTGTACAGTAAACAATAAAATATTGTTACATTCGGAATTCAAATTAGAGTATAAAATTTAGAAATAGTTCATACAAGTATCTGTCTTTACGTGCTGGTCTATTTGAAAATTTCTTTTAGATGGCACATTTTTATTGCGCATATTGCAAAAAAATGTTTTTTCCGGGAAAAAAATCTCTCCCTGTTGAATTCAATTGGTTCCAACTGTTTAGCATGGAACTAAATGATGCTCCTGCTTTGAGTATTTTGTTTCATGTAAGAAAATTAAAACTTAATTTTATTTTATTTTAAGAAAATTAAAAGTACTCGAAAGCAAGGGTTCTAGAAACGTTATAAAACTTACGATGCTAAAAATTATTTTCTGTGAATACCTAACTATACATCTTTGATCTTTTAAATTTTTATTTGTTTTGAAATGGCAATAATCTACTTTAAAATAATTTTTTTAAACTACAGATACAGGTTTAATGCAGTTGTGATCACAACCACAGCGATACAAATTTGAAGTTTTTGTCTGTGAGCTTTTGTTTTTACTTTGATTACGATCGTTGATTATTTTTATTCATGAAACATTCCATTAAAATTAAAAAAACAAACCATTTATTCTGCATTGAATCTGTATCAGAAAATAGTTTAATTGTTTATTTTCTATTTTAGTTGGAAGAATAATTATTATTTTTATTTATTTTTTTTGGCTAAATATGCAAAAATATGCACAATAAAATTTAATATATTTACGCCAAATGTATTGATTCGTAAAGATATTCGATAATTTAAGTTAAAAAACGTATCAGGAATAATATGCATTTGCATATAAATCCGCCCTTTACATATAATTCAACGGGCCCTGCATATCAATTTGCAATTCAATAATTTCGTTTTAAAAAATCGTATCTCTCTAAAATTTACTATTTCTTTATCACAAATAATGTTTTCATATTACTTATAGAACTTTGAACATGGTCTTAAATATTCAAATTAAATTCAATATAATATGACATCCCAAGCAAGACTGGGTTCTTAACCACGTACATATTACAATACAAAACATTATTTATGATCAAGGAATAGTAAATATTACACTAATATTACACCACCGTTATAATCATAATCTTAGTAAAAAAAAAAAAAGAGAAAAGTTTAAATTTAGTTTATAACTTCATTGACAAGATTATTTTCTATTTTATGGATTTTATAACCTTATAAATACGTGTTATTACAATTTGTATTTGTCATTGTATTTAATTATGCAAACTGCTATATGTTTGAGATGTTTTTTTACCGAAACGAATTTCAATAAATAAATAAATATTGTATTTTGTATGTTTGAGTATTTGTAATCAACTTCCACTGGTATTAGTATAAAAACTTATTTATTATTTTTTTGTTTTTGTTTAATATACTGTAAAAAAAAAAGAAAAAAAGATAGCCCTTTGCAGTTTGTACTAGATGTACCTTGAGTAGAAGGCCCAGTTAATCCGACTTACCTGAGCCATGTGTCCTGCAGGATATAGTTTATGGCTCCCCAATATAAGAAGGCAAAATCCTTAGAACCGCCCTAAGGATATAAGTGTCCTTGGAACTCATTGTTATAATTTAAAAAGGATACCTGTGAGAAAGTCTTAAAAGTGCCCTAACAATTTTACTTGAACAGCGGCGGCAGATTTAGAAACATTTTAGACAAGTAAGGTTTTGAGTTCCTTATCAGTCTTGATTCAAGAGAATTGACAAGCCGGTATCTCTAATGAGATATTATAAATTAAAAAAAAAAATATACATATATATTTTTAAAAAGATCTCTTTATATTCTATAATTCTTATTGTCTTTAAAAATATTAAAAACCTTTTAAATTATCAAAGAAGGCTATAAAACTTAAAGAATAACAAAACTTTTGACGAAACTATAATTCTACTATAAGCTAACAAATTTGTTGATTAAATTGTATAATTTATCCAACTTAATTAACGCCTTAATGCAATTAAAACAATATTTTTGCTAGTAGCTAGATGAATAGGTATATAAATTGTAGCAGCACATAGTATACAATCTTAGTGCATAGCAACTAATCTTTATCAGTTTATTTTTATGCAGAAATATTTTCTAACAAGAAAAATGTATCAACAATTATAAGGTTCATTTTAATTTGATATTATTATCTATATTAATTTTATTTTCACGTGCCTATTTATGCAATATATGATATATTATGTAATAAGGGAAAGTATTACAATCGTAAAAATTTCGAATAATAATACAATAATCCTAAATTCAAAATTTTAACTTTCTACGGCTAACCGTTTTTTAGTTATGCGAGATACGTACGAACGTATGTACAGACGTCACAACGAAACTTGTCAGAATGGATTCGGGGATGGTAAAAATGGATATTTCCGTTGAAATCTGAAAACCGAAAATTTTCGCGATTTCAATACTTCCTTTACTTCAAACAAGGAAGTAAACATATACATGCTTTAGATTTATTTTGGTCTAGATTTATATTGAATACAAATTTTTGTTTTGATATTTTTAATTATTTTACTTTAGTTTAATTTCAAGGAAAAATATGTATTAGGTTAGAAAAAAGAAACATTAGCATTTTTCTTAGAACTATCAAACATAATTTTTTTCATTTTATTCTTATTCTCAAGTTCTTAGTGGTTCTCCTCTTATATATTTTTTATAATTTTATTATAAAATATATTTTTTTCTCCTCTTTATAATATTGTATAATGAGTTATAGAAATTGGTGCAAATTCCTCTAACCTACCCATAAACTTTCCTCTACTTCTTGTTTTTTAAAAAATCTGGTGCGGTGCGCGTATCACACAACTTTCCCTTACTGTCATATAATAATTATCTTTTTAATATAATTTTAAAGAGTTCACATAAACAATACCTGAAATAAACTCAGCAACATTCACTTCTTCACATCTTCTCCCACATAAGTACAATAAATCAGTTTTTTAAACAAATTTAGTACAATAATTCTGTATACTACCTATATATTTTAAGTTTGTAAAGTTGAAAATATATATTTTAAAAGCTTCGGTTTTGTTTCCATTAGATAATATAAAAGTAGAAAAGATTAAGTTAATTTCTACTTTTGTATTCTTGCATTACATTGTTACAGAGCATATTGTTGACAACAGATTGGTGGGAGGAGGTTCGGTCGCATCCGTCTCCTTTCGGATGCGCTCGGTTATCCATCTAGTCTTGTACCTAATAAGATACGCATTATTTTTGCTAATTCCGGTCCCATTTCGATGATTCCTTTTTGTATTTTAGAGAATTTAATCACCTTTCATATGATTTCATACATGATTTACCATAAAATACTTTTTTTTTTAATTATGCGTACATTAAATTTTCTTTTCGCTATAACTTCTGCAAAATGTCAAGAAAAAGCAAAAAGTTGGATATTCAGTGGTTTCGTCTTGATAACTATTTTTTAGTGTAAAATTCTTAATAACCAATCTTGTAGAGCATTAAATTTCCTACAATGTCTTTAGAAAATATTTGTAATTACTCTCGAAAGACGCCAAGTAATATTGAAATAACAATTTTAGTGAAAGGGAAATGGTTATTTCAATATTTCTTAGCGTTTGTTGAGAGTAATTTCAAACATTGTGTATGGATATTGTAGAAAATTTAATCCTCTTACAAAATGTTTGAAATTACTCTCAATTACTTAAGAATAAAACTTACAGGAAATTTAATGGTCTTTAAAATCGGTTAGGTCAAAGATTTTCCTAAAATACACTGGAAGCGAGTTACTGTGGAAAATCTAAAAAAAAATCCACTTTCTCTAAAATATTTCTTGGCATTTGTTGAGAGTAATTACAAATATTTTATATGAATCTTGTAGAAGGTTCAATCCTCTACAAGATTGGTTATTATGCATTTTGCGCTGAAGTGCATTGAAAAATAGTTATTAAGCCGAAACCACTGAATATCTAACTTTATGCGTTTTTTTGACATTTTGCAGATTTGTACGGCTCCGTATCTCAGTACCTGGTCCGAATTTTAAAAAATATTATGTGTAAACATACAGGAAATTTAAAGTTCTTTAAAATTGGAGATCAAAGTTTTCCTAAAATGCACTGGGAGCGAGTTAGTGAAGAAAATCTGAAAATTTTTGAATTTTTACACAGAATTGTTTTAAATTTAAAGAAAACAATTCTTATCATAAAAATTTGTTTTTTAATTTACCTATGTTTTTTCTTATTCATTTTATAAATTATAATTACAATTGTTAAACAAACCAATTTAGAAACTGTTTCAAATAAACAGTATGCTTCTGTTTCACATCCCACCGCTAGGTTTGGATTAACACCCCCACCACTATTTTATTAGTTCTAGACTGAAACAGCTCATCGAAAAAAGGTCATACGGTAAACATTTTTTGTTACTCTCTTCCTTATAATAAAATAAACATCTTGTTCAATATGAATTCACAAAAATCTGAAAATCGAAATTTGTTGAGTTGTGCCGGTCTTCTACCTAGGTAAACGCTTCAGAAAACCTCATGGTGTCTATGGGTAACCCTGATAAACCTGACCCAATACCTGAAAAAAGGTATTGGGTCCGCTTTACTCGATCCACAGGTACAGAGACCGGACCTAGAGCATTAGTCCGGGAGCTGAGGCCAAAAAATCTGACGGAGTTCAAGACAATTTTTTATTGTATAGGCCGAAAGTACTCTCATAATAGACTGGTAATATGAACATCTGCCACCCTAGATCGGTTGTAATCAAATTTTATCGGACAACGAATTCGTCATTTTTTTTTCAGATTTTCTTCACTAACTCGTTCCCAGTGCATTTTAGGCAAATCTTTGACCTAACCGATTTTAAAGACCATTAAATTTCCTGTAAGTTTTATCTTTAGTATTTTTTTAAAATTCGGAACTGAGATACGGGGCCGTACAAATCTGCAAAATGTCAAAAAAACGCAAAAAACTAGATATTCAGTTGTTTCCGCTTAATAACTATTTTTCAATGCACTTTAGCGCAAAATGCATAATAACCAATCTTGTAGAGGATTAAACCTTCTACAAGATTCATAAGAAATATTTGTAATTACTCTCAACAAATGCCAAGAAATATTTTAGAGAAAGTGGATTTTGTTTCAGATTTTCTTCACTAACTCGCTCCCAGTGCATTTTAGGTAAAACTTTGATCTCCAATTTTAAAGAACTTTAAATTTCCTGTATGTTTATACATAATATTTTTTAAAATTCGGAACAGATACTGAGATACGGTGCCGTACAAATCTGCAAAATGTCAAAAAAACGCAAAAAGTTAGATATTCAGTGGTTTCGGCTTAATAACTATTTTTCAATGCACTTTAGCGCAAAATGCATAATAACCAATCTTGTAGAGGATTAAACTTTCTACAAGATTCATATAAAATATTTGTAATTACTCTCAACAATTGCCAAGAAATACTTTAGAGAAAGTGGACTTTTTTTTTAGATTTTCCACAGTAACTCGCTTCCAGTGTATTTTAGGCAAATCTTTGATCTAACCGATTTTAAAGACCATTAAATTTCCTGTAAGTTTTATTCTTAAGTATTTTTTAAAATTCGGAACAGCTACAATAAAATACGGAGCCGTAAATATCTGCAAAATGTCACGAAAACCCAAAAAGTTGGATACTCACAGGTTTCGCCCCAATAACTATTTTTTAATGCAAAATGCATAATAACCAATCTTGTAGAGGATTAAATTTTCTACAATATCCATACAAAATGTTTGAAATTACTCTCAACAAACGCTAAAAAATATTGAAATAACCATTTCCCTTTCACTAAAATTGTTATTTCAATATTACTTGGCGTCTATCGAGAGTACATACAAATATTTTTTAAAGACATTGTAGGAAATTTAATGCTTAGAATATCCAACTTTTTGCTTTTTCTTGACATTTTGCAGAAGTTATAGCGAAAAGAAAATTTAATGTACGCATAATTAAAAAAAAAAGTATTTTATGGTAAATCATGTATGAAATCATATGAAAGGTGATTAAATTCTCTAAACTACAAAAAGGAATCATCGAAATGGGACCGGAATTAGCAACAATAATGCGTATCTTATAAGGTACAAGACTAGATGGATAACCGAGCGCATCCGAAAGGAGACGGATGCGACCGAACCTCCTTCCACCAATCTGTTGTCAACAATATGCTCTGTAACAATGTAATGCAAGAATACAAAAGTAGAAATTGACTTAATCATTTCTACTTTTATATTAACTAATGGAAACAAAACCGAAGCTTTTAAAATATATATTTTCAACTTGACAAACTTAAAATATATAGGTAGTATACAGAATTATTGTACTAAATTTGTTTAAAAAACTGATTTATTGTACTTATGTGGGAGAAGATGTGAAGAAGTGAATGTTGCTAAGTTTATTTCAGATATTGTTTATGTGAACTCTTTAAAATTATATTAAAAAGATAATTATTATATGACAGTAAGGGAAAGTTGTGTGATACGGGCACCGCACCAGATTTTTTAAAAAACAAAAAGTAGAGGAAAGTTTATGGGTAGGTTAGAGGAATTTGCACCAATTTCTATAACTCATTATACAATATTATAAAGAGGAGAAAACTATATATTTTATAATAAAATTATAAAAAATGTATAAGAGGAGAACCACTAAGAACTTGAGAATAAGAATAAAATGAAAAAATTATGTTTGATAGTTCTAAGGAAAATGCTAATGTTTCTTTTTTCTAACTTAATACATATTTTCCCTTGAAATTAAACTAAAGTAAAATAATTAAAAATATCAAAACAGAAATTTGTATTCAATATAAATCCAGACCAAAATAAATCTAAAGCATGTATATTTTTACTTCCTTGTACGAAGTAAAGGAAGTATTGAAATCGCGAAAATTTTCGGTTTCCAGATCTCAACGGAAATATCCATTTTTATCATCCCCGAATCCATTCTGACTAGTTTCGTCGTGACGTCAGTACATACGTTCGTACGTATGTCGCATAACTCAAAAACGGTTAGCCGTAGAAAGTTAAAATTTTGTATTTAGGATTATTGTAAAATCTAGTGGTGAACCTTTCTTTCTGGTCACTACATGATTACCGGAAGTGATACTTTACTTGAAAGTCATTATTGATTTTCATCAAAAATTATAATAAAATATAATCCAATACTTCTGTTATTTGGTATATAAGATGTACATATTAATATAAATAACATAATAAATTTTGGTCAAAATTGCCAAACCGGGAATAGTATTTTACTTGAAGGTCATAATAAAATTTTATAAAAAAATATGATGTAAAACATCTCAAATTTGGTAAATAAGACTTTTATATCAAGATAAATAATATAATAAATTTTGATTGAAATTGAAGAGCCGAAAGGGGTACTTTACTTGAAGATCATGATAAAATTACATCAAAAGTTATATTGACATTTAATATAGAGATCATATGGTGCAGTGATTAAGAGCATAAATGCGATTTTTTTCCACTCTAATTAAACAATTATATTACTTGTTTTAAATGTTAAAATTGAGTGTAAAATACTTGTTTTCCTCGCAATTAATGAGCTGAAGAAGTCTACAGCAGGAGAATAAGTCTGCAGCGAGTTCGCCCACTTAAAATGTCGTGTGTGTTTATGTTTATGTGTCAATAGATGGACATCGCAACGCTGTGTCTTTTTTTGAGATACTGCTATCTTCGGAAACTACTAACCAAAGTCAGGGTCACTTTTTGAGCAACGGTTTGTAGTTAAATATACGTATGAGGAATTCATGCGATGTCCACATCAGGTATTTTAAATTGCAAAACATATTAGATGGCTTCCAAATCCAGGGATTTTCCAACCAATTTTCTTATGGTTGACATCTTGGTTCACCTATCCCACTCTGTACATCTTCACTTCAAATCGAACCAAGTATCCCTAATTTCTGGTTCAAAAATAGCCACAGTCCCCTTTTGGGGAAATTAAGGCTAAGGAAAAGATTAATATCTAAAACCATTTTTTATATTAAGATACCAGGATTTGTTATTGACGAGTGGCAACACTGTTCAGCGCGCGCTAGCCCATCCTAGAAAGCCTAGTTTCTTCTTTGACATGATCAACTTTTTTTAAGGTTTTCAATTGTGCATTGTGTGATATTTATTTGATAATCTGTAAACTAAATGATGGATGAATATTACAGTTATTTACATGAATTTCGGTGAGTTATTTCATATTATGTTTCCCCCCGTAAAATGCCGAATAATAATGTATTTACTGAAATGTGATCATTCGCACAGTCTTTCATTTTATTGCGAATTATTAAATGTTTATTACATCTGACCGTTATAAAAACTAAACATAAATTTCTGAGCTGTGATTATTAGGTATAATTTTCTTTGTCTATCTTTTTAATAATGATTTGCGCCAGCAATATCCTGCTATTTTTGTCATTCTGATCTTTCATTGAAGTTTTTATTTAAGTATTTATGATGGCCTTCCAAGTTACATGTCTCTTAGCACTTATAAAAAAAAAAAAAAATGCTTATACCACTCCAACCTATGAAGGGTCATGGATTCAGTACTGGGATGAGCTCCAGGAGGGTCGCCAGACCTCAGGATTGATTCACGGTTGATGTAATTTAAAAATATAAAATGAAAAAACAAAACAAAAAAAAAACTGATCATATAAAAGTTATACTAAATTCTGTTTAATTGGTTCGTAGACTGTCTGCTTCAGGAACTGATGTATGTAAACAGAACTAGTGAGAGGTTTCGAAATGGTTTGTTTTGTTTCATTGCTTTAGTACAAATAATTAAAATATTTTCTAAATTCTTCATGATCAAAGACAATTGTTGTAAACATTTGGCTTAAAAGTTTTGCTGATTTAAAAATACAAATATTTCTATTTCGAAATGTGATGGCGCATTTGTTTATTAGAAAGATAAGATAATAGATATAAGAACAATAAGTTATCCTCGATCTTCCATCTGTGTTAATATATCATCATACGTGGCATGACGACCTGTCACCGAGTCGGCCTTTTCCAAAAGCTTCTTCCACTTGGTTCGGTTTGTCGATCCATTCTCCGCTTGCCATGAAGCTCATTGGTTAGAGTCTTCTTAAGTATTTCACTACTTCCATCCCTTACCACCTGGCCTGTCCATCGAAGTCTGCCGAGCTTGATGTACTTATCCCATATTAATGTCATTATACCGTCCTGAATGCTCCGCATTCTTCCTCATCCTGATGTCTCCCTCTCTAACTGGGCCAAAAATCATTCTTAATACTTTTCTTTCAAATAACAGAAGCATAGCTTTCTGAACTGGTGAAGGCCCAGGTTTCTGACCCAAACCGAAGAACTGGGCGCACCAAGATCTTATAAAGGTATATTGGTTCTGTTAGAGAGTCACCTGCTCTTTAAGTGCTTGGCCACACCAAAGTAGCTGCAGTAATCTTCCTGTTGATTTACGCAGAGATGTTTAGTGCATTCACTTCCGAACCCAGGTATATAAAACTTTGAACCTTCTCAAATCTATAGGATCCAACATTAAGCAATCCAGCCACTTCTATTCAAAAAATACTTCCTCATGGCTTTATTGATAATCTAGCCAGGTTTTTTTAACTTCTTCATCTTCCAGGACAATGAACGCTTCAGATCTGACAGCAATATCGAAGTTGTCTGCAAACCCCAACGCCTGAACTGCTATTAAACAGTGTGGCCTGAGTTCGGATGTCTGATCGGTGTACTGCTCGATCCCCCACAAAATTAAAAAGAAGGCATGCCAGGGCGACTCCCTATCTCACACTGCGGTTAGTTATAAGTTTTGAGAGGTCAGATTAAACGCGAGCTACACAGTTCGTAATGTTACAGTGTCTTACTTTGATTTAAAGTCCAGAAAAAAACTATGTGTAACCATTTTGTACTCCTTTACTTTCTCAATAATTATTCTCAAGGAGAAAAGATGATCTGTTGTAGATATAAACCTCCTGAACTCAGCATGGCACCTTACTGCATACCATCCAGGAATGGTGCCTTGTGGAATCATCTTCAATAGCTTGCCCAAGAACCTCGCTATCCACAACAGATGGTCGCTCTGAGCCCGGCATTCTTTCCAAGTTTGTGGACCACGGCATTCTTTCCAAGAATTTGGTGGACCACCTCCTCGCAGTCCGCTCTTCAACTTCCCGTATTAAATGCGTGATTTCGGCGGCTGAAAATTTTCTTTTCCAGTAATGTCGCAGAATTCCTTGAATTTTATACCTCAATGTTATTTTGATTGAAAGACTGTCAAACAAGTACTGAGCCTGACAGAGAGACATTATGTTTACTAAATGATTCAGTATAATATTAGGATTTAAAAAGGATACTAATAACAACAACATTAGAATTAACAGAGATAAACTTCATATTTAGAAAAATAAACTTCATTTTAGTCACCCCAATATTTAATTCAATCTGTCTACTATGCATGTGGTTGTAGTTTATTACACTCAGAAAGTCAAAAATGATATTTTCAGCTAATGCTGAATGTAATGTTTTGCTATGTTTTTCTAGTTTATGTTGAGCTTGATATCTATTTAGCAGCTAATACATTAGTATATATATATATAGGGATGCCATTGGGCAATCATTGAGGATGATTATTCCAAAATTATGTAAGCTTATGGATACTTTTGAATTTCTTACCTTGTCCTCTAAATTGGATACCTTTCTAAGGGCCAGGTTTGTGGTTACCATTATTTAATAATTAACCAAGATACTGTTCCCACTTTTAAGTTTAATACTAATGTTAATCAAAGTTACTACTATCTTAATGAAATATATTCAAATTAAATATGGGCATGGTTACTAAAGAACAACCTCCTTGCTAACATATATCTTTATTCCTCAAAATTAAAACAACAAACTATTACAATAAAAAGTTAACCACGGAATGATTCAGCCTAGACTTAGCCATTAATTGTTTTAACATAAATCTCTTATCTGTACTAGTTGGTGTTGATGGTTCCTCAGCATCTCTCTCTCGGGTTCCCCTGCATATCTTCAGTCATGGAGCCAGAGCGCATTTCTCATCTTCAGAGTCTCGTTGTTCCGCCCTTGAGTCCGGCGAGATCAGCGTTCAGCCAAGCCGTCTTGCATCAGCCTCGATCAGTTAAGAAGTCCTTCTTTTTCACCTCCTTGCTTCCATCCCCTTTCTCTCTTGTTCTGCCTAAGAGGGGGTCGAAAACGTTGTTCATTGGCCGACTAGTTTTATAGAGGGAGGAAATTCTGGGATTTCATCGGATGGCTCCACCCCTTGTCCTGACAGCCGTATCTGCGAACCATTATCCAACTAGTCTAATTTAATCATACCTTTTCCAGGCGGTCTCCACTTTTTCCTCGAGGCCAGCCAAAGGCTAAGAGGAACAGCTCTTAAAATTTATTAGGTGTCCCAGCTTTTGGCTTTGTTACAGTGTGAACTTCTCGGTAGGGTTTTTAAATTAACTTATCCCTTATCTCTTATGTGGTGACATCTGTCATCGCCTGTCAGTTACCCTTCTTTCTACTTGCCCGTCCCTTATTTCTTTTGTTCGCACCTGGTCTGTTTAAATTATATAACGATAATATTGTCCAATATCAATACGTATTAGTTTAAGTCCTCCATGAAGCTCCTTTTTCTTTGTTTTGTGCAGTTCCTTGAATTCAAAAACAAGAGGCCTAAATTATCTTTCACATAAAGTCAAAAGGAGAAAGGAGATTTTATTTATATATTTATTTTTGTTCCTTTCCATCTTACCAGCTTGATTGAGAACATTTCAAACCCAAACAATGGTGGGATTAGAGGATCTTCCCTATTTTCTGGGATCAGAAGTACCTATCCTAACGCGAATGGTACAATTAATCAGTTCTTATATTCTTAACTGATTTAAATTCCTTGGTGTTTATATAGCACCCCTCATCAAATCACGAATACTCCTTCTGTTTGTGATGGTGTGTTTTGAAAAAGAGAGTGAAAGGGACAAAAAGAGGAACCCAATTTCTATCACCTATCCCCTGTGGATTGGATTATTCCGAGTAATATAATTGATTTTGTGAATGAATGAATGAAAAAATAATCTTTATTTTGAGACATTTAGTCTCCCTAAGAATGACATAAATGTACAACTTAGGAAGCATTTGGCTGGCTTCACTGTGGTGAATCAATTATATTACTAATTATTAGTAAAATAACAATTATTTATAAAAATAAAATACAAAAACAACAATAAATATACTTATGTACATATTTGTTCAAACTTGCATAGTTATTCATTCTTTATATGCACACGGAAGATTGATCATTCAGGAGATGGAGAAATAAATGGTGTTTAAATGAGGTTGGGGAGGAAGCTTGACGAATGTAGATGAGTAAGGAATTCCAAAACAAGATAGTACGAATGATAAAGGATTTTTCAAAGGAAGCAGTTCTATGGAATGCGATATACAAATCAGTAGATTGAGGAGTACTTTGGGAGATGAATGGAAGAATGTAGAGCGAGAAGGTCAAGAATATAGAAAGATTTTCTGACTCTTAAAGATCGGAATAAGACTGTAACGAGTATATATTCGTCGGAAACTAGGATAAAGCCACCCTTGCTCAGAATACCGGTGAGAGATATGAGAGCTTCTGGGAAGACCGAAAATGAATCTTATAAAACAATGTATCACAATGAGTCTCTGAGTCTTGGATCATTCATAGCCCGAAATTACTTATTTCTAGCAAATATGTCTGTCGATTTTTGGTGTCTCTGCTGTGACAAAAACCTGCACTTAACAGCCTCTTCAAATCCATTTTCTTAAAATGACTGTCATATAGCTCTCATATTCTATTGATTTCCTTATTTCCAATCTCTCACCACAGTCAGTAATTTCTGTTAATTAAATTAATGTAGATTGTTGAAGGATGCCTAATTTATTGGATAGTCATTGAACAATTAATCCTTGATTCCTTGGTACATATATCATTGCTGAGTTATTGTTTTGTAACTTATAGTGTTGCATATGCAAGATGCTTCCAGAAAGGAAGGACATAGCTCTGTGAGGGATGAAGTTTGGGAAGGATATGTATAATCCAGAAACAAGCATAAGATACTGTAAGAAAGATTTCCCTCCCCTTGAATTGGATTTCTATATTCTTTGGATTTTATCTTTCTATAAAAATAAATATTATTTATATAGTTCAATGAAATCAGTCAAAAAGTTATGCGTACATTGCCTAGTGAACCTCGCGATTGTTGTCATGTAGAAGAACAAAACAAAACTGAGGTAGGCATGATGAGCATAATAAGTACCAGTTTATTTTTGGAATACAGAAGTTGATCCCAAGTTAATGCTGGTCAAATCAATTCTACAGTTCAGTTTTCATTCAGTTCTTATACCATTCTAAAACTTGTGCAGTTTTTCTGTCTACAAGCTCTATCTTATTTGCAACATTTTACTTGTGCTAGGAAATCATCTGATAAGTTGTTTTGTCTGTCTGTTAGAACTTATAAGCCTTATTATCAATTTAAGATATCTCTATCTTAGTCACAGCATCTGGATAGATTTCACTGTGATTTAATCTAGAGCATTTCAGTTAAAAGCTCAACGAACCCGAAGGTACAATGCCGATACAACCAATCACTATTTTTTGTGACCAACCTCCGGTGTTTTTTGTCGAAAAGACATGCCAGTTATATTTTATAATTGATACATGTTATCTAAGTAGTTATAACAATATAGCGGTTATTTAAGTTGTTAATTATATTCTAATTAAATGATATGTTAACTGAAATATTGTTTTAATTGTGACATTGAACCAGAACATTATGAATATATTCCAATTAAATCGAAGGTATGAAATATAAATATTATGTCGTGAATCATTTAAAAAACTTTGTAGATTTGTCCATTGGTGCTCACACCCAGAGGATCAAATCTCTGTGGGTGTCAGTGAAATGACGTAACAGGAAGGAATGCGGGACTATGAGGGACATGTTGGAGTCCTCAGATTTAGATGTATTTATTGTTTAATTTTTGAGGTTATCTATTAAAATATTGTTTTATTTTAAAGTAATGTGTAATTTCTTTAGCATGTATCAGTTATAAAATTTAACTGGCATGTCTTTTTGACAAAAGTTCACCGACTACTGTACAAACCCAAATCCATAAGATAATCCTGAATGCTATCCTCCCATCTATGTTTGATATAGCTAAATCTTCCATTTACATTTTATAGGCTCTGGATGCATTGTTGATGTTTTAGAAGATTAATGTAATTTTTTTTTTAGGGGTTTGAATTCTTACAAGAGAGCTGAGGCTAATTTAGAACAAGATTCTCCATTGAGGCAGGCTGTTAAAGCGGGGAATTTAGACAGGGTGAAAGAATTAGTTAAATGTGATCCTCGCGAGATCAACAAGGCGAACAGTAAAGGCTGGACTCTTCTTCATGAAGCTGCTGTCAAGGATAAACAATTTAATGTTTTCCGATTTCTCATATCAGTTGGAGCTAAACCTGACTACAAAGCTGAAAATGGAGTATCTCCATTATATGTCGCATGCAAGTACGGTAGTGTAACAATCGCCAGATTGTTGATAGAAGCTGGCTCTGATATAAACATTAAGTTTGCTTTTGATTATTACCATGGTAGATTCGTTCATTGTAACTTCACTGCTCTTCACATCGCCTGTGCTCGCAGGAATTCAAAAATAATAAAGTTGCTAATAAAGAAAAATGGTGATGTGAATGCAAAAGATGATCTGGGGCGAACCCCCATTCATAATGCTATACGCAATAGAGATGTCGCTAGTGTTCGTATGCTCATAAGAGCTGGTGCTGATTTGATTATAAAGGATTTTCGTGGTTATTCACTTTTCCATTACGCTAGCATGTCAGGAATCATCTCAAGATATTCAATTTAATGAAATTTCTTTACTGTGATGAATCCATTCTAAATGACCACCAAGTGGGTGGACTTCGCTCATGGCGCACCCGACTCCGGATGTCACGTCATTGTTGAGGAATTAATGAAACTCGGGGCTGATACTACTGCAGTTAGCATTGAAGGGTACCTCGCTCTCCATCTTGCAGTGCAATGTGGGTACAGAATATTTAAACTTGTGCTTCAACATACGCCAATAAATGCAATTGAAAAGCACGATTGGATGTGGTTTGGAAAAATCGGGGTCCCTTCCTTGTTGTATTATTGAAAGTAAGAGTTTTAAAATTCTAGAACTGTTATACAAATCAGGTCTAAATGATGCAATTTTGAAATGCCCTAAAAAAATATGTGGTGAACTATTGTCACTTATTGTTTTTCTTCTGCTGTATGCCTATAGATTGATTAACGAAGAAATCACCTTAAAGTTTTTGGAATTTCTATTATCTTATGATTTTCTGATAGATCCAGTTTATGAAAATGAGGAGGAGTTCCTTCGGAATGAATTTAAATACAAAATTTCATGTCTCGTTATGCTGATTCCAAAACACCTTACATTTTCTCTCTATCTTTATAAATGACCGAGTTATGGACTTATGAGATCTCTAATCGGCCGCCATATTGAAACAAACAGACGGATTATAATGTCGAGTTCCGAGGATCATCCCGGGGTGACCTGTGACTTTGGTACCGAATCTCAAGAAAATCGGTCCAGTAGTCTCGGAGAAAAGCCGCGGACGGCGTACGGCGTACGGCGTACGGCGGACGGCGGACGGACGGATCATTTGGATTCTACGTATCTTGAAACGTAAAACCTCAAATTTTGAGGGGGGGTTACAAAAAAATTTTCTTTGGTCGATTCCAAAGGTCTATTATTGAAAATAATAAACCAAAAGCATTTACAGATAGAGATTTTTTTATTTTTCGTTTTTTTTTCTTTTTTCTTTTTTGTTATTTTAATGCCTTGTTATGCTGATTCCAAAACACCTTACATTTCTCCTCTGTGTTTATAAATGCCCAAGTTATGGGTATACAAGATCTTTAATCGGCAATTATTATAGATTTTTTGTTTTTCAATTTCTTTTTTTTTTTTTTTTGTTTTTGGTTTCTCGTTATGCTGATTCCAAAACACCTTTCATTTTCTCTCTATCTTTATAAATGACCGAGTTATGGGCTTATTAGATATTTAATCGGTAATTATACAGATTTTTTGTTTTTCAAATTTTTTTTTAATTTTTTTTTTTCATGTCTCGTTATGCTGATTCCAAAACACCTTACATTTTCTCTCTATCTTTATAAATGACCGAGTTATGGACTTATTAGATCTCTAATCGGCCGCCATTTTGAAATAAACAGACGGATTATAATGTCGAGTTCCGAGGATCATCCCGGGGTGACCTCTTTGACCCCTGTGACTTTGGTACCGAATCTCAAGAAAATCGGTCCAGTAGTCTCGGAGAAAAGCCGCGGACGGCGGACGGACGGATTTTTTTTTTATTCGATATTTGGATTCTACGTATCTTGAAACGTAAAACCTCAAATTTTGAGGGGGGGTTACAAAAAAACTTTCTTTGGTCGATTCCAAAGGTCTATTATTGAAAATAATAAACCAAAGGTGATGAAAAAACTGGGAGGTTTCACAAATTTGACGACTGAGAGTCGGCGGATCGAGACGGGATGAGTTGGGTTTTAGAGATTTTGACGCGGGCATCAAGATCATGTATGGTCCTTTGGACCATACTGGTCCAGCGTTTTAAAGCTTAAAAACCTACCGTTTTTGAGAGAATGCGCGATATAGGTCCGCACGGGCCCTATGCCATCTTGCGTACGTGTCGTTGTCATGGCAACTTTATATCAATTTGAGTCTGTTTACAAAAACTTTTAATGAGTGGGAAATTATATTTTGTTTCCATGTCCAACCCTTAAGGTAACTGTACTACATATAGAAAACGGTATAGCTGAATCTAATTGCCTAACTGCTAAATTGAAGAGATGTTTTCCAGTGGGATAAGCTTTAAGTACTTAATAAGTATGAACTGTAACTTCAACATAGTCATTACAAACTATGTAGCTTCACCAAATATGTGTGTTAAATAAACTTTCTTAATAATATTATATTGTTTATACGAATAAATATGATTCCCTAATATCGCTTATACTTGAAATTAGGGATTAGAAGATATCTATTGCGAGAGTTCTCG
Source organism: Rhaphigaster nebulosa (assembly GCA_948150685.1). Taxonomy (NCBI): domain Eukaryota; kingdom Metazoa; phylum Arthropoda; class Insecta; order Hemiptera; family Pentatomidae; genus Rhaphigaster; species Rhaphigaster nebulosa. The sequence goes on along the minus strand of OX411310.1, from coordinate 136,212,290 downwards.
CTCGGGTATACTAGTTATTTTTAATTTTGGTATTTTTAAACTCTTAAGTTTATTAGAAGGATAAGGAGGAAATACCTGGACCCTATTTCATAATAAAATATAAAAGTACAACTGCAAGTAGACCTATTATTTACCAGGCATATTGCACACTGTGAAATGTTGAAACACGATCAAATTTTAAATAGTTATTAACTATTTTAATTAACTAATAATAATTAACTATAATCGGGACTGAATTCGGATACATCCACATCAGCCCATAGACAGCCTCATAGATTGATTAAATAATTAAGCTATAATGTAAAATACAGCTCACGTATGAAATTAAAAATATTATAATAAATAAAGAAAATTCCTAATTAAAATAAAATAATAAAGTTTTAAATATCAATATCACCGATATATCGTTGTATGATTATAGTTCTATCGATATGTTTAGATATCGATAGAAGATATCGGCTTTTCAAATCCGATCTATCGATATATCGCGTTTCGATATTCCAACCCTAATAAACGGGTTGGCTGGCGGTGAAAAAATACTGGTAGTTAGCGTCAAAGATGTCGATATTGAGGCTGGTGGTGTTCAGTATAAGGGGCCATCTTTAAAAGAATTTAATTTTTAAATATTATACAAACAAATTTAAATGCTTAGTTTGTTTTTTTAAGCAAATGTTCTCTATACATAACTATATATAAATATTGAATAAAAAAAATCCTCTTTTTAATTTTATTTACAAATTATACTCAGCTACAGCTACATAGTTTACTAATTTTTTACCTTTTGTTGACGTTGTCTTAGGTCTTTTGTAAGAGTCCAAAAACACCTACGGATGCTTACTTTCCAAATGTTTTTTTTAAATTTGAATTGGTATAATTTTTTGTAAACGCACTTTTACACAAATTACATGTCACATTCTGACGGGATAAAGTAAAAAGATTCCAAATGAATGACTTCTTTTTATCCATTATAAATCAAATACTTAATGCAAAATAACTTGTAAACTTCACAAGAACTGTAAGACCAAGTATAAAAATAAAATTGAATAGAATTGATCTGCTAGTGAACGATGTAACAAAATCGAACATCGGTGTCTGGTCCTTAATCACTACTATATATTACTAGTATACCCGAGCGAGAACTCTCGCATTATATATCTTCTAATCCCTAATACATTAGAAGTATAAGGGATATTAGGGAAACATATTTATTCGTGTAAACAATATAATATTATCAAAACAGTTTATTTAACACATAGATTTGGTGAAGCTACATGGTTTGTAATGACTATGTTGAAATTCATACTTAATAAGTAAATAGCTTACCCCCCTGGAAAATCTCTTCAATTTAGCAATTAGGCAATTAGATTCAGCTACACCGTTTTCTATATGTAGTATTCATACTTAACAGTTACCTTTAGGGTTGGACATGGAAACAAAATATAATTTCCTACTCATTAAAAGTTTTTGTAAACAAACTCAAATTGATATAAAGTTGCCATGACGACACGTACGCAAGATGGCATGAGGCCCGTGCGGACCTATATCGTGCGTTATCTCGAAAACGGTAGGTTTTAAGGCTTTAAAATGTTCGACCAGTATGATCCAATGGATCATACATGATTTTGATGCCCGCGTCAAAATCTTTAAAACCCAACTTATCCCGTCTCGATCCGCTGACTCTCAGTCGTCAAATTTGTGAAACCTCCCAGTTTTTTCACCACTTTTATTTAAGCCCTAGTAAGAATTTAAGAAACGAAATTGGAATTCGTCACTTCTTTATGAAATTCTCTTTCTTTTGATACCTCACTCGTCAAAATCCATCGCTCCTGAGAGCCGGAAAAGGGATCTATACTACCGTAATAATATACAGTAGTGATTACGGTAGTATAGATCCCTTTTCCGGCTCTCAGGAGCGATGGATTTTGATGAATGAGGTATCAAAAGACAGGGAATTTCATAAAGAAGTGACGAATTCCAATTTTGTTTCTTAAATTCTTACTAGGGCTTAAATAAAAGTGGTGAAAAAACTGGGAGGTTTCACAAATTTGACGACTGAGAATCCGCGGATCGAGACGGGATAAGTTGGGTTTTAAAGATTTTGACGCGGGCATCAATATCATACACGCTCCCACGGAGCGTGTTGGTCCAGCGTTTTAAAGCCTCAAAACCTACCGTTTTTGAGATAACGCACGATATAGGTCCGCACGGGCCTCATGCCATCTTGCGTACGTGCCGTTGTCATGGCAACTTTATATCAATTTGAGTCTGTTTACAAACACTTTTAATGAGTGGGAAATTATATATTGTTTCCATGTCCAACCCTAAAGAGCACTGTTAATAATGAATATTACACGTAGAGAATGGTATAGCTGAATCTAATTGCCTAACTGCTAAATTGAAGAGATGTATTCCAGTAGGGTAAGTTAATTACTTATTAAGTATGAACTGTAACTTCAACATAGTCATTAAATATACTTTTTTGGTAATATTATATTGTTTCCCTAATATCGCTTACACCTCGAATGTATTAGGGATTAGAATAAGCATTGATATCTAATGCGAGAGTTCTCGCCCGGGTATACTAGTAATTTATATAATATAGTAAATGATTTTCCATGTTCAACATGCTATTCATTTTTTTCCCACACCCAGTGAATTTTATTTAGTTTCATTCCTGTTTCTAATTTAGCTTATAATTTACTTATAAAAAATTTAGTGCACTTTATAACTGCAGCTGAGTATAATTTACAAATATAATTAAAAGGAGAATATTTTTGAATCATTATTTGTATAATGATATGTACAGAAAAAATTAGCTTAAAAAATAAACCAACCATTTATATGTGTTTTAATAATATTTAAAAATTAAACTATTTTAAATGAATATTTTTATTGATAATAAAAATAAAACGTAAATTGTGTTTCAAGGAAGAAAAAGGAAATCTGCTAACTCCCCGATAATTCTTATTTATTTTCGTCTTCCAAGTAATGTAAATGCCTCATAATTCGAATTTCCAAATAAAAAATATGGTTAAGCTCTTAATCTTTTCAAGAGGTGAATGATTGAGAGAGGAATCGTTTCTATGAATTTCGGTCGGTTTACCGTTTTTTTTTCCTATTCAGTTCTCTTTAAATAAAATTGTAAAAAAAAACCTGAGTACAACTACAGAGGAGCGGCGCACTATCACAAGAGTCTAGAGACTGAATCGAGTGTCGTCTCACTAGCGATCTCTTGGTCCATTCTTGTTAACTACGTGCCTTCTTTTTCAGCACTTTCTTATAAATTGGTTTTATGCTCATCGCTTAAAGCTGTTTCACAGTTTTCAAATTGATTCTTATTTGGATATAACTGTTTGTTTGTTTTTTTAAAGAAAAAAGTTACTTTTTATTTTAATGTACTTAACATCTTCCCCTTTTTCACATAAGAATATAAGTATTTCACTTATTTTTATACAATTAAATAATAATTAATCAAGTAATGTTTTTTTAAATGATCTTCATAATTCAAATTTAGTTCTAATTTAATTATCTAAACATAAGGTAAATGAATATGTTCATAATTAAAAACCATAAAATTACCACTTTACTATCGCAATTGAATTTTTTAAATAATTAATTTAATTTTCTACAAAAATAAATACTGTTAATATTATCCATTATGATTATAAATGATTAATTTCATAATTAAAAAACATGAAATTACCCAGTAACTATCATAAATAGGTGCAAACTAGAATCTAACAAAATTAAATCACAATGGGTGTAGCAACTCGGAATAAAATTTGTGCGACGTAACAAAGCGGGGTAAAATATTTTTTTTAGGGAGAGACAAAGTTGATGTTCGTTTTTTGCACCACCCAAAACTACTAAATACGAATTTTCATATCAATCGAAAAATTGCTTGTAAAAAAAACAGCTTTAAGCGGTGAGCATAAAACCAAATTTATAAGAAAAAGGAGGCACGTAGTTAACAAAAATAGACCCAGAGATCGCTAGTGATACGACACTCGATTCAGTCTCTAGACTCTTCTGATAGTGCGCCGCTCCTCTGTAGTTGTACCAAAACCTGTAACCGTACTGTTAGTCGACAACATAAATTGATCTGAAAGATTAAGTTCGCTCATGACTGGCAAATCCGCGAATGCAAGGTGCTTTATAAACAAAAACTTTACCGACGCCTATCGTGCAGACACAAAAGCATGTATCATAAGTGAAAATTTCAACGAATGGGTACAGATATGGAATAAAAAACAGCGAAAATTTTCAACTGTTTATTGATAATTGCACGGTCCACAACAGTACCACATCACTCAGCGATGTTTATCTTCTGTCTTTGCCTCCCAGCACAACCTCTAAGCTCCAATCTCTAAACTTGGCCATAATTAAACGATTTTAGACATTTAACGCAAGGAAGTAGTGATGCAACTCTTAGAAAGCATCAAAGATGGAAATCATCTATTTCAAAATTAACAAGGAGTCACGGGAGACTTTTTGAGATTTCGCCTATTTTGACGAAGGTTTAGCAGTAGCTTGAATCCTAACTGACGAGGAAATGTTGACTACATAAAAAAAGGAGATGAACAAGAAATTGATGTGCCGACGATTAGTTCTAAAATGGCGAAATAATGCATCTACAACATGTCATTTCTTAGCAAAATCGGATGTTTTGTATAACCGTATTTTCTTCTCTGAACATGCTCAACCAAGCCATTGATGAGATCCGTTTTCAAGGATTGCACCATAAGAAAGTAACCGAATTTTTTTGTTGATCTAATTATATCGTTTGTATTTTCATTCATATTAATACAATTTTGTATTAATTTTGTTATTTCTTATTTTTTACTGCCGGTTATTAGAAATCTCGATAATTTGGATATCTCGATAGTTCATATTTACCTTACGAACCCTTGACCATACGAATTATCGAGATTCTACTGTATTTTATTTTAACAATTTTCTTTATTCGGCAAAACTCCAGAATCGTAACCCCAAAATGGCGGAGGTCTAGATTTTTAAGATCAGCCAGGTCCTAAAAATCTAGATGTCTTCCATGTTGGGGTTACCATTCTGGAGTTTTACCAGTAAATATAACAATAAACAATATTTAATTACAAAACAATAATTAGTAGATAAGATTTACATAAAAATAATGTTGATTAATCCTATATAAAGAAAAATTGATGATTTATATAAATGATGATGGTACTGAGATGTATATCAAATAAATGACATGCTTTTAGATGAATGTTTTGAGAATGCACAATATAGTCGGAAGAGTTATAATATAAATAAAAATTTGAGAAGTTTGGAGGTTTTATTATTGAAAAACTTCTAGAAGACTATAATATATCAAATATGGCCAAAAGTCTTCAAAATAAAAATATGTTATAATTTTTTTTTTCTTTGAAGTATAATTCTTTTCTATCTTTTTTTATAATGATTCATGGCTAATAAAAATATTGTTTTATAAATAATAATCATTATATTATTTCATAACCTTCTTCACAGTTTAACATTATACTCATTTGATGCACTTTCTTTGCTTTTTCATCAATTTCCTTTCGATATATCGATATTTTTCTAGCTATTATCGGTGGATATCGATATCTGGTTTTGCGATATATCAAAATATCGAATATCGATATTTTACTTTCGATGTTCCAACCCTAATGCCAGGCCTCCCGATCCCGTGCCAGCGCTTTCATGGCATTTATCTGCTTATCTCTCTTCTGGCCTATTCTTGAAATGTGTTCAGTCCATTAAATTCTAGGTCGCCCTCTTGGGCATTCAAAGAATTTTCGAGGGCCACGGTTCTCATCCATCCGGCAAAGGTGTCCAAACCATCGAAGTTGTCTTTTTTCAAGGGTATGTTTCAAGGAAGCAACTCCGAGATCTTCTCGTTTCCGCTCGTTTTTAATACGATCTCTCCTTGTTCGACCAGCTGCTCTTCGGATATATTTCATTTTAGCAGCTGTTATTCTGCTTAGGTGCTTGAATAGAGGCTCCCATTCCATTACTGCCTGCTGCAATCGCGCTTCTGAATCCGCTATGAGAACAATATCATCTGCAAACACCACCACTTGCACCAGAATTGTCCTCATATTCCATTTGCCTACAACAGTGCGAGCTGTCCTTCGTTTGCACATCGTAAACCTTTTTCAAATCGATATAAAGTTTATGAACTACACCTATGTACTTATTCTATTTGATAAAATTATCCTAAAATTAATAATAAATAAATAAATTCTGAAAAAATAATACTAATAATTGGGCGTTCCCCCACCATTATTGTTTACTCCCTCACCCCACTACCACTAGAGCCTGGGGAAAGGAGATTCCCAAGGCGAAGACAGCCGATTTCACCCAAATCCTCCCTTCTTTTCTCTCGTTGCTTTTATTACGTGATTTGACCGCTCTTATGGATTTTAATTTTTTTAACAGATCTTCATAGTTTAAAGTTCATGATTAACAAAACGTTTCATAATTAATGTCATTATTTATGTTTAACAATTTAATTGTCTATAAAAATAAGTTAAATAAATGCAATTATTGTTATCCATGCAATCATTATTATCCATGATTAAAATCCATAAAGTTATCCATTTACTATCCTATATAGGTGCTAATTAGAATCTAACAAAATTAAATCACAATCAGTATCGCAACTTTGAAGTGATAGAAGAGTTCAGACCACTGTGCGATGCAACAAACTGGGATAAAATATTTTTCTAGTGAGAAACAAAGTTGATATTCGTTTTTCGCAGACCGAAAAACGCTCAGGTACGAATTTTCATAGCAATCGAAAAATAATTTTTTTTTACTCAAAATTTTCACCTCCGCTCCTTCCGTTTTTGTTCGAAAATCACATAAATTGCGATAACTTCAACACCACTCCACCGATTCATACGAAACTTGGGAGAGGTTTAGGGCTTTATAAACTACACGAGATAGCATAAACCCGACCTCCATAAACATGTTTGAATAGGAGATACAAAATAAAACGTTTGAGGAATTTTATTTATTTTAGGGTACCCTTTCTCCCTTCCAAAGGCATATATTCTAAAAGTGATTGGTACGGGTTAGAGATCAGAAATTCAGCTTTTCAATGGCCGTATTAATGTTAAATTTGGATAAAATCCCGAGGAGTTGTGAATGCTTATGTGAACGCCGGGCGTCGGCAGGAATAAAAAGCCGTCCAGAAAAATCAAGACCAAAAATTTCGATTTTTTTTATTTTTGATAAAAACTAATCTGAATTGCTTTTTCCTAATATATATTTTTTTAGCCTTCTTTACTCGAAGCGTCTTTTAGTTTTTGTGCATTTAAATTCATTTAATACAACGGGAAATATTTGTTTCTTATTTTACACAAAAAAATAAATCCATGCACAGCAAAAGCAGAAAACAATAATATAAATAATTGTTTTAATTACATGAAATATTTTTTTTCTCGGCTCCTTTTTTTTATTTGTTTAAAATTGTATTCATATTATTGATATCTTGTGTAATATTTATGGCTGTTTAATATTATTGACTCTAATGGAAGGGATATGGTCGTATTTTCTATTTATTAATATAATTGTTATATTTAAGGTAGGTTTGTTAATTCTTGGTAATTGTTCAATTTATGCCATATGCAAGTTTTCTTTTTTGAGAAATTAGGTTGTATTATTTCGTTAATAATTATATTATTTATACATTTTTTATAAATGTCTTTGTTATTTATCATCTGATTAATATTTTTATATTTTATAGCGTATTTTATATAGCTGTTATTTTGTAATTAATATGCCTAATTATTAATTATAGAAATATAATATAAAACTTCACGACGACTCAGTATGAGAGCGGTAAAATCACGGAAGAAAAGCAAGGAGAGAAAAGAAGGGAGGATTCGGGTGGAATCGGCCATCTTCGCCTTGGGAATCTCCTTCCTGGGGGAAGGCTCTGGTCCCCACTACCTGGATCATTTCCCCGGCTCAGTGCTGTGTTCAGAGTTGTGGTGTGTTGTGATTCGTGTGTGTTATATCCCTTCCATAAACCATGGACCAAATGATGAATAACCAGAACTTTGGTTTCTCTGACTTCATGTGAGTTATTTCTTTACTTATTACTTATAAGAATTCTATTATAAGATATTATAAGAAATCTATTTCCAATTCTATCCTCATTGCTTATGTTGTTTTTGTTACGAATTACGTTTCTCGGTACAAAGCCGTAAATTAATTTATTTTCGCAAATAGCGAAGATCCATGCTTCATCTCACCGTTATTAAAACTAACCCTAAATTTGTTTACATTCTAATAAATTTTTTATTTATTTAGTTGTTTTTTTTTTTTTTTACATATTTTTTGTTATCTTTATTTACCTAAAAATGCATTTTATTGAAAATTTGATGGATAGTTTTAATTTTTTTAATATTTTTTAAAGAAGTAACTTATTTTGTTTGCTGAAACTTCTGCACTGCTTCTACTCGGTATGTACGGTATATCGTTCTCTGTTGCACACATCAGACAGTAATTGAAATGAGACACTGCTTCTTCATGCTTCATTGTCATCGGTTCCTCAACTTGTCTTTCACCATCTTCTTCATTGGTAGAGACTTCTGTAACACTGTAGGATTTCTTCACCAGTTTTAATTTTCAATTCATTCTCCTCATGACCTTCATCTCATTCGTAGATTTATTTAAAAAAATAAGTTCACCAGCAAAATTTGTTTTATATCTACTTTTAATTAAATTAATTTTACAGAATCGACTGATTTATTTGATAGGTATTATTTCTAATTCTAACAAAATAAATTTTGAACACTTTCATAGGAATTACATTACTCGATATCAAAGGTGTGTAAAAAATTTCACTTTCGATTTTCAGAGTCATTACAATAATTTTGCTATAGATCGGGGAGTTAGAAATATGTTTTACATACATACATTTTTATTTGAAAACAAAAATGTTATTGGTTGCTTTATTTTTTTTTTATATACTGTTTTCATTTTTTTATCCCAGATCAGATAACTGGAATGTTCGGAGTACCGAAGCTCGGTTTACCGAGATTTTGTTTGGTTCTACCGAATTTGGTTCTACTTGTCAATAATGTCTCATATTTCTGTCTTAGCATTTTGCATTCAATTTTGATTTTGCTGGACCGTTTTCTACAACTCCCAGTGGCTACAATGAGCTCTTCTTTTTAAAATTGATGCACTGTACATGTCGTAACTAGCCGAGTTTTGCCTAATAACTAAAGTTAAGTTATGGTGAGGCTCCCGGCTCAGCTGAAAAGGATCCATTGGGAGTTGTATATCTCTTGAGCGAGCAGAAATAATTAATAACAGGTTTGGTGCTCAGGTAGTTTCAATATGTACAGTGAGGTCCTATGAGCTATGCTTGTACCAGCCAGCCTTATTGGGGCAGTGAAACTACTTAAATTACCCTATCAAGGCATGTAAAAATTACTCCCTGATAATGTGCCTATAGATAGCAATTGTGTTAATTTTATTTTTAATTAAAAATAACCTAAATCATAACAATGAATGAAGCGCAAAAATATAGAATTAACGTTTTATTGAAGGGTAAAGACAGGTTTATCTTAACAACACCAAAATATTCGGAATAGATGTCAGGAATCAATATCTATATGAATTCGAGCTTTGGTACGATGTGGATCAATTAGAATTGATCCACTCGGCGAGGATATACTCTCCTTTTTAATCACCATTAAAAAACTGGGTATATTAACGACATTTCTTTTTGTAATTTTTTTGTTCTGTCAACCCTTAAGGTTTTTAATCAAAGGATATATGAAATCGCTTGCTATGCATAATTTGAATTATAACTAATTTGGACGATAGGGGTCAGCTTATGATCATTTCAAATATTATAGTTTATACATATAATTGAGACACACGGGTATGAATGAAAGTTTTGTACTGATGTTGCATTTATAGTTAAGGCAGTGCTCTTACTATAAAATGCTTTTGAAAGTATTTCATTTTCCACTAATTAAAAATATAAAATAAACAAATTCGAAATAGTCTTAAAGAATAAATAAAAAAATTTGGTTTTCATAAGAAGAAAAAAAAATTCCTTATTTTATGTACTTAACTGATCCATCAAAAAGCCGGGAATTTCACATGGCTTCAAGTTCCTTATAACTTAATAGCCTATTTTAAGACTGAAAAGAATAATGAATTGTGTCATTAGATTCATCTTTGGGGTTCCTGGGCTCTCCCATGTCTTGATTTGGTATGCCAAGCTAAAATGGCTTTACTCTGTTTCTCAATAACAATATTTCTTAAGTGTCTATCTTTTCCAGTCATTCAAAGCAACTTCTCTTCTTCTTTATTTGTTCACCCCAAGTCGCTTGTTTCTAACTAGTTTACTACACTCAGGGTATTCAGCAATTCCTTGAAGACCATGAATTCTGCTTGTAATTTTCGCTTCGGGAAACAATCGGAAATTATGCTTGAAAACAGCCAGTCGTCGGGAATTTTTATTGCTTAATCTAAAAATCTAAAATTCCATTTTTCCATCAGTACTAAACAACAAGTCTATAAAATATTGAGAAGGTTTCTCTTACCATCTCTAATTCAATGTAAATTAGAAAACCCCTCCCTTCCACTAACTTTGTTTATCAGTTTCTCTCTCTCAAACACTTACTAGTTCTATGTTCTCTCTTACATTACACCTTATTACTACTACTTACTCTGTCACTCCGCCTGTTGCTAAGTGAACTGGGGATGTTAAGGAATGGTAAAATAATGTATTAACACCAAACAGCTCCGAATTTGAATTTCAACCGATTTACAACCCTCTTCTTATAATAAGTTTGTCGGTTCGCCACACCCTTGAGGCCGAGGCTGCAGTGAGGATTCACTTTATTCGATTAAAGAGGCTGCTAGGATTCATTTTATTCCTATCATTATGATTATTTGTTTATAATTCATTATATAAGTCATGTAAAATGCTAAGTAACAATATCAAGCAGGAATACTCAGTAGGTTGTCTAGTGGGTTGAATTGTGGCTTTGTGGGAAGTAGGTTGTCTAGTGGGTTGAATTGTGGCTTTGTGGGAAGTAGGTTGTCTAGTGGGTTGAATTGTGGCTTTGTGGGAAGTAGGTTGTCTAGTGGGTTGAATTGTGGCTCTCTTTGTTGAACGACACCATTTGTTTTTTTATGCTTTCTGTGTCCAGTCATCCTTAAAACAAACACTGACTTTTCCTTATTACAGCATCTACTATAAAATGTTTATTCTAGAACATCTTCTGCAATACCTTATCCTAATTCTTCTGTTGGAGTTCATCAATATTTTTCTTAAAATCCTGAATAAATATCATTTAATGGAAGTTTAATATGTTTTATTTTGCTCAATATCGAAAGAAAATTGGTCTGAACAATCTTAATTCAGCATATGGGTGATTCTTAGGAAAAGGGCAATTTTCAGTGATGAATTTAAACAAAAATAGAAGTCTCCAAAAACATGGGATGGACATTATAGAATGTACTTCCTGCATGACGTTCTCCCCTGCGATGCTGACTGGAAACTGAAGCTTGGGGATCATGAAAGAAAGGTTGTTGTAAGACAACATGGCTGTCACAACAAAATGACACTCTAAAATTCTCTGTTTGTCCCACTTAAGTATAGAACAGAGCTATTCTCATTCAACCACGGGATGTACTTTCTTGTATACAAAGTTCATTGAGCTGATATGTAAACACACTTTTGTTGTAATAAAGGGATTATCCTTCATTCGTACCGCTAGTCTATTATCTGAGACAGAAACCTTTTCTTATTGTATATTTTGAAGCTAAGCATTGGATTTTGATATCTGAAAGCAGTAGTGGATACTCCCACTATAAAGACTATTTCCATGTTTATGAAAAGGAACTAGCCCTTAAATAATATGAATCACCCGAAATGGTTGCCGAACTAAACACTTGATTATACATATAGAAAATTCTTTTACAAAACTCTATGGTTATAGAGCATATAGTTTTGAAGATATCTACCTGATACATCATAATTGACATTTTCTTGAAAATCGCTTATATATCTAGCTTCTTGTTATTTACATCGCAAATGAATTTTTATAAGTTTTTTTTTTACTATTTAATTAAAACTATATATAACTATTGAGCTATTATTTGAATTTTAACGGCTTCAATTTGTTTTTATCGAATGCCATGTGAAAAACTATTCTAAAGAAAGTTAATTATCAATGCTGCCCAAAATTTTTATCAAGACACAAGTAAATACATAGTTAATTGAGAAGCATTTCCTATGGTTTCTTGGGTTCTAGGTAAAAATACTTTATCGCGTTTTCATTAGTTTATACAATGGAAGAATTATTATTGTGGTGTTTTTATGGCACATGCTTTATGATAAGAAAAAAAAGCATAATTTAAATAATTTTTCACCATTTGAGTTTGCTGCTTGTGTAATAGCTTAAAATGTAATTATGAAATGTTATTATACTGACTGCTTCTTGATGTTATCATTCTCTTGAAAGTTCTTGATCGTTAAAAGCATACCAAGAGTCGATTTGCAAAATTCCTCTTCTCCCACACCACTTCAATCTGATTTAGAGTTAATTTTTTCCATTTTATTGTACTAGTTACTCCACAATAAGTTTTTTTTTTTTTTAATGAATGTATCTGGAGTTGCTGAAGAAAACATTCCGTTAGCAAAATTTCCTTCTTCCTCCCTCCCCTTGAATAACCATACTCTTTCGATTTAACTTTCTATTGACATGAATATTATTTATATAGTTAAATGAAATCAGTAAAAAAATCATGGTTATATTGGCTAAGGACGCTCATGTCTGATACGTTTATCTTATTAATTGCACGTGGATAGATTTCATTTTGATTTAATCTAGAGCATTTCAGTTGATGGCTTAGCGAGCCCGAAGATTGAAGGTTCGATGCCGATACCATCAATCGATGCTTACAAACAGCCATCCACTATCCACCATCCAAATCCAAATTCTTAAGATCACCCTCATCGCAATCCTCTCTTCTATGTTTCGGTTTTACTGCTCGGGCGGGTCTTTTCTACTTAAGGATAGCCAGTTAATTTTTAGTAACGCTATTATCACTTAAGTTACTTTACATTAATCACTATCAACTAACATATGATTAGAAAATATTAAAACAGGTTAATAGAATATTTATTTTAAGGCAACATTCTGAAGTAAATAACAAAAAATACTTTAAATAGGAAGCCATATCCCTCAAGATTTGTTCAAATAAGTCATTGTGTTTATTCCTCTGCCGCCACAAAAATTCACATAAGTATGAATCAATCAGTTCTCGGCTTGTGCCACATTCCTTTTTACTTCTTCTTGTGGCTTTGGCCCAGAGAGACTCAATTGACTGAGTATTTGCGCCTGTAATTGGGTCAACAAAATTTTTTGAATGCTTAATTCATTGCATGTGCTCCTTCGCACAGTTTTACCTTGGGGACGCCTCTTTCCTGGAGAAAAATAATGAAGCACTTCGTTTTTTTTTACTTCCTTTTACGCAGTAAAAGGAGTATTGTAATCGCAAAAATTTTCGGTCTTCAGATTTCAAAAGATACATTCAGACATTCGTGCGTGTCTCGCATAACTCAAGAACGGTTAGTCGTAGAAATTTAAAATTTTGTATTTAGGATTATTGTAAAATCTAGTTGTGTACTTTCCTTTTTAGTCACTGCATGATTCCCGGAAAAGGTACTTTACTTGAAGGTCATATTAGACTTTCATGAAAATTTTTATAAAAATATAATGTAAAACATCTCAAATTTGGTAAATTAGACTTTTGTATCAATTTAAATAATATAACAGATTTTGGTTGAAATTGAAGAGCCGAAGGGGTACTTTACTTGAAGGTCATAATAAACTTACATCAAAAGGTATATTGACATTTAATACAGAGATCATATGGTTCGTTGATAAAGGTTCTAAACGCGATTTTTTTCCCACTCTAATTAAACAAATTTATTACTGGTTTTAAGTATTAAAATTGTGTGTAATACTTTTTTTTCCTACACATTTGCAAGATGAATAAGTCTGCAGCATAATAAGATATAAGTTAAGCTGGTCCTTCCACTTGAAGTGTTGAAGCCGTCGATTTTCAATGTTTTGTCTAGTGACATTGACAATTCTAATGTTGCCAAGGAACACGAAGAAATCTCTTGGGAACTTGTTACCAACTGAAAGAAAACGACATAGTAACGGAATGAGATCTCCAGAAACAAGAGCTTTTTTTTTATACGAGGGTGTGTGGAAATCTTCAAAAGAGACGGATAGGCCCGTGCCTATCCGCGTGTGGGATTTCTACCCACTAAAACCACCTCCCTACACCTCTTTCCCACCCTCCACGGGACCACCGTTAGGCATTAATCATGGAGGGTGATTGGCTGTGTGCTGCCTCATTGTTTTAGGCTGCCACTATTTAGGCGCGCCTCTCCTTCTTCTCCTTCCTCAGCTTCTTGATGACCTCTGTCGCTAGACGCTGGCCTGCCATCCAACAATCCTGTGAAAGCAGCATCAGGCTGACGATGCTGTCCACTGTGGCTCCTGCGCCACAGATTCCTAGAAATTCTTCCTTCTCTTCTTGAAAGCGGGGACAGCTAAAGAATACATGTTCTACAGTCTCAACTATTGTTGGGCACCTTGGACATACAGCGGTATTGTCCAGCTTGAACCGCACTTGGTAGGCTCTGAAGCAGCCATGTCCTGTGAGCATCTGTGTTAGGTAGTAATCTACTTCCCCATGTTTTCTATCCAGCCAAGATTGGATTTGAGGTATCAGCCTATGGGTCCACCTCCCTTTCAATGTCATATCCCAGCTACGTTGCCATCTCTCAGCCGTCTGCTTCCTTTCCTCGGTACTGGAGATGCGGAGATGCAACTCTCTTATATGAGCGTTGCCTCTCTTCTGCGACCAGCTCTATCGGCGGCATCCTGGCCACCACACATGCAGCTTTGTAGGAAACTGTGCGGAACGCGCTGATCACTGTGAGAACATTCCGGCGGTGGACAGATACCATTGGTCTCCTGTAGGCCAGTATATCCAAGGCCTCACTCCATATCGCGGCTGCATAGAGCAGAGTAGATGGGACCACACTTGCTACCAATAGTCTCCGACTACTTCTGGGTCCGCCTATATTGGGCATCAGTCGGGCCAACGCTGTGCTCACTCTAGCCGCTTTATCGCATGCTTGTTGGATATGCTCCTTGAACCGCAGCCTCTCATCGATTATAACCCCAAGATACCTCAGGGAAGACTGGGACCTAATTTCTTGTCTACCCACTCTCAAGGTTATTTCCTCCTTCCTTTTGCGACTACTAATAAGAAGGGCCTCTGTTTTCCTGTGTGCCAGCTGGAACCCCACTGATGCCAGCCAATCTCGGATCAATGAAATGCTCTGGTTGGCCTTCAAGGTCACTTCATCTTTGTATTTTGCTTCGATCACCACTGCGATGTTGTCGGCAAAGCCCACCGTCTTGGCACCCTCTGGCAGGCTAAGCCTGAGGACCCTGTCGTACATGACATTCCACAGTAGTGGCCTCACCTTAAACCTTTTTGGCCCATCTTCTGTTGAATAAATCAGGGTTCTGTCCCTGAAATAATCTCGAATAATGCTCGTCAGGTAAGTGGGGACACCCATTTCCTGCAGGGCATTCAGAATACAGCTCCAGCTAGCCGAGTTAAAGGCATTTTTAACATCAAGCGTGACAACTGTGCAGTAGCATTTCGCACCTCTTCTCCACCTCTTCCCCGCAATAGCCTTCCGAGCCATTTCTATCACCATGGTGATTGCGTCCAGAGTTGATCTTGCTTTCCGGAAGCCAAACTGAGTCCGTGCTAGGCCCCCTACACCATCCTTGGTCACCTCCAGCTATAATTTTCTCCAAAGTCTTGCCAGCTGTGTCCAAAAGACATGTCGGTCGAAATGCTGAAGGGTCCGATGGGTTTCTCTTGCCTATCGGGATCAGCACAAGGTGCTGTCTTTTCCATGGCCGCGGAAACGATCCTTAAACAAGAACTGAAGACTTCTTGAAAAAGATTTGGCCTTGTCTCCATTGCCGCCTTTAGTGCCACATTTGGGATGCCATCCAGACCTGGTGCTTTTCCTATCTGAAGGCTAGTGTAGACATCCTTGAGTTCTTCAGCTGTCACGGATGGTGTGTCGAATGGCTGCCACAACCCTGAATGCATTAATTCTTCTTGTTCTAGGAAAAGAGTTGCCACTGTGTTCTCTACAACAACTGGGCACATAGGTGATCTCGAAGAGTTGCTCTTTAACTTCTTCATGACGGTCCGGTAAGGCCGTCCCCATGGATCCCCGGTAAGGCCGTCCCCTCATCCACCTCTTCGCAAAGTTCCTTCCAGCACCGCCTCTTGCACATCTTGATTGCTCGCCGTAGTTCAGGTTTCGTAGCTTTGACCTCTTCCTGGAGTATTTGGAACTGAGGGCTGCCTTTTGCTCACTGATACCTTCTTCTTGATGCATGACACCGCCTACGACAGTCAGCGATCTGGTCGTTCCACCAGTAGACTGGGTCTCGGCCCATGCCTGCCTTACTGCGCACCATAGCTGCGTCACACACTGTGGTGACCAGATCCATTACCTGGTGTGCCTTATCCTCTGCAGAGCCTGAAAGCTCACAAGATGCCTCCATCATAATTTTGAATGCCTCCCTGTCAAAAGTCCTAGCTTTCCAGCGAACTGTACTCCTTTTGATAGAAACAAGAGCTTGTGTGTGTGTATCTGTAGGTGTCAATAGATCGCGACGCTGAGTATCATTTTTGAGATACTATCTTCGAAAACTAGTAACCAAATTCAGGGTCACTTTTTGAGCCGCCGGTTTATAGTTTAATAGGCATAGAAGGAAGCCATGGTGTATCCACATTTTGCACAAGTGTTCTATTAGAGTTCTATTAAATTCATAGTGTCGATTACTAATGTAAACAATAGCACTAAATATTCTTGATATTTATCATATGATTTAGTCGATTACTGAAAAATAACCTATGTCATAACATACTTACTAAAAAGTAACAGGCTGTCTTAAAGTAGAAAAGACCCCTCGGACGTTTACCAGTCAGCTCAGAGTAGATAACTTTTTAGGGATTCCTTCACTACAATCTAGAGCATTTAGTTAAGTAAAACAAAACACAATCTTTTCTTAATAATTATCATTGACATCTCTAGATATTAATGTGACAGATAGTCTGGAAAAGAAACGAAGCAATTTTTACATTCTCAATGTTTCATTATATTTGATCTCTTTGTATCATTCTTCATAACAAATAAATTATATTTCTACAATTCTCTGAAACTGTTATTAAATGAAAGAACCAATGTGATAAAGCTAAATCTTCCATTTACATCTTAATGCCTTGTTGATTATAGTATTTTTTTTTTTAGGTTGGATTTGGAAGACCTTTACCCAAGGACTGAGAATAATGTAGAACAAGTTTCTCCGCTGAGGCAGGCTGTTAAAGCGGGAGATTTGCCCAGGGTGAAAGAATTGATCAAATGTGATCGTTATGAGATCAACAAGCCGAACAGCAAAGGCTGGACTCTCCTTCATGAAGCTGCTATCAGCGATAGTCTTTATGATATTTTCCAATATCTCATATCGGCTGGAGCTATAGCTGATTTTAAAACTGAAAATGGAGTATCTCCATTATATGTCGCATGCAAGCATGGAAGTGTAACAATCGCCAAAGTATTGATAGAATATGGCTGTGATGTTAACAGTAAGTTCGCTTTCGATCATGACTATGGTAGGTTCGTTCATTGTAACTTCACTGCTCTTCATATTGCATGTGCTCGCAGGAATTCAGAAATAATAAAGCTGCTAATAAAGAATAATGCGGATGTGAATGCAAAAGATGATTTAGGACGGACTCCTATTCATTATGCCATAGACAACACAAGTGTAGCTGGTATTCGTATGCTCATTTCGGCTGGTGCTGATATGATTTTGAAGGACGTTCATGGCTGTTCACCTTTGCATTATGCTAGCATGTTGGGACACCTTGAGATATTCAATTTAATGAAATTTCTTTTTTGCGATGAAAGAATTTTAAATGACCAGACATCGGAAGGCTTGACATCGCTAATGTTAGCATGCCAATTCAAACATTATTTCATTGCTGATGAATTAATTAAGCTTGGAGCAGATACTACTTTAGTCGACATTGCTGGACTTCTCGCTGTCCATATGGCTGCACGTGCTGGGTTCAGATTATTTAAACTTGTACTTCAGCATACGCCGAAAGATGCAATTGAAAAATACGCCTCATTCGGATGTAGTTCCGAAAAAGAACGGCGGTCCCTTCCTTGCCTCATTATTGATAGTCATTGTTTTGATAGTCTAGAACTATTATACAAATCAGATCTAAGCGAATCGATTTTGAAATGCCCTGAAGAAATAAATGGTCACCTAGTATCGCCTATCGGTTTTCTCCTGCTGCATAACACTATTAGGTTTGATAAAGAAACCAGATTACAGTATTTGGAATTTCTATTGTCTTATGACTTTCTGATAGATCCAGTTTATGAAAATAAGGAGGAAGTCCTTCGGGATGGATTTAAAAACAAAATCTGGCCGGAGGCACTTGATAAATTTAAGAAGTACCCGCCGAAGAGGATCAACTCTGTCGAAGCTGTGGTTCAGATGCATAGTCATTTGCATAGTGATTGCTATTGCAAACTGTTTCTGTCCATGATCCTAAGTAAAATAGTTTCGCCCAATAAATTTCTTCCTTGTGATTCCTCAAGGCAAATCTCTTTATTTAATGAATCTGCCAGGGAAGGCTTTATAGAAGCACTTGATCTTCTAAGGTATGCTGAATATGTTGACCCGGATGATGTTATGGAAATGTTTCTGAGGCAAATGTCAGGTCCGAAATATACATGGGCTGGTCATGAAGATAAAGTCATAAAGTTTCTCCTAGAAAAATGCACGACCAACTTCATGCCAACATTTTCGTAAGTACTATTTTATTGTATTTTGGCACCTGTTTTAGTCTCTTTCCTATTTCCTTCTTATTTCTTATAGTGTTCTATGGGCCTTATGAGGCTCTCTCTCTATCACTCTTTATCTGTATTAATAATCTTCCTTATAAAATCCATTATTTTTCCAATTTTACGGAGATAACTCACACATTACCATTTTTTACTGTAACTTACATCATGATCTTAATTAAGTGTATTGTTTTTAATTTAGAATAGCAAAAACTCAATGAGAGACATATTGAGAAATATTGTTAGGTTATAAATGGAAAATTCCACAAACGAAGTATTGAGTTTCTAAACTAATGGAAAACAACTTACTTTATCGATATTTCGACAATTCAGGTATCAGGACAGAAGGATTGGGGAAACAACATATATATTTAAAGATAAAGTGCAGTACATCTCATATGCATAATCCAAAAAGACACCACCAGAGACAGCACCCAACCCACCTCAAGACACCCACATGCAAATTGAAGGAAAAGGGAGGTTACATATACATATATTTATTGAATGTTTTCTTGATGTGGAACTCCCTCTTCTGAGTATTTTACCTTCCTTTTTCTTTTGGTTTTGTTATATTTATTTTCTTTTTAATATTTTATTTATATGGTCTTTTGTACATTTTTGGTTAATGAGTATTTGTATTTTCTGTTTTATTTTTTATGATCAGCTGTTTTTAATTTAACTTTTTCCAGCTGTTGTCATGTAACCTCCTTTTTCCTTGAGTCTGTGTGTGGCTGTCTTGGGGTGGGATACAGTCTCTGATGTCTTTTTGGGCTGTGGATGTGAGATGTACTGCATTTTGTCTATATATATATATATATATATATATATATATATATATATATATGTATATATGTGTGTGTGTGTATGCACTTATGTTTTTTCTCTCTCCTTCTGTCCTAAAGGTGCCTGAGTAAGCGAAATGCTGACAGGATAGTTGTTTTCCGTTATTTTAGAGGTTCTAGACTTTATTTGCCTGACTTTATTCGACTCTATTTATATTGTTACTATTAATGGTTTTTAAAACTTAATTGAATTAATGATTGTTTTGACTTTCATGACAAATTAATTGTCACTTACAATTAAATAGTTTGCTATTGTATTACTCGAATACATTTCATTTGGGCCCTCAGCCTGATCCCTAGGCAGATCAAATGTCATCTTAACAATACTAACATCTTACAGGATTTTGAATTAATATTATATTAATTTGATATTAATTACAGGAAGATGAAGAACTTCCTAACAGAGCCGGTAAGCCCTAACGATAGAAGAAAACATGACGGATTCACTCGTGTTTACGAGATGGCCGAGTCCAGTATCCGTGTGGTGTCTTTGAAAACGTTGTGTAGGCTCACTGCAAGAAGGTACATTCGTAAGGAAGCTGAAAAATCATCTGAGAGTTTTCCAAGCTATCTCGAAAAAATTCCCTTACCTCCTTCGCTGTATAGCTACCTTTTACATAATGAGGATTTTTGAAATGTTTGTCACAGAATTTTGTGGAATTTTTGTGGTACTTGTTATTTGAGGAGCCATATTGGAGGGTTTATTGTATTATATTATTGTTTTGTCGGCCAATGATGTTGGGAGGTAGTTTGAGGAGCCATATTGGAGGGTTTATTGTATTATATTATTGTTTTGTCGGCCAATGATGTTGGTAGGTAGTTTGAGGAGCCATATTGGAGGGTTTATGGTATTATATTATTGTTTTGTCGGCCAATGATGTTGGCAGGTAGTTTGAGGAGCCATATTGGAGGGTTTATTGTATTATATTATTGTTTTGTCGGCCAATGATGTTGGCAGGTAGTTTGAGGAGCCATATTGGAGGGTTTATATGTATTATATTATTGTTTTGTCGGCCAATGATGTTGGTAGGTAGTTTGAGGAGCCATATTGGAGGGTTTATATGTATTATATTATTGTTTTGTCGGCCAATGATGTTGGCAGGTAGTTTGAGGAGCCATATTGGAGGGTTTATTGTATTATATGATTGTTTTGTCGGCCAATGATGTTGGCAGGTAGTTTGAGGAGCCATATTGGAGGGTTTATATGTATTATATT
The DNA here is from genome assembly GCA_948150685.1 of Rhaphigaster nebulosa. Taxonomy (NCBI): domain Eukaryota; kingdom Metazoa; phylum Arthropoda; class Insecta; order Hemiptera; family Pentatomidae; genus Rhaphigaster; species Rhaphigaster nebulosa. The sequence continues at coordinate 136,191,208 of OX411310.1, read as the reverse complement.
ATTTTTTTGTCGGCCAATGATGTTGGTAGGTAGTTTGAGGAGCCATATTGGAGGGTTTATATGTATTATATTAATGTTTTGTCGGCCAATGATGTTGGCAGGTAGTTCGAGGAGCCATATTGGAGGGTTTATATGTATTATATTATTGTTTTGTCGGCCAATGATGTTGGTAGGTAGTTTGAGAAGCCATATTGGAGGGTAAATATGTATTATATTATTGTTTTGTCGGCCAGTGATGTTGGCAGGTTGTTTTATTTGATCCTAGTTACCTTATTGACAGGTCAAGAACTTTTCTTTTTTTTTTCATTTCAGAAAAAGCACTCCTTGGTAAGATCGCAATCACTTAAAATAAATATCCCTATTAGAATTGGTTCATTATCTCTCAAACTAGTGGAAATCAAGAGCTATTGTTTTTGTTAAACTCTAATAAAGTACAAACACTGTTTTTAGTATTTCATTATATTTTTAACATTGTTGCCAATATATTATTTAAGGTCGATACGTACATAAACACAGCCGCTGATTTTTACTTACTTAAAAGGTAAACTATCTATGGGATATTTTCTATATTTAGTAGTGATCTCACAAAGCAGAGCTTATCAGCTTCTGTAAGATAACAGACAAAAGGGAAAGTTATTTTCAGTTTCTGCTGTATAATATTGCATTTTACCCTCAGTTTCAACTGTATATATCGCATTGCCCCTTCAGTTTCAACTGTATATATCATATTATACTTCTAGTTTCAACTGTATATATCATATTATACTTCTAGTTTCAGCTGTATATATCATATTATACTTCTAGTTTCAACTGTATATATCATATTGTACTTCTAGTTTCAACTGTATATATCGCATTGCACCTTCAGTTTCAACTGTATATATCGCATTGCACCTTCATTTTCAACTGTATATATCATATTATACTTCTAGTTTCAACTGTATATATCATATTGTACCTTCAGTTTCAACTGTATATATCGCATTGCACCTTCAGTTTCAACTGTATATATCATATTATACTTCTAGTTTCAACTGTATATATCATATTATACTTCTAGTTTCAACTGTATATATCACATTGTACCTTCAGTTTCAACTGAATATATAACATTGTACAGGTGAGCAATTTAAGAAAGAACCTTTTAAAACACATTCTTCTGTTGTTGTTTGCCTGTACTTTCAGTTTTAACTATATAAATATGTAAATGCAATATTTATTAGGTTTTAAGTGCTATAGGCTTAAATTGTTGTTACTAAACAAGTTGAGTAAGTTTTACGATTTTTATAGTTTTACTAAATGTCATTGAAAAAGTAGGTTTGTTGTTGACATTTTGTCAATTATCAGTTGTTTTATATTATTCTTCATTCTTGTATATATTATTTGATCATATATAATAATAATAATTTGTATGTCTATTCCCTAATCATAATATCGTTTGTAAATATAGTCAATTTTTTTTACCTGTTGCTCAAAGATGATTTATTTTTATATGATTAAGATGGTATATTTTAGACTGATATATACTAAATAAATAGTATATGTATATACTTATATTATATAAAGGATTATTTGTTTTACAAAATTTTATTGTACTATTTTTTAAAACAGTGTTTATGCATGTTTTGTCAATCATTTGTTGTTGTATATGAATGTATTTACTAATACACTTCATATTTCATCAGGACTTTTTATTTCATTTTACCATATATTACTTCAAATTATTTATTTATATTTAAGTTTATTGGACAAAATTTAATTCCAACTACAAATTACAGATACAGTAATTGACATGTAATTGCCATTAGAACTTTTAGGAGTAATTGGTAATCAGTATACATCAATTACTTTTGCCCAATTCCAGTGATTATAGTTGCATTACTATAATTAATTATCATTATTGGAAATGGAAAATGTAATTGATGTTTACAATTTTCAATTATCAATTGTAATTGGAGGAATTTTAATCCTATAATTACTTTTTTAAAAATAATGTACGTCTTTCAGCAAAATAAATGTTTGGTACAACTTTACAATCGGTACGCATTATCAATGTCATAATTTAAATTGCGGTAAGGACTGATGGAGAAAAATGGGAGGACTGATGAAAGGAATAGAAAAAAAAAATTAAACTATACACAAGTAACCATAAACAAAAATTGTTAAAATATACAGCACTATTGAACCACACCATCAGGTTAAAGTTTGTATAATAAGTATGAAAGATTTCCACTTTTGATAGTAAACTGGCAGGTTAATCCAAAAAGAATTGAGGCGAAGTTTGAAGAAAACTTTTAGTCATATATCCATATAATGTCCATTCTCAGTATTTAATTTGCACTTGTCAACCATCTCAGTGCGGGGGCGTTTCAAAACGGCGGACTAAAAACCTGGACATTTTAAGACTTTTTTTTGGTTTTAACTTATAATTCCGAAACGGTGCACTATATCGATAAAATTATGGTATAGTAAATTAGAGAGCGTTAAATTCTGCGCTGAATGAGTACCACAACATAATTATTTGGTTAAGCGGTGTGATCGAAAACCACCGTCAAAAAACGAAGATTTTTTCCAGCGTCGAAAACTGAGACTGAGCACTATATATCGGATATCTATACTATATACCTATCTTTGAGGCGCGGAGTAGTTTATTTATTCATGTACTTATATATATATATATATATATATATATATATATATATATATATATATATATATATATATATATATATATATATGAATATGAGAGAGCTTCTGCCGCTATAATCACCCAACCGGCCTTTCCATCTGCCCCTCCTTGGACCGATCTAGGAAAAGGCCGGTCCGGGGCGGTCTAGTGCGCGGGGTATCGTTGTATAATATAGGAACGGACTTTTTAAAAAGGCCGGGGCGGTCCGGACCGGTCCCCCCGCGCACTCAGCTTAACCAATAGCTTTCTGTTTAGATATAAATTTCGCGCGTATTTACTGCATTTTTTTAAATTAAAACTTATTATTTAGCAAAAATTTCGGCAAAAAAGAAAAATTATTTCGGCTTTAGTCATTAGCATTAAAGATTAAAAAAATATCTGATGTGGACAACACATGACTTCCTTGTACTCCTATTAAACTATGAATCGGTGGCTAAAAAAGTGAACCTGAATTTGGTTACTAGTTTCCGAACATTGCAGTATCTCAAAAACAACACTCGGCGTCGCGACATCCATCTATTGACACACACACAAATGGGGAAGAAAACCAGTATTTTACACTCAATTTTAACACTTAAAACAAGCAATAAAAATGTTTAATTGTATCGGAAACCAAATTGCGTTTGTTACCTTTATTATCGAAACTTATGATTTATGTATTTAATTTAAATATAATTTTTGATGTAAGCTTATTATGGCCTTCAAGTAAAGTACCCTTTTCGGCTCACCAATTTTAACTAAAATATAGTAAATACATCCATATCGATATAAAAGATATATAACAAATTTACCAAATTTGAGATGTTTTACATTATGTTTTAATACAATTTTTGATGAAAGTCTAATATGACCTTCAAGTAAAGTACCGCTTCCAGTTTTCAAATTTAGATCAAAATCTAGTATGTTATTTAAATCAATATATAAGTTATAAATACTAAATTTGAGAAGTTTTCCATAGTATAATTTCCATTCTATAACTTTTTATGGAAATCAATTATGACCTACAATTAAAGTACCACTTCCGGTAATCATACAATGATCAAAAAGAGAGGTTCACAACTAGATTATACAACAATCCTAAATACAAAATTTCAACTTTCTAAGGCTAACCGTTTTTGAGTTATGCGAGAAACGTACGAACGCACGTACAGACGTCACGACGAAACTAGTCAAAATGGATTATTGGTTCAGATGTATAAATACACCCACATACACTAAGGATATATGCAGAGGCGTACGCAGGGAGAGGAAAGAGGGATATATAGAAAGAGGGGAGGAGAGGAGATTACAATCGCTCTTCCCCATTCCCAGAAATGTACAAAAAAAATTAATTTTCATGCCCACCAACATAAGTTTTATATTTTGAGTAATATTTTGGTGATTTTAAGATTTTTTTTTTATCCCATTTCATGCTTATTCTTAAATCTAACACCAAATTTGGCAATTATATATTACTAGTATACCCGAGCGAGAACTCTCGCATTGGACATCTATCCTTTATACATTAGAAGTATAAGCCTTATTAGGGTAACATATTTATTCGAGTAAACATTATATTACCAAAAAAGTTTATTTAACACACACATTTGGTGAAGCTACATAGCTTGTAATGACTATGTTGGAGTTACAGTTCATATTTAATAATTAGCACACTTCATATTTAATAATTAGCTTACCCCACTGGAAAACATCTCTTCAATTTAGCAGTTAGGCAATTAGATCCAGCTATACCATTTTCAATATGTAGTATTTATATTTAACAGTGCCCTTTAGGGTTGGATTTGAGAAACAATATTTCATTTCCTACTCAACTCATTAAAAGTTTTTGTAAACAGACTCAAATTGTTATAAAGTTGCCATGACGACAGGTACGCAAGATGGCACAGGGCCCTTGCGGACCTATATCCTGCATTATCTCGAAAACGGTAGGTTTTAAAGCTTTAAAACGCTGGACCAATATGATCCATTGGATCATACATGATCTTGATGCCCGCGTCAAAATCTTTAAAACCCAACTTATCCCGCCTCGATCCGCCGACTCTCAGTTGTCGAATCTTTGAAACCTCCCAGTTTTTTCATCACTTTTATTTAAGCCCTAGTAAGAACTTTATAAACAAAATCAAGATTCGTCACTTCTCCTTGAAATTCCCTTTCTTTTGATACCTCATTCATCAAAATCCATCGCTCCTGAGCGTCGGAAAAGGGATCTACACTACCGTAATAATATATAGTAGTGCTGTGGCAATTATTTTCCGTCTTCATATTAAATTTTCCTCTCCCCCCATCGAAAAAAAATTTAAACTCAGAAAAAAAAATTCTGCTTACTCCTCTGGGTGTATATATATATATATATATATATATATATATATATATATATATATATATATATATATATATATATATATATATATTATCGTGGATAATCGTATAATACTATCGTGGATCAACCTATTGCACCCATACATATGCTTATATTCATTATTATGATTGAAAATATGAATGTTTACTTGGAATCGATAAAAAAAAAAACACATTGTGTAAAAAATTTAACGAAAAGAGAAAATAAATATTAGCTAATAACAGTGGTGTACGCACGGGGAGGGATCAGAGGATATATAAATTCTCTGTATATAAATTTTTGAAAAAATCTGATTTTCATATAAGTTTTGTACATTCATTAATAATTTTGAATCCAATTTTCATTCTTATCCTTAAATCTTACGCCCTATTTGTCCATCTTAATGGTGAAGGAAGGCGAATCCTAAAATGGTCATCGGTTTCAGTAAAACTCCACCCCATCGTTTCAAGACATCGAAAGATTTTAAAATTTTTGTATATATACAAAATTAAGTCGGTTATAGTTGACATCCACATGATGGTATAGAAGGATTAATCAAATTAGGGATTGATAAATTATTTGCCACTTCTATAAATTTGTTTTATTGAAAACTAGTTTAGAATGTTATACATTCATCCTCAATTCTAACAACACTCAAAAAATTCAAAAATAAGCAATTCAAAATATAGTTTGATATTATTATACATATTACATTAGATTTATATAAATCAGGGTTATATATATATATATATATGTTGAACTTTTTTTTTGTTGGTATTTTTCTTCAAATACACTTTAGTGTTATTGACATTGCCTCTCTCTTCCATTACCTGAGGATATCCTTTTTATATTGGCCGGTCAAGTATATCCTGCTGGACACCTGACCCAGGCTCTGTAGGACCTTTCTACCTCAGGGGTACCTGTTGCTGGGTACAATGGACTAACTTTCTTCAGTATAGTAAATCAAAATAAAAGAAATGGGAGAATCCAAATTGAGTCCCAAATGCCAAAAAAGGTACTAACTGAGTCCCAGTAAGTTTTCGATGTAGGGTAAATTGAGTCCGGCTTACCAGCGTTACCCAGAGACACCATGAAGCTTTTTGGGTAGTTTCCCATATATTGTGTGCGTAAGTCACTAAGTTAGCATAAGTCAACAAATCCAATTAATTTATTTAGTGTTATAAATGTTTTCTGCCTGGTGGAAAAACGACTAAGTGCATATTGAATGAAACTACAGCCAGTAGAGTCGTAAACCGTTGTATGGCGTATGGCTTAATCTTGTCTGGTGAAAATGGTTTGCTACGTGAAGAATTTTACTGTGATTTTTTTACAATTTTGCTTGAACGCCCTCGATATGTTTCCCCATCACATCAGTCATAAATATCAAGCAACAATTAATGGTTGCATAGCACGCCAGAAGCATAGCATAGATTTTATTTAACAAAGAATAACAAATAAAAATTACATAAGTAAAATACTGTATTGTTTTTAACAATTTTAATCAGTCTGGTGTTGTGAAGGCTGCAACGGTTTATAAGATGTATACAATTTCAAACTTATAGATAAAATATTAAGCATGTGAAGAGAAATAAATATAAATTACAACTAACACTAATTACAAATAAATATTACGGGTTTTAAATAAAAGAATTCTGTTAATACAATTCACTCCGTAGAAGAATACTGTTCTCATTGTATATACAGTCGAACCTCTATGTTTCGAACATGAAGGTTCCTTGAAAAAAATTCGATATATGGAAATTTCTAAATATAGAAAGATTGCAATTTTTCACCCTTTTCAGGCTAAAAACAATTACAGCTATTCTTTTTGGTAAAAAAAAAAACAAGGCAATTTTTGGAAAGTAATAATGGCAATTTTTTAGGGTAAAATATAAATAAAACTGATCGATCAATTGCACTTATTTGAAAAATTGTACAAATTTCATCTGTGATTGCAGATTTTTTACAAATGTGCATTTATAATTTAATAAGGCATGTATTAAAAATATGCAAATATACAAAAAATTAATTTATTTTTGTTTTCGCGCAAGATAGCTTCTAAGATCTATTTGTGTATAATTCATCACCGAAGTCATGTTTAGGAGCAATGTTCGCAACAAGAAAGGCAAAGTTAAACTGAATTTAAAATAAAAATTTCATTCTATGTTAGGAAAGAGATTCAGAGAGTTTAGGTACTCCTGTGCTTTTTCTGATACAAGACCTTCCATGAATTTCCACTGCTTTGCAAACCAGTGAAACATTTTTTTTCTTATTTAATTATTACCCATTATTATGTATGTAGACTAAGGCCTCTTTTTGATGACTATCACATTTTATATATTTTTAAATTGGAATTTTTCGTTCGATATATAGAAATTGTATTCGATATACAGAATATTTTTTCTAATAAAAATTCAAGGTTCCTAAAAAAAGTTCGATGTATTGATTTTCGATACATGGAAGTGCGATATACAGAAGATCGACTATAATTCAATGGATCCTTCAGATCGCTTTAAGAATTAAATTATTTCTTTTTAAATAATTTTATTACTCTAAAATTTACTATTTCTGGATCACAAATAATGTTTTGCTTAAACTTTAACAAGATTTTAAATATTCAAATTAAATTCAATATGCTATGATATCCCAAGCAAGACTGGACTCTTAACCATGTATATGTTACTCTAAAAAACGTAGAAAATATTAGACTTCTAGACCACCTTTATAACCATAATCCTTGTAAAAAAAGTAATATTAAGTAGAAGGAATAAATTTATTGAAATGATATAACTAAATTGTGCAGCGTTCTGATAGCTCTATTGAATTATATTTAATCAAAACAGTATTACTATAGAGTAAACATATGTTTATATACTTGTATAATTTTAAAAATTAAAATATACTATTTCTTGATCATAAATAATGTTTTTATATTATAATATGTACATAGTTAAGAACCCAGATATGCTTAGGAATATCATAGTATATTGAATTTAATTTGGATAATTAAGACCGTGTTCAAAGTGTTATAAATAATATAAAAACATGGTTAGTGATCCAGAGATAGTAAGTTTTAGAGTGATACAATATTTTAAAAGGAAATAATTCAATTTTAGATTGATTCGAAATGTCCATTGAATTATAAGTAACGAAAAAGTATTCTTCTACGGAATGAAGTATATTAACAGAATCTTTTTATTCAAAACTGGCGTCAGATTTGGTTTTAGCCCTTTAAAAAAACCTACATAAAAATTCACTAACTGGACTTAGTGACTTTTGCTCAAACGCACGAAATATTTTCAAAACGATCTAACTCCTCACGGTGTCCCTAGGTAACGCTGATAAGCCGGACCCGATACCTGAAAAAAGGTCCAACCCAATTCCCAGGTACAGGGGACTGAATTTATCCTCTTCTCTTTTTTTCATTAAATATTTTGGGACTCAATTTGGATACATCCAAAGAAATATGAATGAATTATTATTATTATTATTATTATTATTATTATTATAATATATATATATATATATATATATATATATATATATATATATATATATATATATATATATATATATATATATATATATATATATATATATATACTATAACATCAAGCTATAACCCATAGCAACGGAGCTGTAACCATAAACGTCAATCAATCTTGAAAGCTGTTTACGGTAGTTGTTTTCATACCCATGGAAGTTCATAGCACACGTTTAATTAGATTAAGAGGGTGACGTAAAAAAAAAAAATATATCTTTTTTTCAATCGAAATGTAGTGGAATAAATATCTTTTGATATTTTTTTTCAACCGTCCGGACGGGCCCTCCAAACATAATTTCTTCTAAATAATGTAATAGTTGCTATGTTTTTGGCTGGAGCAACAGTTGGACGAACGGTGCTCATACCTCGCATTCCAAAAATGTCTAGGGATTTGCCATATAATTTTTGAAGGATATTATTTCTCATTAAGATATCGTTTACAATCACTATAAATAAAGTGCAAGGACAAACTTTTAAGGATATCCGGAGTTGACTTAAGAGAATACTGTTTTTCCCAGGGACAACTATATGTTGCCGTATCAAGATCAGATTGCGGAAAAAAACGGTATATACTTATACTACTGGGAGGAAGGATCAATATCGAGTACACTGAAATACTGTTAGTATTCTGGTAATACGGTAAGTTTTCTTAAGAGGGCTATGTTTGAATTGGCTAACAATGGCCTCCATTAATACCGCCAAATCTTCTCGTTCGCTCTCATAACTCAAAGCATCCCACACATTCCAATTGATTGTGTGAGCTAAACATCCGAAATGTTTCCATTACAGGATGTCCCTTATCGCTTTTGATATGTTAGCAGCCTTATCGCTAATAGAAAACAAAAGTTTATTTTGCACGCCCCATTCGCGAGTCACTCGTTCAAATTGCACGGCCGAATTTTCACTTGTATTATTATCTGATAATAAAAAATATTCGAGAAAGTTTGATATTAATTCGAAGTTTTTATTAATGCAATGGGACGTTACCGCCATGAAACTGTTGTTACTGTTATAGATAATATGTTTTCATTGAAATTAATTAATAATTAATAATTAATAATGTTTAAATTATTCTCCTCGAACATTGCAGGTTTTTCGGGAGGACAACACATTATTAGGATTCATTTGAATAGAATAAATTCTAAAACTTTCATAAATTCTAAAACTTCATCTTCTACGATGCTGAAAATCTTTTGTAAATAAAAGAAAAGCAGTCTATCGTCTATATGATCTTTTTTTTTATTTACGGGAAGTTTCCGTTTTAAAAATGGAGTCAATAACTGTTGTCTTACACAGTAATTTACAGTAATTTGTTTCAATGGTTCATTTGTTACTTCCGCCGATGATGCTGAAGATTGGGTTGGAACATCGAAAGAAAAATATCGTTATTCGATATTTTGCGATATCGCGAAACTAAATATTGATATCCACCGATAATCGCTAGAAAAATATCGATATATCGAAAGGAAATGTATGAAATAGCAAAGGAACCTTGCATCAATTATAACAAGTTTTAATAATAATTATAGTAATAAATTTTTAATTCACAATATGCTAACCTCATACCCCTGGTATCTAGTCAAGGCCAGCTATATATCACACTAACTAGATTGACTAATCTCTTTGGTATTCCCTACTCAATCGTAAGCCTTTTTCAAATCGATATAAAGTTTATGAACTACACCTATGTACTTATTCTATTTGATAAAATTATCCTAAAATTAATAATAAATAAATAAATTCTGAAAAAATAATACTAATAATTGGGCGTTCCCCCACCTTTATTGTTTTCTCCCTCTACCCACTGGAGCAGACCCCACTACCTGGATCATTTCCCCGGCTCAGTGCTTTGTTCAGAGTTGTGGTGTGTTGTGGTTCGTGTAGGTTATATTCCTTGCATAAACCATGGATCAAATGATGAATAACCGGAACGCTTATTTCTCTGACTTCATGTTAGTTATTTCTTTACTTATTACTTATTATTATAAGAAATCTATTTCCAGTTCTATCCTCATTGCTTATGTTGTTTTTGTTACGAATTACGTTTCTCGGTACAAAGCCATAAATTAATTTATTTTCGCAAATAGCGAAGATCCATGCTTCATCTCACCGTTATTAAAACTAACCCTAAATTTGTTTACATTCTAATAAATTTTATAACTTCTAATAAATTTTTCCTTTTCTATCTTTTTATAAATTATTTGTCAGCAGTATCTTGCTAGTTTTGTCATTTTAATTATCAAAGTTTGTGTAAGCATTTATGATGGTTTTGCAAGTTATTTGTCTGCTAGCACCTAGCTTATAAAAGGTATACCAAATTATGTTTAAAATATTGCTTAAAAAAACCTCTGCTCTAGAAATTGAAGTCTGCACATAAAAAGGTTAACTATAGTGTATTTAAACTATTAAGAGATTTCGAAATATTATTTGTTTCATTGCTGAAGTACAAATGATTAAGGTATTTTCTACATTCTTCCCGATCAATGTACTTAGTAAGATGATTTTACCTTTAGCTGAAAACTTTTTCTAATTTAAATCATAAGTACAGTGTAATCTCTGTAATCCGAACTAATTGCTGCAGGGGAGCTGTTCGGATTACTGAAAATCTCGGACTACAGAAGGTAATAGGAAAAATGCTGTTAAAAAGATTCAACAATATGAAAGTACATAGCTACTTTTTATTTATTTTTTTTTTATTTTTTTTTTTTACATATTTTTGTTATTTTTATTTACCTAAAAATGCATTTTATTGAAAATTTGATGGATAGTTTTAATTTTTTTAATATTTTTTAAAGAAGTAACTTATTTTGTTTGCTGAAACTTCTGCACTGCTTCTACTCGGTATGTACGGTATATCGTTCTCTGTTGCACACATCAGACAGTAATTGAAATGAGACACTGCTTCTTCATGCTTCATTGCCATCGGTTCCTCAACTTGTCTTTCACCATCTTCTTCATTGGTAGAGACTTCTGTAACACTGTAGGATTTCCTCACCAGTTTTAAATTTCAATTCATTCTCCTCATGACCTTCAACCCATTCGTAGATTTATTTAAAAAAATAAGTTCATCAGCAAAATTTGTTTTATATCTACTTTTAATTAAATTAATTTTACAGAATCGACTGATTTATTTGATAGGTATTATTTCTAATTCTAACAAAATAAATTTTGAGCACTTTCATAGGAATTACATTACTCGATATCAAAGGTGTGTAAAAAATTTCACTTTCGATTTTCAGAGTCATTACAATAATTTTTCTATAGATCGGGGAGTTAGAAATATGTTTTACATACATACATTTTTATTTGAAAACAAAAATGTTATTGGTTGATTTATTTTTTTTTTATATACTGTTTTCATTTTTTTATCCCAGATCAGATAACTGGAATGTTCGGAGTACTGAAGCTCCGATTACCGAGATTACAATGTATTTCTATTTCGAATTTGGTTCTACTTGTCAACAATGTCTCATATTTCTTTCTTAGCAAGGTAATATAATTGATACAAGAACAATAAAGTTATCCTCTAGTTTCCATCATTAACAATCTATCAAGGGTACTACTATTTTGCTTCCCAACCTGGCGGCTGGCCACAAACCTAGATCGTAGGGCTTCACTTTACCATCAATTTTTAAAATTACTGAATTAGTCACCGAGTGTCGTGAAAACGGTCCGGCTGCTCATCTACTACCTGTAGGCAAAAGAGCCCTTGCCCGCTCTTAATATTGAATGTATTTCTTAAATTTTTGCTCTACCTATGGAATTTTAAAGTCTTACTTTTTCCTGTAATATTTAAGTATTTGATAAAGATCGGCACAACTCATAAATTAACGATTTCCCAATTTTCGTGTAATCATAATCAGATAATATCATAAGAGATGATTATTTTTTATGATGAAGGGAGCAACTAAAAATATTCATCTTGTGATAGCTGGAGAGCAAAAATTAGGTCTAAAAACATGTTTGAAATAAAAAAATACCTTATACAAGTTACCTCCAAGCATTTACTTGCAAATGGGCTAAATAAACTGTTTATACAATTGTTAAGAAATCTATGATAATCAGTTGAAATATGATGTAGAAAACTTCAAGCGCCATTTTCTCAAAAGTACAGCTTTTGGATTTGTGCAGGCCTTCTTCCAAGATAGCGATATAAGGGAAACATAACGAAACTACATAATTTGGTTTCAAGATTGTAATTTTTTTTTAATTCAACGGGAACGCAAGATAGTTCATGTATTAACATGATTTGGTATAATTATTTGGCAACTAACAATATACATAAATATATCAATACAGAATTATGCTGTTTATTCTGTAAAACTTATGATCTATTATAATAATTTTGCTTTAACATTTCTAAACAAAATAAATTTATTCAGATTTTGGCCGATGCTCAGAATCACAAAAACAGCTTGTAAAGTTTTTTTTTGTAGAGGTAAATGAAAACAAACAATTTTCAAAAATAAATTAGCTATTCATTTACCAAGTGTGATTTCATGGCTGTGTTCACTTTAATCATAACAACTTGGAATGGTTTCTGAACACATTGTTCTACAAGCTAATAGAGTCGCATGTTTCGTGTTTAGTTCTTTTTCTTATTTTCATTTTTTTAAATATAAATTGCTAGATAATGAATGGATTGGATTTCTGCAAGTTTCCACCCTTCAGAGGGGTTCTGATAAGCGGGGTTCTGGTTTAAACCCATTGATTTTAAAAAGAACTTGTACATTGTTAAAATCGATGGAAAAACCATGGTCCAAACATGCTGTTCTGTTCCTTTAAGTTTATAATAATTCCTTCAACATAACGTTATTAATATTTATTTATAATGCCGTATCATATGCCAACAATAATATTCATTTATATTTATATGAGCATATGGGTGATTCTTAGGAAAAGGGCAATTTTCAGTGATGAATTTAAACAAAAATAGAGGTCTCCAAAGACATGGGATGTATTTCCTGCGTGACGTTCTCCCCTGCAATGCTGACTGGAAACTGAAGCTTGGGGATCATGAAAGAAAGGTTGTTGTAAGACAACATGGCTGTCACAACAAAATGACACTCTAAAATTCTCCGTTTGTCCCACTGAAATATGAGAAGAGAGCTATTTTCATTCAACCACGGGATGTACTTTCTTGTATACAAAGTTCATTGAGCTGATATATAAACAATTTTGTTGTAATAAACGGATTATCCTTCATTCGTACCGCTAGTCTATTATCTGAGACAGAAACCTTTTCTTATTGTATATTTTGAAGCTAAGCATTGGATTTTGATATCTGAAAGCAGTAGTGGATGCTCCCACTATAAAGACTATTTCCATGTTTATGAAAAGGAACTAGCCCTTAAATAATATGAATCACCCGAAATGGTTGCCGAACTAAACACTTGATTATACATATAGAAAATTCTTTTACAAAACTCTATGATTATAGAGGATATAGTTTTGAAGATATCTACCTGATACATCAAAATTGACCTTTTCTTGAAAATTGCCCATGTATCTAGCTTCATTTTTAAGTTTTTTGTTTACTATTTAATTAAAACTGTATTTAACTATTGAGCTATTATTTGAATTTTAATGGGTTCAATTTGTTTTTATCGAATGCCATATGAAAAACTGCTCTAAAGAAAGTTAATTATCAATGCTACCCAAAATTTGTATCAAGACACAAGTAAATACATAGTTAATTGAGAAGTATTTCCTATGGTTTCTTGGGTTCCAGGTAAAAATACTTTATCGCGTTTTCATTAGTTTATACAATGGAAGAATTATTATTGTGGTGTGTTTATGGCACATGCTTTATGATAAGAAAAAAAGTCTGGTGCGGTTCGCGCATCACACAACTTTCCCTTACCGCCCTATAATAATTATCTTTTTAATATAATTCTAAAGGGTTCACATAAACAATATTGAAATAAACTCAGCAGCATTCAATTCTTCTCCCACTTAAGTACAATAAAATAGTTTTTAAAACAATTTTAGTACAACAATTCTATACACTACCTATATATTTTAACTTTGTCAAGTTGCAAATATATTTTAAAAGTTGCTGGTTTAGTTTCTATGGAAACATTTTCTTTCCATTAAATAATGTGAAAGTAGAAATTATTAAGTTAATTTCCGTTTTTGTATTCTTAAATTACTTCGTTACAGAGCCTATTGTTTACAACAGATTGGCGGATTGGTGGGAGGAGGTTGGGTCACATCTATCTCCTTTCGGATGCGCTCGGTTATCCATCTATTTTATGCTCCTCATAAAATACACTGTATCTTTGCTAATACTTGTCCGATTTTGATGATTTTTTTTTTTTTTTTATAGATACTTTAATAACCTTTCATATAATTCTGAACACAATTTACTATAAATTGCATACTTTTTAAGCCATGCGAAAATAAAATATTCTTTTCTTCATAACTTTTTTTCCTGCATTTTCTCGGTGATTTACTTACATAAATGAAAAGTTAAAGGCCTTTATGAAGAATAATTTTGGAAAGTTTCATCAAAATCGTTAGAGCCGTTTTCGAGAAAATTGTAAACAATTGTAATATCCATGATATAATTACCATTTCCGGTTAGTCCGATGCGCTGTATCTTTGCTATTATTGGTCTGATTTTGATGATTCTTTTATTATTTTTTAGATGATTTAATTACCTTTCATAAAAGTCTATAGATAAATGACCGTAAAATGCATTCTTTTTAAGCTATGCGCAAATAAAATATTCTTTTCATCATAACTCTTTTCCCTGCAATTCCTCGGTGATTTACTTCATAAATGAAAAGTTAAAGACCTTTATGAAGAATAATTTAGGCAAGTTTCATCAAAATCGTTTTCGAGAAAATTGTAAAAAAGTGTAATATCCATAATATAATAGCTATTTCCGGTTAGTCCGATGCGCTGCATCTTTGCTAATACTGGTCCGATTTTGATGATTCTTTTATTGTTTTTTAGATAATTTAATTATCTTTCATAAAGGTGCATAGATGATTTACCATAAATTTCACGCTTTTGAAGTTATGCGTAAATAAAATATTCTTTTCATCATAACTTTTTTTCCTGCAATTCCTCGGTGATGTACCATTATGAAAAGTTAAAGGTCATTATGAAGAATAATTTAGGCAAGTTTAATCAAAATCGTTAGAGCCGTTTTCGAGAAAATTGTAAAAATGTGTAAAATCGATTATATAAAGTGGCACTTCCGGTTAGTCGATTTTGACGAAAATGTTGCTGTAACATCACATGCATGTGCTAACCTTAAATATGTAATTTCAGTATCGTACAGCTTTCCGTTTTTGAGCTAGACTGATCCCATACACACAGACCATTTTGCGAGACTTGGTCATTTGGACTCAGGGGACCTTAAAACATGTAATTCCGTTGAAAACTCGAATTCAAAAATTTTCACGATCGCAATACTTCCCCTTACTATATACTTCGTATACAGGTAAGGGATAGTAAAGAGCATAATTTAAATAATTTTTCACCATTTGAGTTTGCTGCTTGTGTAATAGCTTAAAATGTAATTATGAAATGCTATCATTCTGATTGCTTCTTGATGTTATCATTCTCTTGAAAGTTCTTGATCGTTAAAAGCATACCAAGAGTCGATTTGCATAATTCCTCTTCTCCCACACCACTTCAATCTGATTTAGAGTTAATTTTTTTCATTTTATTGTATTAGTTACTCCAAAATGAGTTTTTTATTTTTTTTTTTATTTTTTTTATTTTTTTTTTTTTTAAATGAATGTATCTGGAGTTGCTGAAGAAAACATTCCGTTAGCAAAATTTCCTCCTTCCTCCCTCCCCTTGAATCACCATGCTCTTTCGATTTAACTTTCTATTGACATGAATATTATTTATATAGTTAAATGAAATCAGTAAAGTTATATTGGATAAGGACGCTCATGTCTGATATGTATATCTTATTCATTGCACGTGGATAGATTTCATTTTGATTTAATCTAGAGCATTTCAGTTGAAGGCTTAGCGAGCCCGAAGGTTGAAGGTTCGATGCCGATACCATCAATCGATGCTTACAAACAGCCATCCACTATCCACCATCCAAATCCAAATTCTTAAGATCACCCTCATCGCAATCCTCTCTTCTATGCTTCGGTCTTACTGCTCGGGTGGGTCTTTTCTACTTGAGGATAGCCAGTTAATTTTTAGTAACGCTATTATCACTTAGGTTATTTTACATTAATCGCTATCAACTAACATATGATTAGAAAATATTAATACAGGTTAATAGGATATTTATTTTAAGGCAACATTCTGAAGTAAATAACAAAAAATACTTTAAATAGGAAGCCATATCCCTCAAGATTTGTTCAAATAAGTCATTGTGTTTATTCCTCTGCTGCCACAAAAATTCACATAAGTATGAATCAATCAGTTCTCGGCTTGTGCCACATTCCTTTTTATTTCTTCTTGTGGCTTTGGCCCAGAGAGACTCAATTGACTGAGTATTTGCGCCTGTAATTGGGTCAACAAAATTTTTTGAATGATTAATTCATTGCATGCGCTCCTTCGCACAGTTTTACTTTGGGGATAACGCCTCTTTCCTGTAGAAAAATGATAGCACTTCGTTTTCTTTTACTTCCTTTTACGCAGTAAAAGGAGTATTGTAATTGTAAGTATTGTAAGATACATTCAGACATTCGTGCGTGTCTCGCATAACTCAAGAACGGTTAGTCGTAGAAATTTAAAATTTTGTATTTAGGATTATTGTAAAATCTAGTTGTGAACTTTCCTTTTTGGTCACTGCATGATTACCGGAAAAGGTTCTTTACTTGAAGGTCATATTAGACTTTCATAAAAAAATTTATTAAAATATAATGTAAAACATCTCAAATTTGATAAATTAGACTTTTGTATCAATATAAATAATATAATAGATTTTTGTTGAAATTGAAGACCCAAAGGGGTACTTTACTTGAAGGTCATAATAAACTTACATCAAAAGGTATATTGACATTTAATACAGAGATCATATGGTTCGGTGATAAAGGTTCTAAACGCATTTTTTTTTCCATTCTAATAAAACAATTTTATTACTTGTTTTACGTATTAAAATTGAGTGTAAAATACTTTTTTTCCCTCCACATTTGTAAGATGAATAAGTCTGCAGCAGAAGAAGATATAAGTTAAGCTGGTTCTTCCACTTAAAGTGTTGAAACCGTCGATTTTCAATGTTATGTCTAGTGACATTGACAATTCTAATGTTGTCAAGGAACACGAAGAAATCTCTTGAGAACTTGTTACCAACTGAAAGAAAACAACATAATAACGGAATCAGATCTCCAGAAATAAGAGCTTGTGTGTGTGTCTGTATGTGTCAATAGATCACGACGCCGAGTATCATTTTTGAGATACAGCTATCTTCGAAAACTAGTAACCAAATTCAGGGTCACTTTTTGAGCCGCCGGTTTATAGTTTAATAGGCATAGAAGGAAGCCATGGGGTATCCACATTTTGCACAAGTGTTCTATTAGAGTTCTATTAAATTCATAGTGTCGATTACTAATGTAAACAATAGCACTACATATTCTTGATACTTGTCAAATGATTTAGTTGATTACTGAAAAATAACCTATGTCATAACATACTTACTAAAAAGTAACAGGCTGTCTTAAAGTAGAAAAGATCCCTCGGACGTTTACCAGTCAGCTCAGCGTAGATTAACTTTTTAGGGATTCGTTCACTACAATCTAGAGCATTTAGTTAAGTAAAACAAAAACACAATCTTTTCTTAATAATTATTATTGACATCACTAGACATTAATATGACAGATAGTCTGGAAAAGAAAGGAAGCAATTTTTACATTCTCAATGTTTCATTATATTTGATCTCTTTGTATCATTCTTCATAACAAATAAATTATATTTCTACAATTCTCTGAAACTGTTATTAAATGAAAGAACCAATGTGATAAAGCTAAATCTTCCATTTACATCTTAATGCCTTAATAATCCTTAATGCCTTGTTGATTATAGTATTTTTTTTTTTAGGTTGGATTTGGAAGACCTTTACCCGAGGACTGAGAATAATGTAGAACAAGTTTCTCCGCTAAGGCAGGCTGTTAAAGCGGGAGATTTGCCCAGGGTGAAAGAATTGATCAAATGTGATCGTTATGAGATCAACAAGCCGAACAGCAAAGGCTGGACTCTCCTTCATGAAGCTGCTATCAGCGATAGTCTTTATGATATTTTCCAATATCTCCTATCGGCTGGAGCTAAAGCTGATTTTAAAACTGAAAATGGAGTATCTCCATTATATGTCGCATGCAAGTATGGAAGTGTAACAATCGCCAAAGTATTGATAGAATATGGCTGCGATGTTAACAGTAAGTTCGCTTTCGATTATGACTATGGTAGGTTCGTTCATTGTAACTTCACTGCTCTTCATATCGCATGTACTCGCAGGAATTCAGAAATAATAAAGCTGCTAATACAGAATAATGCGGATGTGAATGCAAAAGATGATTTAGGACGGACTCCTATTCATTATGCCATAGACAACACAAGTGTAGCTGGTATTCGTATGCTCATTTCGGCTGGTGCTGATATGATTTTGAAGGACGTTCATGGCTGTTCACCTTTGCATTATGCTAGCATGTTGGGACACCTTGAGATATTCAATTTAATGAAATTTCTTTTTTGCGATGAAAGAATTTTAAATGACCAGACATCGGAAGGCTTGACATCGCTAATGTTAGCATGCCAATTCAAACATTATTTCATTGCTGATGAATTAATTAAGCTTGGAGCTGATACTACTTTAGTCGACATTGCTGGACTTCTCGCTGTCCATATGGCTGCACGTGCTGGGTTCAGATTATTTAAACTTGTACTTCAGCATACGCCGAAAGATGCTATTGAAAAATACGCCTCATTCGGATGTAGTTCCGAAAAAGAACGGCGGTCCCTTCCTTGCCTCATTATTGAAAGTCAGTATTTTGATAGTCTAGAACTATTATACAAATCAGATCTAAGCGAATCGATTTTGAAATGCCCTGACGAAATAAGTGGTCATCTAGTGTCGCCTATCGGTTTCCTCCTGCTGTATAACTCTAGGTGGTTTGATAAAGAGGCCAGATTACAGTATTTGGAATTTCTATTGTCTTATGACTTTCTGATAGATCCAGTTTATGAAAAGAAGGAGGAAGTCCTTCGGGATGGATTTAAAAACAAAATCTGGCCGGAGGCACTTGATAAATTTAAGAAGTACCCGCCGAAGAGGATCAACTCTGTCGAAGCTGTGGTTCAGATGCATAGTCATTTGCATAGTGATTGCTATTGCGAACTGTTTCTGTCCATGATCCTAAGTAAAATAGTTTCGCCCAATAAATTTCTTCCTTGTGATTCCTCAAGGCAAATCTCTTTATTTAATGAATCTGCCAGGGAAGGTTTTATAGGAGCACTTGATCTTCTAAGGTATGCTGAATATGTTGACCCGGATGATGTTATGGAAATGTTTCTGAGGCAAATGTCAGGTCCGAAATATACATGGGCTGGTCATGAAGATAAAGTCATAAAGTTTCTCCTAGAAAAATGCACGACCAACTTCATGCCAACATTTTTGTAAGTACTATTTTATCCTCTTTCCTATTTCCTTCTTATTTCTTATAGTGTTCTATGGGCCTTATGAGGCTCTCTCTCTATCACTCTTTATCTGTATTAATAATCTTCCTTATAAAATCCATTATTTTTCCAATTTTACGGAGATAACTCACACATTACCATTTTTTACTGTAACTTACATCATGATCTTAATTAAGTGTATTGTTTTTAATTTAGAATAGCAAAAACTCAATGAGAGACATATTGAGAAATATTGTTAGGTTATAAATGGAAAATTCCACAAACGAAGTATTGAGTTTCTAAACTAATGGAAAACAACTTACTTTATCGATATTTCGACAATTCAGGTATCAGGACAGAAGGATTGGGGAAACAACATATATATTTAAAGATAAAGTGCAGTACATCTCATATGCATAATCCAAAAAGACACCACCAGAGACAGCACCCAACCCACCTCAAGACACCCACATGCAAATTGAAGGAAAAGGAAGGTTACATATATATATTTATCCAATGCTTTCTTGATGTAGAACTTCCTCTTCTGAGTATTTTTACCTTCCTTTTTCTTTTGGTTTTGTTATATTTATTTTCTTTTTAATATTTTATTTATATGGTCTTTTGTACATTTTTGGTTAATGAGTATTTGTATTTTCTGTTTTATTTTTTATGATCAGCTGTTAATTTAACTTTTCCCAGCTGTTGTCATGTAACCTCCCTTTTCCTTGAGTCTGTGTATGGCTGTCTTGGAGTGGAATACAGTCTCTGATTGGTGTCTTATTGGATTGTGGATATAAGACGTACTGCATTTTGTCTCTCTCTCTCTCTCTCTATATATATATATATATATATATATATATATATATATATATATATATATATATACATATATAGATAGATAAAAGAACTTAATTCTGGGACTAGGTCCCTTAAGAATAACATGAAGGAACAAATAAAACAGTAACATTATCTGGCCATAAGACTATAGAATACAGACCAATTAATTTTTACAATATCTTCAGTAAAATAAGTAAGTTTTTTTATCAAAAAATATAATTAATTTGAGCAAAACAAAAAAAAGAGGAAAAAAAAAAAACAAGAATAAAGTAAAAAAAAACAACAGAGAAAATGAAAAATACAAAAATAATGATTGATTAGCAAAGTTTGTACATTAAAAAACTATTATTCACTTCTGATCCAGATGTTAATCCTAAACTGAAATTTCGCAATTAGAGAGCATCAATTTTGAGAGAAAGAAGTTGTTGGAAAAGGAGGGGTTTGAATGAGGATAGAGAAGAAGCATGCCGGATATTAGAAGGAAAGGAATTTCAAAGGGTAGAGGAGCGGGCGAGAAAGGAGCGTTGGAATGTTTTGGTTCTGTGGGAGTGAGTATGGAGATCAGAAAGGCGAGATCTTGTTTCCAGTGCGTGGACCGAGGATTTGAATTGTAGGCGGCTGTAGATGTAGGAAGGATGGTGATAGTGATAGATATGGTGGGTGGTGATAGTTTGGTATAGAAAGGATCCGAGGAAATATTGTCTACGGTTGCAAGGGAAGAGCCACTCTAACTCGCCGTAAAGGTGGGCCACATGGGCCCGTCTCGAGGTGCCGAAGACAAATCTTAAAAAGCAGTTCATGATCTGCTTCAATCTGTCCTCGAGCACATTCGAGAGACCCCCGTATACCACACATCCGTAGTCAAAGTGGGGAAAGATAATAGAGGACACAAGGAGTTTGCGGGTAGGTTGTGGGAGAAGATGTCGAGAACGATGGAATAATTTAAGGGTGCTTATTGACCGTCCGGAAATTTGGGCAATGTGGGGTTTCCAGGAAAGGGTTTGGTCGATAGTAATACCCAAGTTTTTGATTGAGGAGCTGAACGTGACGGGGTGATCATTTAGGATTAAAGTAGGAAAGGTGTCATTGGATCTGAGGAGAGAATTGGAACCTATGACAATGGCCTGAGTTTTTATAGTGTTTAAACTTAATCTATTCAGGTTAGCCCAGGCACTGATTCTATCTAGGTCTTCCTGGATACTGGCAAACGCTACTAATAGCTCAGAAGGAGGAAAGGATAAATAGATTTGGAAGTCGTCGGCGTATAAGTGGTTGGAACAATGGTGGATTGAATTAGGAAGATCATTGATATAGGTATTGAAAAACAGTGGGGAAATACTCGAACCTTGGACTACTCCTGAGGACAAGGTAAGGAAGGAAGATAGGGTTTGATTAGGAATGGTAACTGCTTGAGTCCGATCGGAAAGGAAAGATTTGAACCATTGGATAGAGCTGTTGGAAAAGGATAGTGATTTTAATTTGGCAAAAAGGATAGAATGGTCCAAGGAATCAAAAGCTTTAGAAAAGTCAAGGAGTATTAATACAGTTAATTTTTTTCTGTCCATGGTGGTATATATGTCAGTGGTGATTTTGACTAGCGCAGATCGTGTGGAGAAACTGGGACGGAAGCCGGATTGGAGAGGATCAAGTAGTTTGGACTTTTCAAGATTGATATTTGTGATTGGATTATTCTTTCTAGAGGTTTGGAAAGGTTAGAGAGGATGGAAATTGGGCGATAGTCTTTAGGAGATATAGGATTGAAGATTTTGTTAATAGGATGGACTAAGGCTTTTTTCCACGAGGTAGGAAATACTGAGTTTTGGAGAGAGAAATTATAAATGAAGAGAAGAACTGGAAGGATTTCGGGGAGACATAATTTTAACAATTTAACATGTATTCCATCAGGCCCAGTGGAATTGGTGTGAGATTTAATTATGGATGATATAAGATCGGTAGGGGAGATGTAAGAAAAATAAAAATTATCGGAGTTGAATGATGGAACTAAGGAAAAGCAGGATGGAGGAGTTTAGAGAAGTGTTAGAGGAGGCTGATAAAAAGTATGAATTTAATTCATCGGGTGAAACTGGGAAGACTGGTGAGGGAGAGGATTTACAAAGAGAGAGTTTGCGAAGGAGTTGCCATTTTGATTTAGTGTTGGGAGCAGAGGAGAGGGCTTCATGATAGTGGTTGGATTTCGCTCTGCTAACAGTTGCCTGTGTCAAATTGTGGAGTACCCTAAACGCTTGGTAGTCGTCTGCTAGCCTTGTGCGTCTAAAGCGTC